>OW026412.1:23600000-24200000 GCA_932274075.1 Diarsia rubi
GCCATAAACAAGCTGCAACGTATGCAAAGGCTCGCCTGCATGGTGATCACAGGCTGCATGAGGACAACTCCGACCGCAGCCTTTGAAGCCATACTGGGGTTCCGCCGCTCCACCTGTTCATTCAGTAGGAAGCAACGATGACGGCGGTCCGCCTCAATACGCTACAACTCTGGGGTAAGAAGTACACGCAACATACTGCGGCACTAGAGGGACTCCAAAGCGAGTTCCCCCTGGTGAAAGCTGTTAACGATCGAGTACCCAAACAGTACTTATTCGATAAAAAATATAAAATCCAACTCCATGAGGACTACCGCTGCGAGGGACTTAGCCCTGCAGAATTGCGGATTTTCACGGATGGATCCAAAACTGGTACTGGCACCGGAGCCGGAGTCTTCTCGGAGGATCTCAATATCCATTTAACCGTACCCTTGGGGGCCCACAACACTGTCATTCAGGCAGAATGCATGGGAATCTCCCTGGCGGCATCAGCCATCTTGGCTCGGGAGGTGAGGGATCAATCCATCCGCATACTCCTGACAGCATGGCGGTGCTGCTGGCATTAAGGAGCCACACGGTCAATTCCGGGCTAATATACGAGTGCCACCAACGCCTGAACCAGGTGGGTAACCTCAATAATATAACCATTCAATGGATTAAAGGACATAGCGACTCCCGAGGCAACGATGCAGCGGACGAGCTCGCTCGAAGGGGCTCAAGCATGGCGGCGGTGGGACCAGAACCCATCGTGCCGCTCCCTTTCGGTTATCTTCGCACACTGGTAAGGAAACGTACCAGAGAACATCATGCCAAGCTTTGGCTCACCACGGCGAGTGCAGGCAGGCCAAGGAGGCGCTTCCCGCCATCGACGTCCGCCTTACCAAACAGGCGCTCCGGCTGACTAAGCTGCAGCTACGCACAGTGACGGCCGCCATCACTGGACACGGTACTTTTAATAAGCACTAGGTGTCACAGATAGTCCTCCTTGTCGAGCCTGCATGGAGGAAGAAGAAACAGCAGCCCACGTGCTCCTGCACTGTTCGGGGGTTGCCCCATACAGGGCCAAGTACTTCGGTAACGCAGGTACTCTCCGCGAGATTGTCGGTAACACCAAGGGGTTACTGGCTTTTCTCGGGGAGCTTGGATGGATCGAATAAGATTCCCACCCGTACGCAAAATACGCGCTGTAGTGTGGAGTTGCGGACACTAGCCCGTTGCATCTAATCTAATGTCAACGATAACCGACCACTGACAGCTGACAACTGACATCTGGCAACTGACAGCTGCTAAACCAGACCTGCCACGCTCTGTATCGACCTCACCCAAGCACACTGCTTGACGTTTCCGACAAATGATGATAGATGGCGTTATTCTAAATTAACAATAATCAATTACAACTCGTATTGATTGTGCCTCGGTGTTTATTCTGCGACATTTAATGGAATAATACAGCATTTCTATAGTAGTTTTTAATTTCCTTATTATTAATAGATTTTTATTTATAAATTATTCACTTTTTCTTGTCTAAGGGGCACCAGTGATCTTTCCACTTGTTAAGATTTATACCCGGAATCTTTTCACAAGGCACAGGGTAGTTCCTGAAAATAAAATTAATAATCTTAATTAAAATTCATTCAGAAAGTTTTAGACTTTGCTAACTCAATCGAAGTCTATCGGACGATAGTCTATGAACTTAAGATTACAATGACTACATGCAGGTTTTTAAAATAGTTATATTCTTTGAAAAAATTTAGTAAAGTCAAGAACGGCCGAAACTTACGCATTGTGTGGGTCCTAGGTTCCAACCCAGACAAGCACTGTGTGAATTTGTTAATCAACAGAACCCTCTAAACGGACACAGACAGAAAGTTCACTAAACTGTGGGAACATTATGGGGTGATTATATACATCCTGTGTAAAGAATAAGCACTACATATGGTAAAACTTATGCCTACCCAAGTAATAAGCTTACTTTACAAACTTATTGCGCCAAATCTCATGACCCTAAAGTTTTTCCAACCGCTAGATAGATTGATCAGCCTGTACATGTAACCCGTAAATAAATGGGGTAGGTGAAGGCAATATGTTTAAAAGGCCGGTATCTGCGGGTTTCGGTATCTAACGCACGTACGCTATGGTAAATATTTTACGTCCGATCGACTGTTTATTAGTTGCCTGCGTTTAAAGATAGTTTCTTTTATTTATTTATTTTATTTTGTTCCATGCGTAACGATTTTAGTTCAATTTCTTTGGTACTTTTGTACAGTTAAATTTTGTTAAAAATCTTGTGACTCGTGATCATGACACTGCAATAGGACGACGCTTTTGATGTCGTGTAAAATCATGCATGATGCCGACATCGTCTAAACAGTAACGCATCGGCCAGGGTTGTCACAAGTAAACAATATTTAGGATTTTTTTTTTTTTTCAGATCAACATCAATAGCAGTATTATAATTAAAACAATATTACATATTAATATAATATTGAAAAAAAATTGTAACCCGCTCTTTACTGCATGTATTATTAAGGAGTTGAGTACCTATGACAATAAAAAATGCAGATGAGGCGTATACAAAGAGATTTAAAAATTGAACTGATGCAGACTTGATAACTAGTTACTGTGACACTTACTGTACTGTAATCTTGTAGAAGTGAAGTTTTTAAATAAATAAATAAAAATCAAGAACGCGTTAGCCCTGAATAATATATCCCGAGCTACTAAACATCGTTTTGTTCGCAGCTCGGGATCTGCTTTCCCGCGTCTCGCCCCTCACACCCCGCACGATGGCCCTGTCTAGACGTTTTCGTTGGACGACTGTATGATTTGTACCCGACTACGGCGAAGCCAAAAGGAAGGGTAATGATTTTGGCAGTCTATGTATGTATGTTTGTATGTTCCACCGTAGCGCCTAGACTTCTGAACGTATTTTATTAAATGAGGTGTCAATAGATTCGTAAGAATAGCCCGGGTGACATACAGGGGCGTGCGCCCTATATAGGCTCTTAGGCTTAGCCTACCTTACCAACTGAGCATTTCTTATAAGTAATTAACGATGGAATAAAATAACACTATGTACAAATTAATCATAAAAAAAGTTCAAACTCCTGTTAAAATACTTATAGCAATTTTTCGCGTCCCACTAAAACTCATTGACAAGGACTACGATTAGTACGAATCTTATAGACAAACACTCGACTTGTCTAAAACCCATTCATAATTGTATGCACACAGCGTCACATCGGTGCGTATGGCCGTGTCTATGAACCGCACAAATACATAGATTTTCGCAATTTTAACGCAGCAGCTCCTACGAGCCTACGACTGTAGCTGAGTGGGCTGTGATTGGCTGCAACAACACAACCAAACTATAACCCGCGAAGTTCAAAACTTGCATTTTTGTGCAATTTGTAGGCCAGTGCTAGGTTGTATGTTGAATAAAATATGACTACATACGTCTTAAAACCGGGAATCATATTTTAATGAACATACAACCTAGCACTGGCCTGCAAATTGCAAAAACGTATGGAAATTTTAATTTCGCGCTTCGCGAACTTCGGGCTTCCGTGCATAGAGCGCAGCACCTGTTTAGTTCGATGTTCGTAATGTTGTCAACTTGTCACCATTGAATGCCATTGATGCATTTCGTCGTATAATCCTGCAAAAAATGTTGACCGCTGTTGTGAACAAACTCGATATGAAAATGATGCAATTTTATTTGCTAGTATTTTTCTATCGACAATAATAACCTAGAAATTATTTTTTACGTAAGAGGAAGCCATTACTGTTTTATTGTTATAACAAGCAATATTTAGCGCGATTTTGTTTTGAAACTGAAAACGTACAGTTAACATCATTAAAAGTAGTGTAAATATAAATTTTGTCGTGTATAACCTTTTTTTGTTGTGTGTGTTTTGGTGTGTAACCTAACAAATAACAATGGTATTTACTTGTGAAGTTTGTGCTGATAATGTGGGTTGTTGGATATTAAAGGTAATAAGTTTTCTCAAGTAGCGTAAGTTTCAAATAGTATCTAAAGGTAGATGTGTACCCGAATTACGAGAATTAATCCAAAAATATGGTAATTCATCGCGTACTCGTCATTTCAATCCTCCTAATTATACAACATTTACCTGGCTGTGTGGCTGCATACACACAAATAAATTATTTTGTTTTCCGTGCATTTTGTTTAATACATCATTTTCATTCCTCGGCCAAAAAGCATGACCTATCAGAAAAACATAGAGGGTGTAAAAGAACCCTTAAAGCAAACGAAGGGCACTCGTTCTCCCCACCATTGCGATCATTTTTTTGTTCTAGGCCATACCTGGGAACCCTCTAGTTACAGAGATATTGGGGGTCAAAGTTCCAAATTTTGCACAGCTGTTTTTGTAAATACTAGTTTTTCAGGTTATAACTATACTTAAATTACCTCCATGCCCCTCTTACTATTCAAAGAATCCACTAGCACAATGTTTTAAGTGTGCTACTTTTGAATTGTAGGTACGTAAAACTTTTGTTTTTACAGGCTTATTTTTAAATATTAAGTACAGGTAAATGTGACTTTTTTTTTCCTGTCAATTATTCGTAGCCTACCCATCGCGAGGGACCACTGCACGCCACTGGTGACATAGGCATGTCAAATTCTAAGCTCGAAAAAATTAAACTGAGATAATCATAACATGTTTGGTATCAAATGAGAGGTCTTGACGAGCACATTACAAATATGTATATTATATTATAGTTTTAGTCAACATATACGTTTAGAATGCGGTCAAAAAGTTCTCGCGGTCTAGTCTGCTATTTACTCGTACTATTTAAATAGCAAACCATCATTCAGTAGAATTTTACATCATGAAAGTAATATATTATAACGAATTTATTAAATATAACACTAAAAATAAGTAATAATTCAAATAAAAAAAATAAGTTTAAAAACTAAAACCCGACTACAAACTATGTCAGGAATTCTAAGATAAGAATTCTTGTTTTCTACTTATAAGACCGCAGTTTATAGTCGGGTTTAAGTTTTTAAACTTAATTTTTTTTTAGACTGTGCTGCAATACTGAGATTTCGGATTCTAGCCACAAAGGGAACCCCTCACTATATTCTGTGTGATGAAAATTTTACAAGTTGCACTCGATCAGCTTATTAAATAGTGTTCCCACAGCTGGGAACTCTCCTTAATAAAGGACACCGGAAATTTAAATCAAGGACTACTAAGATTTAAAGTGTATCTTTACCAATGCCCTCTCCTGAAGAACGCAGCGGGTTGTATCTGTTTGATATTATCACCGCTATCACACAGCACTCGCGCTATGCTTGTCTTCCTTACTTCGTTCAGTTGAGCTGAAATCGAAATCAAAATTTGAATAAAACTTGTCTAATGAAGTGCCTGGATTAGAAAAACTTCGAAGTTATTATGATGTTTATGAATCTTGAATACATTTTTGCTATTTTCTAAAAAAAATATGAATTTATCGAAAAACTTTTGAAAATATCTTGCAGTTATTTTTAAAAGAGTTCTAGTAGTAGTTTCAGTACAAAGCGGCATAGATGGTCTGTCTGAATGGTATGGCAGAAAGTAGGTACCTCATGAAGTGATATAGATACATAAAAGGTAAGAGATATCCAAGTGGACTAGGCGGATGGACCACGGGCAAAAAGTGATCGTAGATGATTTCCCTTTGAAGTATTTTTGCCCATTTTTATAATTCTTCTTCAAGTACTTACTAATCGTCAAAGCAGTAGGGAAGTCTCCATGCTCAAAGAAGAACTTGTCAGAACGCCTCCACAGCAACAGGTTCTGTATCATGAAACAGTACAGCGTGGGAGGCACGTATGTCCCTTGCAGGATTTTTTCTATGTAGATGGCTACCATGACCTCCACGTCTTCTACGTCATCATAGATGCGGCGCAGGATCTCTACTTTCTGGAAAAAGTTAGCATCATATTAGTGAAACGTATTGGATTTAATTTTTTGCACAGAATCGCACGTTTAAGATCTAACGACCCCATCAATGTCAACTCATTACTAATTTAGCCTGCGTTTGAAATTTTTATCTTATTCGTCGATGGTTTCTATAAAATTTACTGGATTTTGTTGTTCTTAATGCGTTATTATCGACTGAAATTAGCACAAAACTTCCATTGGCCTTTACCTGGTCATCAATTATTCGATACTGATTTTCCCCAATTTTTTTGTTATTTGGAGTGTCGTTTGACACTCGTGTCTCAAAACTCTCGTGTAACAAAAAATAAAACCAGTATTGACCACTGATACAGATTTTGGATACTCAGAATACGCACTTACATCTTTATCAATAGTATCGTAGAAGTCCTCCCAGCGTTTAGCTGACTTCATTCCGCAGATTTTTCGGTAGTGATTGTAGGGAGGTAAACCTGCATCACGGCCTCTCATCATGTCAGTAGCTGGGAGGTCATTTACAAGCTGTACATTGCCAAAGTACCGCTCTGCTAACTGTCCAAAAAAAGGAGAAGGTGAAAATTAATGAAATAAAGTTTCTATTATGGAGATATTTTTTTTTATATTTGAGTTGGGCCTACTCTTGACCTTAGTCTCAATCAAATAATGTTCTGATTGACGAAGCAGCAAGCTAAGTAGGAGGAGATGAGGTACACCTACAGGAGGCATGAGGACAGATAGGCCAGAATCATCATACCTACATTGTTGTTAGATGACGTCCGTCGTCGCCAAAGCAGGCCCAAGAAAGTGACAATCGGTACTAGTTCTTGCTTAATTGGTAGAAGAAGGCGAAATTTAGAGGAATAGAGGGAGGTAGAAAGACCCGCAGTTGGACAACATAGGTTTAAAAAAACAGGTTTATTTCATAGACACAAGGCTCAGTTCTAGTTCTATAACGGGTGTAAATGTACCCTTAACGAAGCGAGAGGCACTTGTTTCACCGGTCATTACGAACATTTTTTGTTCTAGACCATACCTGGGAACTTTATAGTTACGGAGATATTGGGTGTCAAAGTTTTTAAATTGCTTCTCTTACATCAGGAGCCATGACGTAATCGAACTTATCAGCGGGCTGGATGAGGCTTCCCTCCGTGAGGTCAGCTTCAGTGTTATTGATGGCGAGGATGCCGCTCCTTAGCTCGTCGTCAGGCGTGGGTCTACTTCCGATGTATCTTCCGTCCCTGTACAGACTGTAACAACAAGTTTAACTACCTCCTGTTTCTACAATGATGTTTTTTAATTTAATAAGAATTGTGACCACTTACTCCGTAGGGCCGGGCTGGAAGGTATGGAACCATCGGAGGCCGATAATGTACTCTCGGAAAACGCCCGGCTCTAAACGATGGTCAAAGTCGTTGACGTAACCATCTGTCTCATATATGATGCCTTCTGCTAGGGCGTTTTTTCGACCTGCGGGATGGAATTAACATCATTAGTTTATTGGCCACAACCGATAAACATGCTAGAAACTCAAGATCTAGTTACGATAAACAAATGCATTTCTAATTTTCCTTAGTGTTTATTTTTTATTTTCCTCTTTGCCGATTATATTTAGGCACGAGAAACCTTTATTCGATTGTTAAAAGGGCAGATTGTACTATAGATATGCTCTCGGCACACGCTATTAAGGCGGTTATGTTCTGAACAATGCACTCAGTTTGCGTATTTGACGGGTCAGACCCGTCAAATACGCAAACTGAGTGAGAGACCCCATTTTACCAATTTTTTTTACCATTTTAAAAACTTGGCGAGCCTAACCTATATCCATAGAAGCATAATTATACAATAGATTAGTTGACAATAAAAAATAGTCCGTCAGATAGATTTCCAAAAAATATTGAACACATATTTTTTGTTTTTGCACGTAAACGAAAACTGAAGACGATACAGTGCTTCGAAAACTCGTGTGACGTCACATCGTCAACAGCCCCCGCTCACGATCTTTGATGCGTTTTATCTTCGTAAATTTTTATTCATTTGATAAAACAAAAAACAATGTTTATTGTGTCTCAAAGGTAACATTTACACATGTTTGACTGGCCTGTTGGTCTAGTGGTTAGTGACCCTAAATGCTATGCCGGAGGTCGTGGGTTCGATTCCCACCCAGGACAAAATAATGTTTGTGTGATGAGCACGATCATTTGTTCTGTGTCTGGGTGTAATTTATCTATAATATGTATGTATTTAGAAATATATAAGTATGTTTATCAGTTGTCTAGTACCCATAACACAAGCTTTGCTTAAATTGGGACTAGATGGCGTTGTGTGACAGTTGTGGAATATTATATTATGTGAATGAAACAGCCCCAGTAAGTAATAAATAAACACTTGTGTTGGGGTCGTTTCGCTCTTTCCCTTAATACATAGGTAACAATATTGAGACTCAAAATTAAAATTAAGATTAAAAGAAATAATTTAAACAAATCAAGGTAAAGAAGTAATAAAAACAAATTTAATTTAAGAACTAATTAAAACAAATGAAAATAAAGAATAAGACAAAAAAATAAGAAAAACATAAAATTAAAAACTAGTACTTCAGCTCCTTATGTAATTTGTTACTATGTGTGACTTTAGTAATGTCTGAGTGTTAGTATGTTTAAGTGAAATTGTGTGTATGTGCGTGTGTGTGCGTGCGTGTGACTGTCTGTATATAAGTGCGTGTTTATGCGTTTCGTGTTTGCTGGTAGTGCCACATTATGACAGAGAAGTTATTTTTGTTCATGCAAGTCTAACTAGAATATCCTCTGTTTCTTCATATGTTAGAGTTTATAACCAGTCCGTTATAACTTTTTACATTGATACGACACCTCGTGGTGGAACTTAAATTTTGCGTAAATTTTGTTGCATACGTAGGCTGATTGGCATACATATTGACGCCTTGAAAAAACTGTACGTACCCGTGGAGAGTAAGCCACAATATCTTTTCGTCTCCTAGCCTGGGTTTCTTGGTTAATTGGAATGTATTTGTGTAAATATATAATTATGTTTAAGAGATGCAGTTTCTTGACTGATAATAGGTCACTAATTCTATATAGATTGACTGTGAGATATCTAAATGGCTTAAAATACATTACCTTTAGAAGTGACCTTTGGTCTCTTTCTAACTCTAGAAATTAAGTTTTTGTGGCTCCTCCCCAAACTGGTAAGCAGTATGTGATTACTGACTGCGCGAGTGCCACATAAATGTTGTTTAGTATGTCTTGAGGCATCACATGTCGTCGGGGCCGCGGGTAGTCCAACGGTTATCGCAGCCTCGACATAGAGGGCGAAGAAGGAACATGGGTGGTTTTTAGTCAGTAGAAGTCTGACACTCCCTTTCGCTCTGCCCAAGAGCGGGAGGGGTTATTCGATGATTTTACACCCACCAAAAAAAAAAAAAAAAGGCATCACATGTCGAAGATTTTTAAATACCCAAATACATTTTCTAACACGTGACATAATAACTTCGACATGCGAGTGCCATGCTAGACACTTGTCGACTGTCACTCCCAAGTATCTTGTTGACGGTACTTGTTTGATGGGTTTACAGTTACAGTTTTGATCCAAACTGCTTGTGCACGTATGAATACGCATATTAAACTCACTACATGCTTTAGACTTTGCACTTGTGATGTAATTTGTCTTTGCAATATTAAGGGTCAACAGATTTGCTTTGAGCCACCCATCAATAATAACTAACCCTTTTTTTTTTTTTTTTTTTTTGGTGGGTGTAAAATCATCGAATAACCCCTCCCGCTCTTGGGCAGAGCGAAAGGGAGTGTCAGACTTCTACTGACTAAAAACCACCCATGTTCCTTCTTCGCCCTCTATGTCGAGGCCGCGATAACCAGAGGACTACCCGCGGCGATAACCAGAGGACTACCCGCGGATAATAACTAAACCTTGCTCGGCCTTATAATGTACCGCTTCCCATGTGTCACCAAAGTAGACTAAAGCAGTATCGTTCGCACATGAGAAGATTTTTCCGCCACTGTTTTGTAGTTTACCGAGCTCGTTAATATAAATTAAAAAAAGCGGTGGGCCGAGCACGGACCCCTGGGGAACACCAAAAACAACGATTTCCTCATTGGTGTACGATTCGCCAATTTTAAATTGTTATTTCCTACCGCGAAGATAACTATCAAAAAGAAAAACAGCCTTACTTCTAATCCCTATAGCCTCAAGTCTCCGCACAAGGATGAGAACAGATACGTTGTCAAATGCTTTTTTTAGGTCTAGAAACACCGCAATGCATTTGTGCCCCTTATCTACATTATCTGTAATTTCAAACGTTAATGCTATTACCGCGTCCTGAGTGGACCGCCCCTGTCCAAAACCATATTGTGAGTCTGAAAGAATGTTATATTTACTTAAGTAATATGTAAGCCATTATTTTCTTTTTTTATTTAATATTTTTTTTATAGTTTTTGACAGTGACGGTAAGACGGAAATCGGGCGGTAGTTGTTGACATCGCTCTTGTCCCCATCCTTGTGCACAGGTGTGATGATAGATCGTTTCAGCGCATTACAAAATGTACCCGTTTCAAAACACATATTGGTTAAGTTGCAAATGAGAGGAACTACAAAGTCCCACCCCGAAGCACTTGCTGGGTCAAGTGCCATGAGTGTACTATCCACTTCAGCCGGATCTGTGTCCAGGAGCACGAATGAGTTGACTTGAGCTAGTGTATTTGGAGTACTAACATCAGGATTATATTTGTCCGGTTAGCGTCATGATTTCTTCCCCCAATGTGTTGCCAATAGTCACGAAAAAGTGATTAACGAAGTTTAGCGACTCGAGTGGATGTGATGTGATTTTAAGTAGGTGTATGCTAGATGTCCTGGGTTTTTATAATGTGTTATGTCGTTAATTTTGGTCCATAGTAGCGTGGGATTTCTCGTAGATGTTAAAATTTGGTTCTTATGATACTGTCTTTTGAGTTTCATAATAAGATTTGAGCATAATGTGCGATAACGCTTATACGTTATACTTAAGAAAACGTTAAAAGGGTCTCTCCTCGACCATAGTTGCATTTTATTTCTAAGCCTTATACATCTTAGGACCCCCGTGGTTATCCAGGGCTTTAGAGTACGCTTAGAGCTAAGATTGAGACAACCTTAGTGTCTTGGAGGAGAGATGACCTAATCACCAATGCATCTGTGAAAATGTTTGGGTCTCTATATGCATTTAAAGTAGATGTTCTTGTATTTATTATTATTTATTAGGTGTTCTCCAAATTAGTCACGGTCCTAGATTTGACATAAGACTTGGTTTGGTACGTGTGGGATATTCTTAGTAGTACCATTCCATGATCTGTAACAGATGTATTTAAAACTGCTACGAAAGCCGAGTATTTAGATTTATCCAGCTTAAGAAGCATGTGATCAAGGCAGCTGTCATCCCTGGTAAGTAAAGAGTGTCCTGGGAGAAACCCATGTACGGCCGCCATATTTAAATAATTTAATCTGTTATTCCGTATTTGTGATCTTTCTACTGGTTTCCCTATTAAATTTATATTTATATTTCCTGTGATGACAGAGTTCCCATGTGAGTTTATAGATTGAAGGTATTGATCAAGCGAGGCTATGAAACTGTCCGCGGATACGTTCGATGAAGACCGGTAAATACCAATGATAGTGAAATAAGAGATAGTGATTTCCAAAGCTGAGGCATGTTTCAAATCCATCTCTTTGGCCTGGGGTACATGGCAGGTTTTTACATAGGCGACCACGCCATCATTTTGATTTAAATGTCTAGATGTGTTGAAGGAAGTATAGTTAACACAGGTATTTGTTTGTCAAAACAAAAAACACGTATCCAATATTTTTCGATAATCTAACTGATAGACTAAACGGAATTATATTTTTTTTACTCAGGACACATCCTTATTATACAAGCAAGTAATTTTTAATAAACAGGACTAATGAAATACAGCAGTACTGCGTGGTTTATCTTTCTTACCGAGGAATTCCACAATGAGTTCATAATAGATAATGGACTGGTACTGCGCTATGTTGATCTGCCTGGCAGTCTGGAACAGCTTCTCGTCATCCCAGCAGGGGTTCAGCTTAGCTAGCTGACGAGCTATCCTGTTGTGCTCCCTGAAGAACCACATCGTTGTTAGGTATATCCCTGAGAGGAGGTTTCCTTGGAAGTCATCACCTGTGGAGTGCGAATTTTAGAAGTCATCGTTCTTCTTAAAGGTAAGAACAAAGTTAAGGCTACTCCCACAGTATTCCACCGCTAAGCTAAGCTGCACACTTGTAAAGCTTTGCATTCAATTAAGATATGAGTGGAATCGTCCATTTCGACCCACGGCCAGACATCAAACGAATGCTGACATCTCCGTGCATATTCTACTTAGCAATAGAGACTCGCCTTTAATATCAGAAAAAAAATATGATGTCCTATGATCTAGGTTTTAAAATAGATAATCGAGATCCAACATCAAGAGTGCAAATGGCTCAGCATAGTTGAACACGATAGCTTGCAACTGACGTAGTTCAAGCTTTATCACCAGTGAACATGGCTGACTTTTATTTTCTTACCTGTCATTTAAACATGTATAGTAGTAGGTATTATAGGAACTATGTATCCATTAGATCACTTTACTAAACCTTAAAACAGTATGCGTACGTATGTACCATAGTTATAGCAGCTTGTTTCAGGAGGCTGCATGTTGACGCAAAGCGGACTGTTTCCCTGCGGCACTTCGCGATCACCTTCCATCCTGAACGCCAGATATCCTCCTTGGAAAGCTCGGATCATTCTGTTCCTGGCGTCGAAATTCCCATAAACAGGTGAAAGATCCAGCAGGGGAGTTACTACGGAGTACTGGAAAGGAAATTATTTGGTGGTGATTAGGACAGTCTTAACTTTGATTTCGTAGACTAAACTACGAGTACCATCTTATAAAAAACGACTTTATTGCTTATTGCTTCAGAACCGTTTTTATAATTTGAGTCATATTATGTAACTAGCCTGCATGTATTAAAGTTGATTGTAAGGTTGATAAACCTTACACCTACGGCGACCACTAAGCTGATGAAGTGATGACTAGAAGTATATATTATAAAAGTGACTTACTCTTTCAGCAGGCAAAGAGTTGGGAAGACACCCAAGGTCCTGGTAAGTGATGACCCTGGTCAGGTTAAGGCATCTAATCTGGGTGATGCGCAAGTAAGGGTCATCTCCAGGGACAGGGATTGGTATGCAGATAGGGTTGACACGGTTTGGGGTGTTGCCTAAACAGCAGTCGCTTGCCTTAGCATATCTGTCTGTGATAGAATTTGTATGAATATTAACGCAGATCCCTCGTAAAAATCCTCTTAAATTACTTTCATAAACTTTGATATAAGCCATCGTTAACCAAAAGCGGGCAATTAGTGTATTTAATGCGTTGTGCTGGGGCCGTGTGCAGCTGTGCTTAGGAAAACTAAAAGTGTGACGAATCTGACAAGATTTTGCTAACTTAGGAACAATTAAATAGTCTCAGCAATTGAATAGTCTGTTTGAGGTCATCAGTCGGTATAAAAATGCCACTTCAGCTTCAATGAAACTTACTAACGTATAAAAGATCCACGTTATCAGCCACCGTAGATACCAAGACATGGGTAGCGAGCGTGGAGAACTCGTGGTTGGTGAAAGTTCCATCAGCGATCAGGGAGGTGCGGAGCAACCGCGCTGATGGTAGCTCTGACCCATCTCTGGCTGGCCTTAAGGTATTGCCTGGTTTAAAGGATTTATAATTCATGATTATTGTAATAGTGTAAGTCTCAGCTTTGAGAGTTAATTTTATATAATAGAACACTTCAGAAAGAATAAAATTGATCAAAGAACAAATAATTGGTAACAAAGGTTGGCTAAATAAGGTTGGCTATATTTCTACAAAAACGTCACTATTGTCGCTTTTTCTCCTTCGTGTTGAAGGCACGGCATTCTTTAGATTTTGGCTCTAAGATATGTGTAAACCTCCCGTCGGGGCTGCGGGTCCCGTCGGGGCTGCGGGTTGTTCACAAGTTACCGCGGCCTTGACATATAGGGAAGAAGGCTAAGAAGGAACATGGGTGATTTTTGGTCAGTAGAAGTCTGACACTCCCTTTCGCTCTGCTCAAGAGCGGGAGGGGTTATTTGATGATTTTCCACCCGCCAAAAAAAAAGGTATGTGTAAACCGTGACCGTTTCTGCTGGTAATATATCCAAGACCTACAAACCTGGTCCAAACTGTGGTGGCAAGAATCTCGGGAGGGGCGTCATGCTGGCTCCGCGGGAAGGGTACTTGGGGTTCGTACACGTCCCGTCTACGCGTCGTCCCTCCTCCTTGCGACATGGTTGAACCGGTACTGTGCATAACCTGGGGTAATATTTTTAGTATCACCAGCTTCACCGATATCACGTACTGTGTAGATCTTTGAACTTAAGAGTTTAATCATTCGATTCATACGAACAAGTGATGATATATGATACACAAGGTTTTTCATGTTGATTCCTTGAACTTTTCTAAAAGATCTTGTTCATGGATACATGGAATCCCGTATCAAACTGTGTCAACATCAAACTTTGGTTTTTATTATCTACATTTATCATATTAACTCCTACAAAAGTTATTTTTGTAAACTAAATCTGAGTTTTATATAAAATCGAAAATAACCTCAAAACCTGACCAGTAGGTATAGTAGGGAAACCTCTACGATGCGAAGTCAGTCAAACTGTCAAAATCAACTGACAGATCTAACAGAACGACTTTTGAACTGGTTGTGTGAACGCCATGTATAGGGAGTATAACAATATTTATACTTTTATACTTTAAATTAAATTCCTTTTTAAAAAATCAAATCCCAGCCGCATATTGTCGTAAAAAATTATGAAAATAATTACTATAACATTTTGATCTTGAAACTCGAGAATTCTTGGTACGAGTTTCGGTCATTGTCTTTTGACAAATTGCTTGTAAATGTGTATTATTTTCTTCTATAGGATAATTTAACCTAATATGCTTTTTTGAAACTTTGAACTTGTGTACATAAAATTAAAAATGTTAATTAAATTCAGATCCCAGTTTGTCTACTGGCAATTAAGTAAACCGGTGAGGTTATGTCATCTAATGTGGCCGCAAAATGTACTATTGTTCTTTTAAAACTTTCTTAATAACAGGTTGCACGGTGGCCCAAATGCTGTGTTTTTGCATAAATTTAATAGATAAAATTTGACGATCATTTTACTGAAATATTTTGCAAATTCAAAAGTGGTCGCGTAAAATTCTTCGCAGTTGATTTAACTTTTGTATTAGTTTTGTGACTTTGATTTTCTTTTAAACATATAAGTGTCCTATAATTTTGTAATCTCCTTTTAAAACCCTTCATGTTGATACTCTACTCGATGGTAATGGATCTTTTTTTTATTTTGAAATCCGCGGTATGGCCCCCAAAAATCCGCAAGTTTCTTAATTTTAATGTAGCCAGTGACACTTGCGCCATCAAGACAAATCTAACGACGTATATTTTATTCAAATCCCTTCATCCGTTTAGGAGTTATGAGGGAACAAAGAAACGGACATACATACATACTTACATACATACATACACGCCAAATACATAACCCTCCTTTTGGGCTTCGCCGCAGTCGGGTAAAAATCTTTGAAATAAAAAGGTAATAAATATTTCAATTTAGAACCTTTTCTAAAGTTTAAATTTATAATTTTATTTAAATCCCTTTATCCGTTTAGGAATTATGAGGGAACAAAGAAAAGGACATACATACACGCCAAACACATAACCCTCCTTTTGGGCTTCGCCGCAGTTGGGTAAAAAAGGCATGTTTTAAAATGGTGTCTAAAGTTAAACTATTAACCAAATTATCGAGTTTGACAGTTGTTCAGGCAGACAGTTCTATTTCCAACTATGGGTCGACTTCCAGTCTAACCGGATGCAGCTGAATATAAAGAGCGACTGCTTATCTAAATAAGTTATTACTGGGTTATACGATACCTCAGATATTTAGAAATGATAGCCCGGTACAACAGCTTATTGAACTTTGTTTTGTAATGCATGATTCATGGTTCAACCTTGAGTATATTATTATATCTAGTTATTTAGCCACGTTTTCACCTCGTCGTGTTTTACAGTTAATTAGTCTTAACACGATTTTTTTTTTGTATTGGGACAAGCCCGCCTCACTATTCCCAAACCACTACTCACGGATTGGTTCACAATAAACAACCTTGTTCTTAATGCCAAGAAAACTAAAATAGTTAAGTTCGCTTTACCCAATGTTAGAAATCTAGGTCCCAATATTATCCTCACCAATCAGGAGCTGGAAACTGCCGACTCTGCTGTATTTCTGGGCATAACAGTAGATCCAAAATTACAATGGGGTTTACATATATCAAGCCTAGCGGGAAGGCTAAGTTCAGCCGCATACGCCGTCAGAAAAGTAAGACAATTCACTGACGTTGATACAGCACGGTTAGTCTACTTCAGTTATTTTCACAGCGTTATGTCATACGGTATTCTGCTGTGGGGCAAAGCTGCTGATATTCACAATATATTTGTTCTGCAGAAGCGAGCGGTTCGTGCAATTTATCAGCTGGGTGCCCGAGTTTCTCTTAGATATTTTTTTAAGGATATTGTTATCCTCACTGTTGCTTCTCAGTTCATCTTTACCAACATTATATATATTAAACAAAATATCCACCTGTACACTAAAAACAGTGATATTCACAACTTTAACACTAGAAATAAGCATAAACTACGCGCTCCTTTTCACCGGCTTCACAAAGTTCATAATTCATTCGTCGGGCTTGGTATAACATTTTATAACAAACTGCCATCTTCTTTTCTAGACTTGCCATTTAATGAGTTTAAAGCCAAAGTAAAATCTAATCTTTGTTTAAAAGCGTACTATTCCATTAACGACTACTTAAATGATAAAAACAGTTGGTCGCTGAGTTGAACACAAGACAATGTTTGTTATTTATTTATGTTCTTTCTCCAAGATTAGTTTACTGATATTTTATGTCTTTTTTTTATTATTATTATATACTTTTTTATACTTGCCTTACTATTGTATCGAGTCTGGTTCTTCTAACCAACCTAACAGACAGATGTGTGCTGGGGAGTTTGTTCCGCCACTTCTTCTTTCCAGCAAAAACACTAGGAAGTGTCGAAGGGGGGGCGTTTTGGGGGACTGTCTCTTGTAAATAAGTAAAGTAAAGTAAATTTTAACGTTCGAAAAGTGCTGATTATCAGCCTAGTTTGAATAAATGAGTTTTGATTTTGATTTTGATTTTTGACTGTAACTCCTGTAAGCCAGAATCAACAGTGGCGACCACAAGAAAAGCGCCGAGACAATGAAGTCCGACAAAGTCCCAGAGAAATGATTTAACTGTCTTGGATCCCGCGACGAAATTAATCAGAAAAGAATAGCGGAGGAGTAGGAAAAACAAAAAAATCCACAGCAGCAGACAGAACAGAACAATGTCAACAGGCACGCAGGGACGTATACAACTGGGATAAGCCCAGTTGCCTCGCACCACGGATATTGTTGTCTTTAATATTACTGAGTCCTAAGTTGTGAGCTGTTATATTTGATTCCAATAGTAGGTATGACAAAAATGCTTGAACGAACGGAAATTTGTTACATTTTCTACAAGATCCGTATAGTAAATAACTTTGGATGTGACATGTGCCCTATTTAACATAATATTATATTACGTTCATTCTGCCAAAGACTATTACACACTCCCATAAAATGTGATGTGCAGATTGTTCAAATTCGTGGTCAGATGTAGAACATTGACAAAAAGGCGAGGCAACAAGCTTGAAGGAAAATAATTTACTCTTAAAGTTACCATGACCTGTGAGAAATTGGGCAACACAGTGATCCTCCTCCAGCCATGGCCAGGCTCACGAACGGATGGAAAGAACTGGTGGAGGTGTCGGCCTTTAATGATGATGATGATTTCTTAACACGATTATATGGTGATGTAGTAAACATTCACTTACCTAGTCCCATTGGCGATGCCTCCTAAGTAGTTGCTCCGTTTATCCGTAATGGGTTTCCCGAAGTACGCATCGTATAACACTGGAGCTTCTTGTGACAACACTGAGACGAATATCACAAACAAAGACAAAAGGATTTTCCAATCCATCGTTAAAAATTAGAAACTGGGAAATATTCTATGTGTTTTTTATATAAGGTGAGATCTTTCAAAAGAATAAGTACACAAGTCTGGATACAAAACGACTTAGGTATAGGTTGAAATTGTGAGAATTAAAGTATTTATACCTTTGATTGCTGTTTAGTTTTTAGAGCAAAGTAATTATAGTTTTAGCATTGCATTAAGGATGTTTGGCATGCAGACAGTAATGTATGTCAGTTACGATGTGAGGTAATAGGAATAATTGTTGTGCACTTTATTTCTTAGACTATTAGATTTCCGAATTCAATTAGGAACACACATCACGCATGTTGGTGAATGATTTTAGGTGTTTAATAAAATGGTCTTGAAAATATCTGATTTAAATGCTTAGTACGGCTGAGCAACGTGTGGGAAGTTGCGTGATATCTTCTCGTCCAACCTACCGCAGTGTCTCAAGACAAAAGTCTATGACCATTATGTATGACCAGTGATTAAATAGGAGACAGAGACGTGGTCGCTCACAATGTACCTCATCAGAAGGCTTAAGGTCTGCAAGAAAACCAAGGTTACCGACGTAGCTAGCAGAATTGCCGAACTTAAGTGGCATTGGGCAGGTCACATTGCTCGCAGAACAGTTGGCCGATGGGGCTCACAAATTCTGGAGTGACGACCCCGAACCGGAAGACGTTGTGTTAGATGGCCTCCCACTAGGCCTAAGCATATTAATTATGCGATTCCTAATAACAATATACAATACCTCCTTTATATTTCTGTTCTCCTTGTAGTTTGTGGGACTTTACTGTCCATTTTTCTCATCTTCTACTAGTCCTTGAATTTTTAAAATAATACAAAGGCACATAGTACGTGCATAATCAACACAGAAATACACTCTTTTGCAAAAGTTCTAAAAGTTCTTTTGCGTTCTAAGGTCGATTTAAGTTAATTAAATGTAATTTATTTCTTTGACGTAGTCTGTATACTTATAATCGTGTAAATTAATGCGCGTGAAGTGAATTCGGGCAATTAAAAGAAAAAAAACGTTGGATTCTTTAAAACCGATGTACACGCCCAAACAATAACAAGTGGTCGGCAATAAAGACAAGATTTTATTTTTACTTTTTTTAATTAAATAAAGTTACAAATATGTAAAAACCTAATAACGAGTGTGACCTCCTCTTGCCAAAATCACAGCTTGAATCCTTCTGGGCATGCTTTTCACGATGTTTTTAATAACGTTTTGAGGAATACGTTCCTACTCTTCTGCAATGACTCATTTTAGCTCCCTGATGTTTTGTAGAGCAGGTTGTACTGATCTTACCCGTCTCTTTAGAACATCCCAGGCATGCTCAATTGGATTGAGGTCAGGTCTTCGAGCTGGCCAATCTAAACGACTGATCCCAACTTCATGCATGTACGCTTCCACGTCCCCAGAACGGTGCGGGCGAGCATTGTCGTCCATAAAAATGGAATCTTCCCCAAGTGCAGTCAATGTGGGTTGTTCATATGGAATCAGGACTTCCATTATGTACCGGTGTGCATTTAATGTTCCATTTTCTACGAAAACTAACTCCGTGCGCTCCGTCGAATTAATTGCTGCCCAAAACATAACGGAGCCTCCGCCATAAGGAGTGATTTCTTCGAAACACACTTCCGCATAGCGTTTCCGAGGTCTTCGCAGCACTCGCCGGCGTCGGTCCTCTCCACACAAAGAGATTCTAGCTTCATCAGAAAACAATACTTTATTCCAGTCTTCTAGAGTCCATGAAGCACAGTTCCGAGCAAACTGAAGTCGAGGAACACGGTGCTCACGGAGTAATTTAGGGCCCCGAGCTGGGCGGTAACTCCTGATATTGGCAGCCAAAACCCTCCTCCTGACCGTCCACAAGCTAACTTCTACTCTTCTTACTTCTTCAAGGCTCTTCTTCAGGTCCACACTTGACGCCTTACGATTCCGTAACGCCTGACTCACCAAAAAGTGGTCATCTCTTGGTTCTGTGCATCGTTTTCTTCCCGAACCGGGTCTTCTTTTGACCGAACCGGTTTCTTGATACCGTTGCCAAGTCCTCTGGACAGTTGAACGACTCACATTTAGCCGCTGAGACACGTAAGTTTGCGAACAACCTTCTTCAAGTAGGGCTATAATTTTACCGGCCCTTATCGCTTTATCACTCATATCAAAAAGTGGTATTTATGTAAAAAGAAAGATTAAATTGTTTAATTTGCAGAAAATATCCAAAAAGTTTTAAAATATTGTAATCAGTTAAAAATCGTTTCAACAATTAGCGCCATTAGTAAAGCAATTTTAGAATAATCCACAATAATCATTATTTTTCTTTTATTAATTTGAAATTTGAAATTTAAATTTTTAATTAATAAAGAATCATGCCAGGATGCTCCAAATAACATGCCAATACATCGTCAAATTAATAAAACCTATGTCTTGTTGTTCTTCATTGAAGTAGAGAAAAAAATCTTAAGTGCCCGTTTTTTTTGCAAAAGAGTTACCTTATACGAATCAACTTAAAAACAAAAAAAAACATTGCTGGGTCATATAAAAAAAAACGAAAAAAAAACAAACAAAAATCAAAGAAAAATCAATCAATTTAAAAAAAAATAATCAATCAAATCAATTTATCAAATGCCCAAGGCATTAAGTCCGCCTTTGTACGGTTTTATTACTTGTGCATAAAGTTTTAATAAATAAATATCATCCAGTTGAACACAGGACACTAAACCTAAGTAATATTTGTATATGCAGTCGACACTCAGTTTCTAAATGTTTAGAAATCTATAATATAAAACAAAGACGGGTTTGTTACAACACTTATAACTCGAGATCTGCTGGATTAATTTTCATGGTTTTTGTTTCGTTGGATTTGTCTCCACCCTGAATAGCAGAATACATTTTAAAAACAATGAAAACTTGACGAATACATATTTTATGAAAATGTATCATTTCCCATTTATTTATGTTCCTTTGTTTCGTACCTGTCAAACATTTGTTTTCCTCCTGTCATCCTGTCAAATACTGTGATTGACATTTGTTCAAGGTTCAGCTAGTAGTTAATAAATAAGTATGTGACTAGCAAAAAGAACTTTTACATCGACACATTAAGAATATAATAAATAAAAATGATGCGTAACAAGTTCAAACTTTAACGAGCTTCGTCGCGTGCCTTGGTTCGAGGGTACAAGTTTGGGTCGAAGCTATGTTAAGTAAGCACTAAGGTTACGTTCTGGACACTAGCCAAAGTTTGCTTTCCTAATGAAAAAGGTCGCATCACCTAATTGTGACATAATTATGCAACATTTGCCGAACGAGTGTGTTAGGAGCAAGAATCATTAATTATAGAATTTAAATTAAACAATTGCAATTTAAACATTTAGCAATTGAGGTTGTGTGGCTTAAGTGAAGATTCCCCTTCAAATAGGTCCAAAGTAATCTCACTAATATTATAAAGGCAAAAGTTTGTGAGTGTGTATGTTTGTTACTTCTTGACGGCTGGAGCGATTTAATAAAATTTGGTATGGAGTTAGCTCACAACCTGGATTAACACATAGGATAGTTTTTATTTCGATTGTATCTTCCCGTGGGACAATTTTCGAGTTGTAGCGGGCAAAGCCGCTGGCAACAGCTAGTATTCCATATGTTTATATTTAGTTCATAAAGCATGATGGGGTTGGCATATCCGTGTGGATAATACCTTTTTTTAAATTATTTTCTTAACTAAAGGGATAGCTTAGAAAATAATTAAAAAAAAACTTCAATCTTTGTTTTATACAAAGATTTAAGTTTTTTTTCAAGTTTTCATTTCATACAAAGTTAATTTTGCTGTATGTTTCAATAGAAAAAGTTATTCTAAAATCAACTTGATTTGCAATGTCGTGTTTGCGTTGTGTGCAACTTGATTTGTTGACGACACGGTTGGCGCAGTGGTTAAGCGATTGACTGCTGCGCAGCATGTCGCGGGTTCGACTCCCGCACGGAACAAATATTTGTACGACCTACAAGTATTTGTTCCGAGTCTGGGTGTTTTTCTATCTATAATATGTATGTATTTACAAAAAAAAAAATGTATATAAGTAGTTTATCAGCCATCTCGTTACCATAACACAAGCATTAGGTTGCTTAGCTTGGGACTAGATGGCGTTGTGTGAAATGTCCAAGGATATTTATTTATTTATTTATTTTATTTAATGTTACAAAATTTACATTCGTTTAAGCTGAAATAACACCAATTGGAAACAAATATAAGTCGTTTTGTCCACTGAATTGATTTTTCAGGCCAGGAGAATTAATATCCAGTCACAGTAATTAAGTAATAGTCTTGGCACAGGACCAATATTTGCATTAACTATTGATGAAGTTCTGATGCCCAAGCTGTCAGTGTTTGTAAACAAACCAGCAATAGGGTTGAAATTCAAACGAAAATACGACACAGTTCCACTCTTGCGTGCAATGAATATCGTGCGAATATCTAGACCAACGCAGCCATGTTTTTTTTTAAACGTTTGATTACAGATAACTTAAGTACAGTTATAATACTTATCATTAATTATCACCGGTGGTGTGGTAATGTGTTAAATTAACTTTTCAGTAATTTTAATCAACTAGCTGTTGCCAGCGGCTTCACCCGCTAAGACTCGAATATTATCGCACGGGAACATACGTAACATCCGAATAAAAACTATCTTATGTGTTAATCTA
The DNA here is from genome assembly GCA_932274075.1 of Diarsia rubi. NCBI lineage: Eukaryota > Metazoa > Arthropoda > Insecta > Lepidoptera > Noctuidae > Diarsia > Diarsia rubi. The sequence goes on from OW026412.1 coordinate 23,622,812, forward strand.
GTTTATAAACTATCTGTGTACCAAATTTTATCCAAATCCGTTCAGTAGTTCTTGGGTGAAGAGGTAACAAACATACACACAAACTTTCGCCTTTATAATATTAGTGTGATGAATTGAAATAAAGGCAATGTAGAGTTCGTGTTTCTACACAATACAAAATATTATTACGAGCAGCGGTGGCTCAGCGGTGGCGGCAAAACGGTGAAGGAAAACATCGTGAGGAAACCGGCATGTCTTAGAACCAAAAATTCGAAGACATGTGACATCTACCAATCCGCACTGGGCCCGCGTGGTAGATTATAGCCCATTCCCTCTCAAAAGAGAGGAAGCCTGTGTCCCAGCAGTGGGAACATTAATAGGCTGTTGATGATGATGATGACATAATATTAACGAGGTCAAATCGTAAGATGATGTAATCTCTGAAATTACTAACGATTTCCAAAATTCTTACATCTTGAAGAAACTACACAAGTAAGTAACAATGGCGAGTGCTTTATTATAATATTTTGTTACAGTCATGTGGAGAGGATGAGTGAAAGTCGATTAACGAACGATACTTACAAGGCAGATGTGAGTGGCAACGTCGGGAGGGGACACCCTAGAAAGACATACACTGATCTTATTGGTGCCATTCTTCAGAAAGGACAGGTGCGTAGTACTCGTAACCGGCGTGCGTGTATGACCATATGTATGAATGAGGACGAGGTGAAAGGAGTATGTAGGGATCGTAGCAGGTGGCGTTCTGTGGTTTCTGCCTACCCCCATGGAGTTTATGTAGGTATGTGTATGTATGTTTCATGGTACAGACACCAGTATCAATTAATCAACCTTGGACCTAACAAAGGTCCAAGGTTGGTTGGTTTAGCGGTAAAGTTAAAAATCTGCCTCGATGTTCTAGTGGTAGCAATTGCAACCACTGTGCACGAGGTCCTGGGTTCATATTCCCCGATCTGGCAGTGTTATTGGGTGCTTCAATTACGAATACGGAACCACGGTATCAGTGTTTGTATCCTATTACATGGGACTTAAATTAACTGCAAGAAATTTTACAGAATCTACCCTTTTTTTTGGGGGGTGTGAAAACATCAAATAATCACGCTCTTGGGCAGAGCGGAAGGGATAGTTAGACTTCTACTGATTAAAAACTACCCATACTCCTTCTTAGCCCTTGGCCAGATATATTATAAACGTTTAAGAGGAAAAAGAAATGCTCGACTTGGCGGGGGCACTGCCGTGTCCCCAGATAATGTATAAATTGTAGCAGGTGGCGTTCTGTGGTTTCTGCTTACCCTCATGGGAAAAAGGTGTGAGTTTATGTATGTGTGATTGTGTGCACCTCATAAAACCATTTTTGAAAAAAAGTTTATGATGGATGTTAAGTAAAAACTACGATCAAGAAAAGTAACAAATCTAAAATCTATTACAAACCAATATACATATAATCCACACCAGCATTCCAACAAAATAGTTCCACATAATTTATAAACCCAGTGAATACGTAAAAGTATCCGCTTTCCAGTCTAGTAGCCTTAACGGAAGCGGCAACCGTCGGTACTTTCCGCCAACCGTCGGTACTTTCCGCCAACCGTCGTCGGTACTTTCCGCCAACCGTTGGATTTTTCCGCCGCAGTGTCGGATCAAGTTATGAGGATATTGAAACGATTGATATAACCGACGTGTGTAACTTTGTTCGAGTGACAGTTTGAATATATAGTACTTACATAGTTTGTTTTAGAGCATTTTGTACCTACACGGTAATGTGGTGTGGTTTTATTGTTTTCTGAACGTAGGTACATACGCGGTTTGGGACAAGCCCGCCTCACTATTCCTAAACCACTGTAACTCCTGTAAGCCAGAATCAACAGTGGCGACCACAAGAAAAGCGCCGAGACAATGAAGCTCGACGAAGTCCCAGAAAAAAATAATTATAATTTAAATAAATAAAAACATAGTTATAATTTTTGTTTTTCCTACTCCTCTGCTATTATTTTCTGATTAATTTCGTTGCGGGATCCAAGACGTACGCGGTTTATAAGATTATAATAATAAGAGTTTAATTATTTCTTAACCTAACTACTACTACATAATTATACCATCTGTTTAAAAACAGTTGATTAACAGGTCTACTCCTGCCCTTATCACAATTTATTTGAGATCAGCGCAGCATGTCTTCTACATCCATGCTTGTTCATTACTCGGCATCTCAGCAGCCCACGTGCTCCTGCACTGTCCGGGGGTTGCCCCATACAGGGCCAAATACTTCGGTGACCCAGGTACTCTCCGCGAGATTGCCAGTAACACCAAGGGGTTGCTGGCTTTTCTCGGGGAGCTGGGGTGGATCGAGTGATATTCCCACCCGCACGTAAAATACGCGCATTGAGCGTGGAGTTGCGGACACCAGCCCGTTATACTTATACTTATACTTATATACTCGGCATCTCATCAGACACCTCCTTTCAACAGCCAAATGATCCTTTACACAGTCGGTCGATCGTATTTTTGGTCTTTCTCAACCTTGTAACATCTATTTTTAAAGTTAAAATCTTGAAATTTAACTACAAGAAAAGGCTTGTTACTCTTATGTCAGTTTTAAGCTGTGATGTTTCATACCTCATTAGGGGATCGGACTGAGTCAAAAAAATATGATTCTAATTAGTCCGTCAGTTAGATTATCGAAAAACATTGGATAGGTACGTGTTTTTTGTATAATCAAATTAATAAACATTGACGAAAATAAAACGCGTCAAAGATCATGAGTTGGTTGTGACGTCATTTATAGGTAGAAAATGTACTGACATGTGACGGTTTCGAGGAGCTCCCCAGATTTTGAAGCACTTCTTAGTTTCTTAAATTTGTGTTATTTAAAAGAATGTTACATTATTATGAAACGCTCCATCGAAACTCAAATGCCTGAATGTTTTCTAAGCGATAAATTGTAAACAAATCAATCTACCAACAAGTTAATATTCCTTTTTCCCACCTTTTTGCAGAAATTACGTTAAATTGTAAGGCACGTGTAACGCTTTAGGTTTGTGGCCTTTCATAACAGATAAGAGGCCACAAATCAACATAAATATCAACCAGACTATTGCCTTTGATGTTTGGCACGTGGAGTATTTGATTCATCGTGGTAGAGGCGCAGATTAAGCTACTACAAAGCGACACATTGCTTTAATAGATTTTCAACATTATTGGAAAAATTTGTCAGTTTTGGGTATCATGTTGTGCTGGTGTCAGTACTTACTGTGTCACACAAGTAGGATAATGGTTCCATCTGGAGGAGGGACACACCATAGCTATGTCTTTCCCTGTGTGTGTTGTCGTCTTTGGGAATGTTGTGTCATCTCTAGGGCTTTGGCGCAATCCGTGCTATTCATGTTTGCGGTTACATAATTGTGATGTGTATTATGTTAGTTAGCCTTTATTAAGTACGACACCACACGTGTTATCGGCCACAAAGAGGTATAAAATAATGCCTTAATTGAAGTAGGTAGCATTTTGTGAATGTCCGTGTAAACGCGGTGTTCTTGAACATTGAGCAATTTAAAGTTCTTCTTCAGAATACTGAATCCCTAGATAAACTAGCACATTTCTGAACACAAGTCAATATTATGTTATGAAATGTCACAGTATTGAAGTAAACCACGATACATTTGTCGTAAATCGAAAATTTCTATCACATAAAATTATATTCACGGCATTTAAAACACCTCAAACGCATTCAAAGTCAGGGGAAGACCGGATATTGCGACACGACGAAGTGACAAATATCTTGTCACCACGTCACATTGACATTCAAAGCGTGTTCCAGGATATTGACATATTTCATTGGTACGTTTTGTTCAGGCTTATATGTCTTCATTGGATCAACAGATTTTAAAGAAGGAATGATCGTGTACTTTAAATATCGTTAGGTATTTGTGACAGGGAATAGTAATAATATTATTATGATATAGTAATACTGGAGGTAACTAGCGGATCATATTAAGTATTAGAGAAGGATGAAATAAGACATACCGCGCCAAAATATCGAATAAGCACAGGAGAATGATGCAGATAACAGAGATTTCTTTTAATTCTTACAAGTTAATTAACTTCTCATTCAAATCTTGGTTTGAGCAGATGTATTTGGCTCTATTACAAAATAACTATCAGTAAAGACACAAAATAATAAACAATTATTCAACAGAAGTGTTCGAGTATAAACAGATTTGTGAAAGTTAAGTTTGTTATGTACCTCTTTTGGCGGTGGGTATGCTTCTAGAAAATTCAAGATTGTATAGGCTTCACACAAAGCAATATCGATGGTCGACTTTTTTAAGTTCGGTTCGATTTTGACAGCATCACAGAACAGATTTGCTCATAGTCCTAGGGCTTATTGCAAATACACACAGAATAAAAAAAGTGTATCCGACTTTAGAATCTTACCAGGTGAACTACTAAACCTTATGACCGTACCTAGATCGTTTTATTTCCTTAGCAAATAATTTTCCAATAGCTACTAAGCTACCTATTAAAAGCAATTTCGACCACCACATTATCCCCAAAAAGATTTAAAACAAAAAGTTAGATCCTGCAAACAAAAGTGCGCGAGTTTTCATTCTTTTTTTGAATGAATGGCTCGGTTCTGTGCGGTTCCGCACGGGAACGCACAGAATCGTATAGGATCGGTGCGTAGTGACACGTTTTGAATCGGAAACACGACGCGACGTCAGTTACACAAGCAGTAAAGTGACGACTGCTCACATTGAACGTAGACGAGATTCATGCATAAAGAATTATTTAGGTCAAAGAGCTTTATAATGAAAGAAATACGCAAAGGGGGATATTACCTACTTGATATTACCCGCGACTTCGTTAGCGTGGAACATTGTATGTATAAGTGTGAGAAAAATTGCTCTTCCTATTATAAAGTATAGATTATAATCAATCTCCTTGCTAAATATCATTACGGCCCGATCATCAGTTTAGTTGTGAAAACATATTAGACAAACAGTTACTTTTGCATTTATCATATTATTATTATTGTAATAGTTAAGTTCTGTAATCTCAGAGCAGTTAGGCAGCATGTATATTCATTATTTTATTTAAAACTAGCTGATCCCCGCGGCTTCACCCGCGTGAATGTCGGTTATCGCGACCAAAATGTAGGTAATCATGAAATTTTGATCCCGTTCCCGCAACCCACTGGAACCTATTCTAGGGATCGTCGAGAACCACTCTATCCATTGGTGAAAACATTATGAAAATCGGTGCAGTAGTTTTTGGGTTTATCGCGAACAGACAGACAGACGCGGCGGAGGACTTTGTTTTATAATATGTAGTTATGTTGCCCCATACTAGGAACTTGTCCTGTATCGTGGGTGCGTTTATAAACTTTTGCATGCAGAAATCGAATCCACGTCACGCAGCGCAGCGGCCACCCACCTCAGCCACTAGGCCAATCGTGACGTCGATTATGCTAAACTTACGCACTTTGCACTTACGTTTAGGATAACCACACTTAGAGGCAAGGAAACCAATTCTTTCAACACAAAGAACATGCGTAAAAGCCTCTTAGCAGTAAATGTTTATATCCAAATCATAATTTCGGTGAGATGGGCGATTTCGTACCCATTCCCTCAACAATGAAACATTTCCCCGAACTCAATTTGCGTGCCATCAAGTGGTAAAGGGTTCCAATCGATGTTAATACATTTCGTATAAGTATTATTCGATGTTTAGCATTTTTACCGAAGGAAAAGGGAAATAAGGCATTCATTTGGGAGAGAAAATTACACCATATTTTATCACAGGCGTAGGTGTACATGTGCGCAATAATCGTGACAGCCATTGATTTCTCTCAAAATATTAGCATTCCTTAGTACGTATCACAAATTATTCAGGAAGCCTATTATTGTATTTCGAACTGTGCTAGAACAGTTCTGGGTCAAATATTTAGTTTAAATTCACAGTTTTCCCCTTCGTTCTGATGTTTTAGATGTTAAGTTATACTGTATTGTAGTATGCCAGCTTGGAATTGTATACAGGTTCATACAAACGGCCAAAGCAGTCCAGATTTCTTCCAGATGTTTCAGTTTAATAAACCCTAGTATCCCGTCTTATTGTGCCTATGTTCGACAATCATAACTATTAGTACCACACACGTGCCATTACGAGAGCTTGAACGATGTAATATAATGGTGCATCAGAGTCCAAAGCCCAACACATAGGGAATTACGAACGAGCAGTTACGGGACCGGGCACAGCTGTGCACGCTCATTACTCGGTAATAGTTCTACAGTATGACTTCTAGACCCGTATGTCTCGCTTACGAAAATGACACTTGATATTTAGTCCTACACATTACTATAACCTGCAACCGTAGCCATGATACTGACGGCTGTTTGTAATAGGCATTGACAAATAACACACCAGAATGTATATTTCTATAAGTCCCTCCTAATGCTGTACAATCATTAGGTAAATCAGGGCGAATCTAATACATTCAACCATATTCAATTCGTACTCCCGGATTCTACTACCAGAATAATCTATAATCTAAGAGTTAAACTTAAGATCACCTGCTCAGAAGTATCACTCGTGAGCACTATAAAAACGTGGCATTTTTTTTTTTTAAACGTTGCCCCACACTAGGAATTTCTCCTGTACTGTGGGTGCGTTCACAAACATTTAAACTCACATACACAAATACCCAGACCCGAAACAACTATCTGTAGGTCATACAAATATTTTTTCCGTGCGGGGATCGAACCCGCGACACGCAGCGCAGCAGTCCATTGCTTGAGCCACTGCGCCAACCGTGCCGTCGAATTTTAATGTTGTGTCTAGTAAAGCCACACTATTCCCAAACCATTGTTAACTAGAATCAACAGCGGTGACGACAAGAAAAGCGCTGCGACAATGAAGCCCGACAAAGTCCCAGAGAAACGATTTAACTGTCTTGGATCCCGCAACGAAATTAATCAGAAAAGTATAGCGGAGGAGTTAAAACATAATTTCCACTTCCCTACATATCAGCAGGAGACAGCTCAGAACAAGGCCAATAGGCACATATACAACTGGGATAAGTCCAGTTGCCTAGCACCACGGATATTATTGTCAGTAATATTACTAGGTCCTAAGTTGTGAGCTGTTATATTTGATTCCAATAATAGGTAAGACAAAAGTGCATGAACTTGTGCAAGGACATGTTGTCTAGTTCTCTAAGCACTTGGATAGTAAAAATACGCGCAGAACCCTAAAACTCAAGAACCACTTCTTGTGCCCGATTTTTCTTAAATATGTTCCGAGTCTTCACTACACACCAATTTTTCACCACAAATCCTTATCGTTATCATCAAAATATCTGTAGGAATCGCCACAATCGTACCTTAAGTTATCCGCTCAGCTGAAGTAACCCTCCATAACTTACACGCTAACAAGATCCATGCTAACCAAACCGCCGACGATCCTTACTTCCTAAACTATCACACTTACCTTCCCTTGCCAGAAGAAGACAACACTATCTGGAAACCTCTATCTTTCTCTACCCTAGAACAATGATCTGAAACCGGCTCCAGTTCTATGAGAGAGGATTAATATTCCATCAGAAGTACTTTCAGTAGAAATGCAATATCGCCGGAGAGCGAGCGTCGACAAACAATTAAAGTGAGCTATAAGAAAACGGCTCTCGACCGTCAAAATGATAAGAATCTTGTTATTAAAATGAAAATCGGTTGACGGGTACGTGAAGTGTGGGTTCAGAAGTCACTGTGTTATTTTTATTATGTAGGAAGTCGATACATGGTGTAAATCAAGACCAGGCCCTTCATGAAGCCGTCTACCAAATTCTCAGTACATAAAACTACAGTAATTTTTGCAGGGATACGATATTTTTTTTGGGTTCAAAGATTATGTTTCATGATCACGAGTAGGATTCAATAGATGACGCACTCAAAACATTTTGTAAAGTAATAATATTAAACAAGAGTTTTTAAAACAAATGTGTAAAAGTTGGAACTTTGACCCATAATATCTCCGTAACTAAAAGGTTAAGGTATGGTCTAAAACAAAAAAAAATCGATGAAAGGGAGTACACGTGCCTTTTGGCTTTGTCAAGGGTATTTTCCCAATGTTTGGTAATGCTTAGCTGACGTCTCTAAGCCTGATTTAAGCCGTTAAAATTTGAATTACAAAAACTTGAAAACAAAGGATAATAATTTTCAAAATCAACATTATTTCTGGTATTTATAATTACAAAAATGCTATTTATCCATGCAGACACCAAAACAGTGATCAGTATTGCCGAAAAAAAAGTTGGCACATTCGACAAGGTGACCCAATACTCGTGTCAGAACGGAATTGTGGAGTGACTGGTTCCGCTTGCACCCGCTCTTATTGAAGGAACGGTCGAACTATTGACAAGACACTGGAAAGAAATGCTCGCTCTTGGCGAAAACTACGTGACTGTTTGTTGAGAAACTTTCTGAAGTCACGAAAGTGCTTTATGCAACTATCGAGAGCAGTATTCACTTGTTCTGGTACCTACTATATCTAGTAATAGGGTAGTGACAATAAAAATCTAATTAGCCCGTCAGATTGATTTCCAAAAAATATTGGACACATATTTTTTCTTTTTGACGTAAACAAAAAATGAAGACGATACAGTCTTTTGAAAACTCGTGTGACGTCATCTCATGATCTTTGACGCGTTATATCTTTGTAAATTTTTTGATAAAACAAAAAACACGTATGCAATATTTTTCGATAATGTAACTGACGAACTAAACAGATTTTTTTTTTTTGTCAGGAAACATCCTTATTTTATTTATCTAGGTCCTCAAGGACGAGTGCTTCAGGGAACGAGGTACTGAAGGAATAACGAAGAGAGATGGGTAGACAAAATAGGGTATTTGACCACAAAAATCTAATAAGTCCGTCTGCTAGATTATGGAAAAATAGTGGATACGTGTTTTTGCTTTATCAAATTAATAAAAATTGACGAAAATAAATTTGACGTCACACGACTTTTCGAAGAATCTTTTGCTTACGTGAAAAAAGAAAAAATGCGTGTCCATTATTTTTTGGAAATCTATCTGACGGACTAATTAGTTTTTTTTCGTAAAATACCCTATTGTTACCATCGAGGGTGTAACCTGGATAAGGCCAGCAAGCGGAGGTGACTGCCCCCATGGTCTAATGGTTGCAAGCGCGACTGCTATGCATGATTCTGGGTTAGATTCCTAGATCGGGTAAAGTGTTATTGGGTTTTTACTTCAGGAATTGAGGATTGAGGTCAAGAGTAGGCCCATTTCATACATATAAAAAAATCTCGGTAACAGTCACGGAGTCTGAATTTGTGCCCAGTTGATGGCAAAGGCTCGTCGCCTATTACATGTAACTTAAACTTATCTGACGAAATGTGCACACCTCTGCCTAACCCTTCCTGGATTACTGGCGTGATGTTTTGTTATGTTATATTGCAGGTACTAAAACTTTAGCACAAGCAAAGAGCGTGGATCAAGTTGGAATAAGTCAGTGAATTATTTTTCTGGAATTAAAACTACCACTATTTATTCTTCTGAGTAACTTCTTTTTCCTTCTTTCTTCTTCGTTCTTCTTTTTTTTGTACTTAATTTAACTTTACAATTCAGCACAAAAAAGAATGATTTTCTTTTTCTTTACACGTAAAAATGTGAATATTTCACCACGAGTGTCTACTAGCAACGTCCGATACCCCTCTAGACAAGGTAATCGCTCACTGTTTACAAAAGAATCGCCCGCACTTATCCGCCCGCTCTGAGACCGGTACTTAGCAACCGTTGCGATAAAAAACTGCCAAAACAGGGATTTCGGGGATTTTTTGGCATCCAATAAATGTTTTCTCCCTGTAGACTGCAATCGACACGTATTGTGTATGTGGATGTGCAGTGTATGCGCACACAGATTGGGGGACACACCGACACCGGCCGTTGGCGAGGGCACATGCGTTACGGCATGCTCATACAGTATACCTACCTAAGTACTCCTTTGCGTGGTTTTTCCCCACCCACCTTGATCCCGTCCTTGTCGCCACTTGCAATGTTTTCTGGTATCAATAAAACACTGGTTTTTGTACTTAGGTAGGTATACTGCATGCGCATGCCGTAACGCATGTGCCCTCGCCAACGGCCGGTGTCGGTGTGTCCCCCAATCGGTGTGCGCATACACTACAGGATGTTTCAAAATACGAACGAACTAAGAATAAGACGCTTTGCTGAAGTTATGACCAAGTCGAATCATATACTACGGATACGGTCACGGTCATACGTGAGCCTGCGTAATCTCAGTGCTTCTCCCGATGACTTCCAAGGCTAAAATGGCCTACTGATCGTTGGATTTGTCTAGCTCAACCGCCATCATCTACGAGGTCTGCTAGGCCACCTAGGCAAGGGCGGCTTAACCTAAAGATCGACACGAGTGGCAGTTATTATTAAACTACAAGCTCTTCCTAGTATTATTGGTGTTTGTTGAAATAAATTACTGAACTTACCTCCCGAGCCGCGCCGCTTTTGCCTTCATCTCATAAAATATGACAAGACTGTGCCGGAAGTTTCCGCCGCGCGCCGTAAGTACATCGACGTGAAAGCTTTTTGAAGGCGGCTAATTAGGCCAATCATTTTTATATCGGCTTTCAGAGTATTTATAGATTTCGGCGAGTGACTGAGGACTCTTCTTTAAATAGAATTAAAATATCTTTTGTATGCTACTATCCACGATAAAATCGAAGACAAAGCTTTCTTTGATTTTGTCATAAGACCACGAATGTGTTGACAAAGTAAGTAGGAAAGGTTAAGTTTAAAATAAAAACATAATTTCAACACTGTTTCCCCCAGCTGTAAAGAAGGCATCAAACTGCACCTTACATTACGCCAGTTCTGTTTAACTCCCAATAATAGGAACCATGCATTTTGTCATAAGATGGGCACAGTTGCTATTAAGAAATTCCATATGGAAAATCCCTACAACACTGCCCGCTTTGGGAATCGAACAGCAGTTCAGAACGTAATGCTCAGCATTAACTGTAAGATACATGAATAAAATCTGGAAAATATAGAATAACGAGGCCACAAAGACACAAAAAGCGACTTTACCTTATAATATGCTTACTTGTTAAAATTTTAAATATGTAGTTTATCATGTATTGTATCAATCAGAACAGGCAACTTTCGAGAAGTCTCTATAAATTGTTTTCTGGTTTCTGAGCTAGATACTTTCATATAATAAAATACTTGCCCATTAATACACTATTTCTTATACAGAGATGGCACGAGCATTGATCACCACGGTTGCTCAAGATGGGTAGGCGATTTCGTTGGAGATTTATTTCAATTCCATATTTCCTCGCGACGACACGTATTCTTTCACCGATGCCGCGATGTCAGTGAATTTCATATGCCATTTCAATATAATATGCTACGTAATTCGGCCCATCTTCGTGATTTAAGAATCTGGAAGGTTCGGTCCCTTATTCGTTTTTATCGCGAGTGCCCAACCCCGGCCGCAACAGATTCCCGGCCATATGTAAATACGCCAACATCTGCCCCTTCATATTGTTTCTCTATAAAATATGTGAACATAAGTAAAGGGTTTAGTCTTCAAATGGGATTTGCTGATTGGGGATTCGTTATGTTTCGACTATTTTTATGTAAGTTACGTAAAAGGTTCGGTGATACGGGCCTTATACTCAGTAGGTTTTATGCAAAAGGAGTATAGACGGAACGTAGTTAGTAACCGTAATCCGAACCTGGTGAAACATATAGTACGGAACGCAACCATTCTGTAGTTTATATTTCAATAGGTTTATGTTTCAAAATGGCATGCGTTTATTCTTGATTGTTTTCAGAATATAACGGTATTTTTGATGTCTAATTCTTAAAAGAACTTACGAACTGTCCTTTGTAAGTCTCATTTGATGTATGTACGCACTGGTACGCACATACATCAAATTTTGAGACTTACAATAGACTTAATGATGTGATGATTGCTGAACTGTTCTTGATAAATGACACTCGATTGGCATCGATGAGGGTCAATCAATAATAGACTAAATTAACACAAAATGCATGTTACTAAAGTTTAGTACTGGTTAAATTTAAACCTTTAGAAACCAGTGCGTAAACAAACTTGAGCTCCCAAAATAAGGAGATTAAACACAATAGTAGTGTATTATTGGGCATTCTATACCACTATCGGCAAGTCGCTCGGCGAGTGCGCCTCGCTGCCGACAGTGGTATAGAATACCCAATAATCGTCACTCGACTCGACTTTCCACTCGACCGATAAACTCGAACGAGACACGTTGTGACTGAATGCCCAATAACATACGATCAACTCGACTGTCTTGTATATTACTGTACAAGCTAGTTCAAGACACGCTTCGCTGTCGATAGTGGGTTAGAATGCCATACACTGAAAATATTTACAACGAATACATGGACACATTTAAACCTATTGAACAAAAAAGTGTTAAGTTTGATGTGTGTTGTGTGTATTTTTAGTATATTATTAGGCATTCTGTCCCACCTGTCGCGCAGTCGAACAGGTTCGCCTACGCTCCGTTGTGACTGAATGCCTAATAACATACGATCAACTCGACTGTCTTGTTGCTTCCGCGGCCAGTGGGACGAAACGACGAAACGATGATCGCGAAGAAGACAGTGTAGTGGCAAATCGCTTCGTAAAATAACATTAGATAAACATATTGGGGAGGTAGAGCGGAGAGCAGTGGTGGTCTAGTGGTAACGGTTGCGACTTACAAGTTGTAGGTCGTGGGTTCGAACCTAGGCTAGCGCGTTACTTTGTGTAAATTATTTCATCACCACTGTTCTCTGTGAGAGAAACCTTTGTGCCAGTAGTGGGAAAAAAAATTACAAATTGAAATCTTATAGGTAATCATAAATCGTATTAACCTAACCTTCAGGATCTTTTCACCACTCAATATCTAAGTATTATCATATCATGTATAGTATTATAGTAATATCATGTATGTATGTGTGTATGTCAGCATATGGGCGTATCGATATAAACACATTTTTATGACGACCATACGGTTCTTTTATAGTCTTAAGACGCGGAAAACTTTGCTAGCGCGATGTAGGATTTGATGTTTTTAGTTCATCCGATGTGTCATAGATGGTGCTGTAGTACTTTTTGGAGTATATACTCAACAAGGAATCAGCCACGCGAATGCGCTTGAATTTTATTACCTAGCTGTCCAGAGTTGACAGTGTGCCTAGCATAACGATAGATGGCGTTGACAGCGAATTAGATCTCACTATGGTTTCGTTACCGTTGTTAGAATATCTCATTTTTCAGTGTAAATAATTAAAAAATAAATACTTTTACTCATTGTTAATCAGTTTGTTGATCACAGTAATCATGAAATTTGTTAAACAACCACAATCGCTGCAAGTAAACACAGTTTGCGATGATTTTTATAAAACTAGTTCGCGTCATGGAGAATTGTTACCTAATTCAGTACGATGTATCATTTGTGGACCATCGAATTGTGGCAAAACAAATTTACTTATTGGACTTCTTATACATGAAAACGGTTTAAGGTTTCAAAATGTTTATGTCTACTCAAAAACCTTACACCAACCTAAGTACATTTTTTTAGAAAGAGTTTTGCAACGGGTGCCTGGTGTTTCCCTCCAGAAATATCAGGGAAATGAGGAAGTACTAAGCGTCCAGGACGCAAAACCCAACTCCGTGATTATTTTTGATGATGTTGCTTGTGAAAATCAAAGTAACATGCGTGATTATTTTGCGATGGGAAGACATAAGTGCATTGATTGTTTCTATCTAAACCAAACATATAGTAAAATCCCTAAGCAGTTAGTAAGAGACAATGCGAACTTAATCATAGTTTTTAAACAAGATGAAATTAATTTACGACATATTTATGAAGAACACGTCAACACTGATATGTCATGGATTGAATTTCGTGAAATGTGTTCGAAAATATGGAGTGAACCCTTTAATTACGTAGTAATTAATAAGGATTGCTCTAAAAATAATGGATGTTACAGAAATAAATTTGACACTTTTGTTGTCTTTGATTAAAAATACTAATATTTATGACCGGTACCCTTGCGATATCATTATTCTTCAGACAACGCTTAATCAATCACGAACTTTTTTTTTTGTTATTATGGAAAAATCACTGAAAAGACAAATAGTTGAAGCTGCAGAAGCTGTTAAGAAGAAAGTGCGAAAGATGAGAGATGTTGAGATTAACAATCAGCAAGCGCTGGAATCAGTGTTCAAGCCGGTAACAGAACCACTCAACCTAATTGCTAACGTCAGTAAGCAGGCTTCTCTCCTCCAAAATATGGAAAATGAAGAAACCGAAGTTCCGTTTATCGATAAAACTTTGCAAAAAGAAGTCCCTATTAGTAAAGAAAGCAATGATAACAACTACAATGAAGACGAATATGAATCTGATATCGAAAGTGATTCTTCGTATAAATCATTATCTGAAAACAACCAGGCATGTGATATGTCATCCTGGTCAGTGTCCTCAGAAGCACTGAAAGATATTCCGTTTGGTGTCAGAGTAGAGGGCGGCAAATTGATGTTAGGTTCTGCTCGTGTAACGATCAGCGATGAGTATATCATCGTGGCTGGGCGCAAATATCGAAATACGCCTGGTTTAAAACAGTTGCTGCTGAAAAAGAACGTAGATTTAAGCATGGTTACAGAGAGTGATATGAAACATTATAAGTCGATGTTACTTGATACAAATGCACATCGACGAGACTATGAGCCTAGTAAACCAATAAAAAGTAATAAAGGGCAAAAATATTTGCAAATTATTAAGCCTCTATTCCAACTACGAAGTACAATTCAGGAGCACCAATCGAAGGGAAAAGGACTACCTTTAACAAAAATGTGGAAGAAAAACGTAGATTTTGTATATTGGGACGATCCCAATGAACTGGTGGATAGGTTAAAATTATTGATTGCATCTCGAGATGCTGGTAACACAGGATTAGATAATGAAATTATATCTATCATTGAAGAATTGCGTGAAAATAAAGTTATAAATTAATAAATATTTTAAAATGTGTTTATTTTATTATCAACCTCTCGATACAATACACCTTAAACATGAACGTAGACAAATTCGGACACCACATTCACAAAAGAATGCGTTTTTCAGAGTTATTTGAGTTTAATGAGAATGCATTGTTAAAATTAGAAAACGGAGATTTTGATTTAAAAACATCAAGACTGAGAGGAATTAGATCTCCAGTTGAAGCAGACGATGCTGTGAACAAGGATTATGTAGATCGATTAAATGCTAACATGTTAAAAGAATTAAATAATTTGACTGTGGACAAGGATTATGTAGATCGTTTAAATGCTAATATGTTAAAAGAATTTAATAATATGATTGGAACATTGCGTTCTCAAATCATAAAAGACACAAAGGGTACAGTACAGGCTACTTTAAAAGCAAAGATACCTGAGGTTTTAACTCATTTGCAAGATAAGTTTTATACTAAAGCAGAGGTAGATAAATTTCTCCAAAATAAATCTCCGTAATGGCAAAACAACAAATTGTTAACGAAATACACAAAGCAGCGAGAAGAAATTTCCTTCGACGTCCTGTCATTCTAAAAGGGATCGATGACTTGTGGCAAGCTGATCTGATGGACGTGCAAAACCTGAGAAAATATAATAAAGGTCATAATTACATTTTAGTGGTGATTGACTGCTTCTCAAAGTATGCTTGGGCAGAGTCATTAAAATCAAAAAATAAACTTGATGTTACTCATGCATTTAAACGAATACTGATTAACAGCAATCGCAAACCTGTTAATTTACAAACTGATATGGGAACAGAATTTTATAACAACTCATTTCAAACGCTTATGAAGACGTATAATATTAACCACTACTCAACGTTTTCTACCAAAAAGGCTTCGATCGTGGAGCGACTGATTAAAACTCTTAAAAATAAATTATATAAATATTTTAGTTTGAATGGAAACTATAAATGGTTAGGTTTACCATTAGAAGTTACGTTAAAGACTTATAACAACACAAAACATCGTACTATTAAATTTAAACCAATTGAAGTAAATAAATCTAGTGAGTCAGATAAAAAAGAAAATATTAAAAAACCCTTAAATCATGTAACCATTCGTAGAAAACCTAAGTTCAAAGTAGGTGACTTTGTTCGTATCAGTAAATACAAACACAATTTTGAGAAAGGTTATACACCTAATTGGTCAACGGAAATATTTACTATAAAAAAAATAAATCATACCATACCAGTAACATATCATATACAAGATCAGCGAAAGCAAGCCATATTGGGAACCTTTTACGAGCAAGAACTTCAAAAATCTTACTATCCTGGTATTTATTTGGTAGAAAGGGTTTTAAAAAGGAAAGGAACAAAAATGTTTGTGAAATGGTTGGGTCTAAACAACGAAGAAAACAGTTGGATCGACAAAACTGCAATAGTGGAATAAAATAATTATATAAAAGTTAATTTTGCATTATTTCTTTCATTACACTTTAGACAATGCAAGGAGGTGAACTTGTTAATACCTTAATTAATAATCTACCGTTCGAACTTCATCTACCCGGCTACAATTATTGCGGTCCGCGAACAAAACTCCAGAAACGTTTACTACGAGGTGACCGAGGTGTAAATAAGCTAGACGAAGCTTGCATGCATCACGACATTGATGCATGCAAGCTTCGTCTAGCTGCTTCGTATATGCAAACCATACAGACTTACCCAATCGTCACAAAGCTGATTTACAACTACTAAATATGGCTAAACAAAGACTTAAGTCGAACGATGCAGGGAAAGGTGAAAAACTTAGTTCATGGTTAGTGAGCAAAGTTATGAAAGCCAAACTGAAATCTGGTGCCGGCGTTAAAACTTTTAAAAGTTTCGTATCAAAAATAAGAGCGAAAATAAAGAAACTGAAAGGAAAGGACAGTAAAACTTTAATTAACGCTGCTTACTTAGCAGCAAAAAAAATATTTCCAAAAATTCAGAAAATTCGAGTACCACGAGTGATACCCTTACCAAAGACTGGAGGTATTCTACCTTTAATCCCAATTTTTGCGGGCTTATCAGCATTAGGAACTTTAGCTGGTGGTGCGGCTGGTATTGCAAAAACTGTTAACGATTACAAAGCAGGTCAGCCAAATTTACAAGAAACACAACGACATAATAGGGCTATGGAGTCATTAAAGTTAGGCCAGGGCTTATACATTAAGTCACATAAAAATGGAAAAGGTTTATTCGTAAAATCTTCAAAAAACTGAAAAATAAGCTACCTAATCGTCCTCTAACTAATGTAGACATCCAAAGGTATGCACGCAACATCCCTCACTTTCGAGGAGTGTATATGAGAGATCAGTTACCAAGGACGCCAAAACGGATTGAATGCGGTATTGTTAACTTGGACGATTATAAGAACGAAGGGACGCATTGGATAGCTTATGTAAAAGTATGTAATTATTGTGAATATTTTGATAGCTTTGGAGATTTGAAACCTCCAATGGAATTAATACGATATTTTAAGAATTGTGATGTTATTTATAATTATACAAGATATCAGAAATTCAACACTGTAAATTGTGGACACTTATGTTTAGAATATCTGTGGACTTTCTGGAATAAAAACGTATAAAATTTATGCTTTTCTTTTATTTCAATCATTTGCAAGATGTCACTCACATTATCGATAACTGGAAACTCGTCAACTTTATCTACTTACTATCCCAACACGTTGCAACTATATGAACAGTATGAGTGTGCCTTACTGCATTTCGCAACATTTAATTCGATTCCGAACATTGACAAAACGAATAATAAATTCTATTATGGTTCTAACGAAGTTATTGAAATACCAGAGGGCACCTATGAATTGCAAGATATTAATGATTATTTGAAATCTGAAATGAAAGATGCATCAATCAAACTACAGTGCAATAACAATACTTTAAAAGCTGCTGTATATTGTACAAAAGACATAAATTTTAATAAAGAAGGTACTTTCAGGAATTTATTAGGGTTTAATAAACAGATCTTGAAAGCAAATAAATGGCATGAGTCACAGTTGCCAGTCAACATTTTACCTACAACAGTGATCAGGATCGAATGTGATATTGTAAGCGGCTCGTACACAAACGGAGAACCGAGTCACATTATCCACGAATTTGCACTCAACGTGCCTCCCGGATATAGGATTATAGAAATCCCAAAAAACGCGATATACTTTCCAATCAACCAAAACAACATTAGCTGCATACATATCAGGCTGTTAGATATAAATAACCGCTTAATAAATTTGCGCGGTGAAGAAGTGCAGCTGTATTTGCATCTCAGAAGAAAAAAATGATCGACTACAATAAATATGTGCATCAGCAAATCAAAAATATCAGTTCCGCTCAAGCTTCCAACCATATAAGAGCTCGGCCTAAGAAGAAAATAAAATTAACTAAAGACAACAAGGCATTTCTCAAAGCGATCGGTTTGCTAAAATGAATATCTTAGACGTTTTATCCGCTCCGACTTACGACAACACGGTTGAAGGAATCGAATTTCATTCTTACAAGCCCTACGTAACTAGTTTCAATAGGAACGATGAAATTCGCATACCCATTAACCAACAAGACTTGTATATACTTCCGTCAGCTAGTACCTTGTATTTGGAAGGAACTGTTAGCGTAAGCAAAAAAGATATGAAAGAGAAAGCCACTAGTGTTAATTTTACGAATAATGCTCTACTTTACCTGTTCCAAGATATAAGATACGAGCTAAATGGAGTGGAAATTGATAGAATAAAAAATGCTGGCATAACTACCACCATGAAATCGTTAATATCAATGAGTGAAAGTGAATCAAAGATATCTAATGCATGGGGCTGGAATATCGATGGTATAAAAAATATAAATGGAGGTAGGTTTTCCGCTTCTATACCACTCTGTAACATCATCGGTTTCGCCGAAGATTTCAAGAAAGTCGTGATAAATTGTAGGCACGAACTGATATTGCTACGAAGTAATACTAACCTGAATGCGGTCAAACTTAACACCGGTGAATTTGTAGAAGACGTTCAAATAAATAAAATCATCTGGCGTGTACCGCATGTTAAAGTGTCCGACAAAGAGAAAATAAGTTTGCTAAAACTGTTAGAAAAAGATCGACCACTCCAGATGATATTCAGAAATTGGGATCTGTACGAATATCCAGCTTTACCTAAAACTACAAAACATACCTGGTCTATCAAAACTTCCTCACAAATAGAGAAACCAAGATACATAATTATGGGCCTACAAACAAATAGAAAAAACAATTCAAGTTCAGATATGTCTCAGTTTGATCACTGCCATGTTCGCGATGTTAGAGTATACCTAAATTCAACTTACTTCCCGTATGAAAACCTAAATGTCAGTTTTGCGAATAACAGAATCGCTTTATTATACGAGCAATACATTCGATTTCAACAGTCTTATTACGGACGTCGCTCGGAACCCTTATTAAGTGAGAAACAATTTAAAGATTTGGCGCCGCTGTTTATCATAGATTGCTCTAGACAAGCTGATAATGTAAAGACAGGTCCTATTGTGGATGTACGAGTGGAAATTGAAAGTGATTCGGACATACCAGATCAAACTTCTGCATATTGTCTTATATTGAACGACTGTATAATTGAGTATAAGCCGCTGAGTAATACTGTGAGAAAAATATCATGAATCCGAATACTATCATATTAGATGTTCAAGGGTTTAAAGACCTGTACAATAATTTTATAATAAAAGAATTAGCTTTTGCTACTCGTGATTATACTCAAACATTTTTAATAAAACCACCATACTTGTTTAAACACTTAACAAGTGACGAAAAGAAACAGGTTATATGGTTGGAAAGAAATAAGGGTATTTATTGGAATGAAGGATATATTGACTATAGAGAATTTCGACGTATAATCGTTCCATATCTAGAAAATAAGGAAATCATTGTAAATGGTTTGGAGAAGGTGAATTGGATAAAAGATCTTTGTATGAATTGTACAGTATCAGACCTTGGCAAAGAACAATGTCCTAATTTCTCTGCTTTGCATAAAAAATACTGTGAAGGAAGATCTAATTTTAATTGTAATAAACATCTGAAGCATTGTGCGCTTAAAAATGTGCTTTGTTTAAGGAAGTATTTAGAATGCGCATGAAATGTATGTACCTACTAATGTGTGTAATGTAGATTATTAGTTTTTAGGCTTTTTAAATAAAAATCAAAATAAGTTAAATATGCTTTTATTTTGCTAAATACCCCCCATACTTCTCTAAATAACTCAACACTACACAAATTGAAAAGAAATATCTTAATAAAATTATAAATATTAGTTTACACAAACGATTATTAAAAGTCAGTATCTATTAAAGATTTCGATATTTTCTTAACTAAAGACTCAGTTTCGTCCATAACACTGTCGATAGCATCTTGAACAATATATTGTGCATTTATAATAACGTTCTCACTGTCACTATCACTGTCTATGTTTTGAGGATTGTTATTACATAGATCTACGACTGAAATTTTTATTAATTTAATCCCTCTTCGCTGTAGTCGACTCATAACGAAGGATTTGGTTGGTTTTAGCTTTTTCGACTTTTCCCTGCACCGTTTTGGTTTTTTATCTTTCGTGACTTGTTTGCTGTGCTCGGGTTCGCTGCGAAACATCTCAGAGAATCCTTCGTAAGGATCCTGAGCATATTGGCTGAACACAATCTCGGATTCAGACATCTGGAACAAAAAATAGATAATATAAAACACTAACCAGTTAGTATAGCGGTCAAAGCGCTATAATTAGGTTTCTATCGAGGAATATTTCAAAACCATCCTGGAGTCTGGATTAGGTTTAGATTAGTGACAATAAATAGGCTCTGGCGAAATGTAAGTGCACTATTAACTCTGCCAAACGTAGTGTTATGTTTATGATTATTAATACTGCTGCAAACACAATCGTTAGACTTTACGAAACAATATAAAAAAAATCGAATTAAACATGTTTTACTTACCGACATGATTACGATGCACTCTAAAATTGTACAAGTACTCCAGGTGAGTAATATTTCGTAAATGACCTAAAAAATAATATTTATGCTATCACGAGTACCTACGTCAATATACAAGTTAAAACACGTTAACCATAAAAATGTTAACTAAGCACTTGTGTCTCCATGCCAAGGGTATTGAACTGTCGTATTATTTTTATGTACTGACAAACAGCGTTATGATCATATTACTTGAACGTTAGCTCTTTGAAAATCAGTCTTATTGTATTGCGTACATAATGCAATTTACGTGGTTGACATTATTATAGGTGCATGATGAAACTTGAGTCTCGGTTTGATTTCATATTTACCGACTTAAAAAGGATATTCTGTGTTCGACCCGTTTGTATGTTTGTAACTATAAAGTGACTTTAAAAAGGAGGATTTCTTAAAATAAATACAAACAACTTGGATACTTATAATCATTCATATTTTAATAATATCTATTTCCAATTTTACAAAATAGTAGAATTATTAAGACTATAATAGGTACCAATATTATATTTATCATACATTAATTAGATATATTTTCTAAAACTAAAGTAAGATTATTACATACACAATGTAGGTATACATAATTAATACTAATTTTATTATTAAAAAAAATATAACCTACTTATATTATTTATTACAATACATTCTGAGTCTAAAAACCACATCTTAATTCTTTAAAATCGAAGAGTGACCCCAGGCTCTCGTTGATATTCGATCTACAGATATCGATCGTTTATCGTCATTGCTAGATAAAACAATTTTGTTGACGCTCCGAGTAAATATTTCGTGCTTAATTGATTTAAACATAACATTTTTTCTACGGATAACTCCACCATTAAATAAAATATTCTGATAATCTGTTATGTTCAAGTCCCTTACTACGCATGATTTTACTCCCTTTGCTTTTTTAATGATTTTATTGGGAGTTTTTATAGAGTAAAGTTTTGATCTCAAACCAACAAAATCAGATATATATTTTCCTTCCATTTCATCTTTGAACAGACCTGGAACTTTTTTGTTCATTATTGGTATTTTAAAATTATTTTCACCGTCATAGTTACTCGTGTCAAAATATTGCAAAAAACTAAACTTCAAGTCATGATAAAAATCATCAGTAAATATTTTATAAACAAATGAATCGGTATCTGTATAACACAACTGCACTCGGTCTTTATAAAAAGGCTTTACAATATTGTAATGGAAATCATACATATGTGACTTAGAAAGTTCTAATACAGTGAATCCAATGTATATAGGCTTATCTAAAATACACACATCAAAAGTGTCTAGGGATCAACATATATTTTTGCAATAACTTTTCTCCTGATTGATATTAATTAAAATTTTCTTTAAGGATTCATCAAATAAAGTGTTTTCGTTTGTCACAGTAACGATAAACCAAGTCACCTTTGCATTAATAAAGAAATTTGCCATTTTCCTAATAAAGGGATTTTTGACATTTGAACCACTAACATTAAAGTTCGAAAAAAAGACTGAAATAACAGTTTTCTTTAAAATTTTATTGGGTAACTTAAACAATTAATAATCCGTGTTTCTACCGCGAACACTAACAACACAAGAACATCGGTTTGGCATACTCAAAATGAGTTCATCCAAATCACGCTGTGGAATGGCCGCCCATGTTCGTTGCAACAACAAAAAAAGGTCTTCTTGCGACTGGATACCCTCCATATTCGGCAGAGCTCTTCTCTGTAGCATATCCCATGCATGCTCAATCGGGTTCAAGTCTGGCGACTGAGCAGGCCAGGGCAGGACATTGATGTTAGCTGCGGCGAGAGTCTGTCTTACAACTCTTGCGGTGTGCGGTCGTGCATTATCATGCATTAACTGAAATAAGGGACCGATTTGCACTTGTAGAGGAACGATGACGTCTGATACAATCGTCTCAGCATAAATTTGAGCGTTGAGGTTGCCTCTGATCCAAATCAACTCAGTTCTTCCGCCGATCCAAATACCCGCCCATACCATGATGGTTCCACCACTATAAGGATGGACTTCCTGGCAGGATTTTAATCGCTGTTGGCGTCCAGGGGTTCTCCAGTGTCGTATACGTCTTGTATCCGGTCTCATACCAAAACGAGACTCATCAGAAAAGCACACGAAACGCCATTGTTCTTCTGCCCAATTTCTGTGTTAAAGAGCCCATTGATATCGAATCCTACGATTGTGCATTGCTATAGGTGGTACCCGTAGCGGTCTTCGGGAATGAAGGTTCACTTCATGCAAGCGGTTTCTGACTGTTTGGTCGCTAATTAAGTTCCCTGAAGAGTGATGAAGCCTCACGGCTAACATCATGGCGGTTATTGTTGGAGCTCTTCGAGTTAAGATTTGAATGTATCGGTCTTGTCTCCGTGTGGTGCAGCGATACCGTCCTCCATGGCGCTCAGCCACGGTACCAGTGCTTCGGTAACGTGTCCAAAGTCGACTGATAACACTCTGACTTGTATTCAGAGCTAAAGCCACAGTACGTTGCCGGGAACCAGCTTCTATCATTCCCACGGCTCTGAGCATTTCTTCCCTGCTTAAATGACGTCGCCGCTCCATAATAACGTTGGTTTTAATCAGTAGTAGGGAAACAGTAGCACTAATAATGTCTTCAATGCGTTGTATGTTTTTATAGGGAAAATATTGACAGCTGATTTTCATCTTTTACTCGAATTTGATTCACAGTTCCTGATTCAAATTATGAAATGCACCAAAAAGGATCGATATAAATTTATAAAATCATAAATTTATTACAAAGCCACATCTCAATCTCAAGAAATCCGCATAAAAATGCTTGATCCCTAGACACTTTTGATGTGTGTAATTTGATCAGGTTTCATTTGTATTGCAACTAAATTTTCAGATAGAATAGAAGCACTATGGAAATAGGGGTTGGCTACAAGTCTCTCGGCGGATATTAATTTCTTGGTTCGATTAGATTGATCGCACCATTGATTAACTAAATGAACGGTTACTCTATTTTCAGTATTTTCTAAAGTCTTACCAAAAACACTATTATTTAACAACTTAAAAAAGTCTTGTTCGAAGGAACTTTTTGCCTTTTGTCTTAATTGAGTGTTTAATTCTATGTACTGTTTTAAATACGGACTCTGTCTGAAAGTAATAACTCTGTGAACTTTACGTAATATTAAACCGTGTTCTAAACACTTTTTTAAATGAACATAATGTATTACATATTTGTACTTATTATACAAATTTGCAATTAATTTCTTTGTTTTACCTCCCGGGGGTATACATTTCTCAGGACAAAATGGTAAATCATTATGGTTATTGTGTAAATGATCAGGATACAAAAGATCGACTTCTAATATGAAGCCCCAATCAGCGTTATCCTCAACATTTTCAACACGAAAATTAGCTATTTCATTTTCACTGAGAAATCTAAAACTAGAATACGGTAAATACTGACACATGCTAAAGCCGTATAGATTATTACAATCTAGATATACTATAAAACACGAAGGCTGTGATGCATTATATTCTGGCATGTATTTATGATTCGCTTTTGCATACCGATGGGAACACATGCACAAGCCCCCTCGTATACCGCTTTGAATCATTCTGACGATAGCCAAGTCCGACACAAGTTCTAACTGGACACCTGTTTTTAGCAACATTGCATCGAAAGATAAACTAGGTGCAGTTATATAAAACGCAGGGTCGAGTTTGTAATATTGTTTACATGTTTTTCGAAAATTTTGAAATATGTCTGTCAACAAAAGTACATCTGTTTTTAAATATAGATCCGTATACTCGCCGAGGTCATTAATATTGAATTCAGCCCAAACAGCCTGAGCGTGATTATAATCTTCATCGCTAATATCTTCGTTGGTCAAAGAATTATGAAAACAATACTTAGATGGTAATGATTTTTGTTCGTAACATTTCCAATCGGTCATATAATCATACGGATATATACCTTTACGAGTCAGCAAACTAAATTGTCTCTCATTAGAAAAATGAGATCGAAGATTAACAAAATTTTCTACGTGCAATGTTTTAGCAAGTTTATCTAAACTTGTTCCTAAAAAGTTGAAAGAATCTAAAAATCTTATTTGTATAAACTCGTTATCAGCAATAGGTATATACTTTGTAAATGCTGTATATTTTTCCTTGTTCTTGGGTATTATTTTCATTTGCCCTGGAATTTCACCTAACGATTTTATAAATAAATGACAATCGTAGCCAGATAAATTATGGAAAAATATTGGAACGAATTTTGGTACTTTATGTTGCAGATTACAGTGTCGATGTGCTGCGCCTCGGTATCGACCTGTAATATGACAGTGATCCCTTACTCTATCGGTCAACAGTAAATTTTCACAAATGTAGCACTTAACAGAGCGTTTAAAATCGATAGCGTCTTCCTCTGTGTAAATCATTGGCTCGCTTTTGCACAGAATTCTATGTATGGCTTTAACGTCTTCAGTAAGAAAATGTACAAATTTTGAAACACAATCTTTTCCACGATAACTTCTATAACCGTCAACCCTATCATTAAATGATGATACTACATTATAGGCGAACGCGGTCGGCACGTGGCGTTGTGAGTATGACGTATTAGTGGTGTCGAATTCATCGCCGGTAATCGGTTCGAGTAATGTTTCGAAATCAGCGTATATGACGAAAGGAATGTTTTGTTTTCTATCGTAGTTTTTAAACTTTAAAAATGATCCCTGTTCTGGTAAAACGGTGACAATTCCCCCACACAGGTGTGATTCAATTTGGCTGTGCGTTGGAAAAAACAATAAACATGTTTCGCAGAAGTACAGCTTACCATGATGTTTGGTCATCTGATTTCTGACTAGACGAGGCAAATCTTTGATAAGACAGTAATGAGAATATGTGTTATTTTCTAAAAGTAATAGATGGATACTTTTAGATTTAATATTCGTTGATGTATACAAAGGTCCAATGATTGTCTTATCATTTTTTAAACCATACACGAATATATTCAGAAAGGAATTATTTTTCTCAAAGACAGCTATGTCCGAAAATGTGATTGGAAATGTCAAATCATCAATATTTAAAACATCCTGGAAGTAGGGATAAGACGAAACTCTGTCGGGATGTCTGGTTGTGGGGTACAGGGCCGCCACAACACACCATAAAAAGCAATACTCATCCTTATTTCGAATGTTCAAACAAGCTCTTTTATTTTTTATAAATTTTGGCAAAGGTATAAATTTAGATCCGCCGAGAGGTTGATATTTATTAATATTTAATTCTAAATGTGAATTGCATAAAAATGTCCAACCACTATCTCTCTCCTGAAACTCTTCAATTTTTTTTAACAGAAAATCAACTGCTGATTTATAAATTAAATCAAAATCGTAATTAAAATTAATGATAATGTTTTTCGTAGCAAATGATTTCATTTCCTGTTGATCATTTTTAAACATAAGAAAAGAAGAAAAAAGTTCAAAGTTAATTTTGACAGCTGTATGTTTCTGTAGTGACCGATCTATTAGATTTTTAACTTGTTCACTTATATCATGGAGAAACACTTCAGGGAAATTATTTATTTGTTCGCTAGTTGCAATGATCTTGTAACTTACGATTCGTGCTTTAAACGAAGAATTAATCATTACAACGTTTTTATAAATAGGGATCGCGCTTTTATTTTTATGAACATTGCTACGTAAATGACCAGACCATCGACGATTATCTACAAATACTTTGCAAACCGAACAGTGAGGCATTTTAATGTTACTTATTGAAATTAATTAATATACAATATAGTCACTTAATAAATGAATACTATATTATTAATATTATATTACTATAAATAGATTAATACTTACAAATAACATTCACGATCTTACCTACTATACATAAACAATCGAAGTAAGCAGCGTAGCAGAATTATCGAATACAGGTCCGTTTTGCTCACGTTCTCTTGTTTGATGATCACTTCTTCATTAACTAATCCTTCATCAAAATATTTCTGAAAAATTGAAAAAGGTAGGTAATTACTTATAGTGAAAAATATAATATATGTAAATAATATTTTAAGTAAAAATAATGATTTATTAATTACCTGCAATATAATTATGTTATAACATAGGTAGGTTACATAAGTTCCAATTTTATATAGGTAGTTCAAATGTGTAGATATTCTTGGGATCGCAATATTAAACCTCAGTTACTGATCACAGCTGTTTCAGGAGATGATAAGATCGTAGGTATACTTTTAATGTGTAATGTATGTGAGATAATTCTTTACAGGCCAGTCGGTAATTAATATTATGTTTAGGCAGAATGTATCTGAAATAAAAAATGGTTTTATTAGGTACCGATAAAGAATCAGACATTTAATTGTAAATTCTGGGTTGAAAAAAAGTCATACTATTATGTACTGATATTTGATAATTACCTGCACAATATGAAATGATTTATACATAAGAATATGTATCTGCTTGATCCAAATATGTGTATTTCAGCCCCCCACGATATACCGAACACAGTTGCTTCAGGAGATGAAACCGTTCGTATGTAGGTACTTTCTGGTGTGTGATCAATAAAATATTTATTTTTAATAATTGACTTAATTTTTCGGTGACGGTTTAGAAAGGTGCTCACTCCGAGAGACCTTTGAAATAATAAATAATATTTTATACTATATTTTTGTTGTCTACAAAGCATAAAAATATTTCATCATAAAAGTTATTTTTGCGCAAATGTTACACGTGTGCTTAACCTAATTATTTATTTCACATTTACAATAATCAGCTATTTTAGTTAGGGTTGACAATAACTTAGTAGGCATTCTATGTCTCAGCAATATACAAAATTTCGCAATGCATTATTACGATTAAAATATATTATAGCGTATCGATAGGCATTGATTTCTATGGTTTGACTCATGACTGTTAGTGTAGTTATGAGAACTATATTTTGTATTTATTTTAAGAAGTCTAGAAAAGTACTAGGTTGACGGCAATAAGTTCATCTTTTCTACACAAGACCTAAACGTAGATGATAAAATAAGTACCTTAGAAATATTTATTTACTTCTTTAAAATAATTACATCAATGTAGTGTGACGATTCCGTGCTCGCAATCATTTGGTCAGCCCTGGCTCATTTCGCTGCATCGACATTCGATGCAGCATAAAATTTTCCTTCGTCTTCATTTTACGAACATGTATAATACGACTATAGAAAAAGTTACTTTAACACAACAACACTAGATTGATTGAAGTGTTTTTAACATGTTTTATTTATAATTCGATTTTAACTTATAAGCTACAAGTATTCGGTTCAAAGTATTCGCAGTCTGCAAGTGCAACGAAGTGCTCTGTTATCATCGGTATACAAACAGTCTGTGTTACGTACAATATCAACGTCGACATTGTCGATAGCCACCCGCTGTCGTCATCACCAACCAAGTCATCAAACCGAGTGGAACTTCTGATTGAAAAATGTAAGTCTTGTAATCTGCTTATAATTTATAAAATAATTATGTTTGTTTGTGAGCGCGTTACTTTACAGATCACCCGATCTGCTCATAGCAGTCTTCCGTGCTTTGAACAGCATGTAAAGCCATCCATCCTGTACGCGATCTCTCTGAGGTTTTGCTATTCCATGGGAATGTGAGAGAACCAATGTTTGCGCACACAATTGTGTCCTATAGTATGCCCTGCGCAATGGACATTACTCCATTGAGATAATAAATAATAATTGTGTGACT
Source organism: Diarsia rubi (assembly GCA_932274075.1). Classification (NCBI taxonomy): domain Eukaryota; kingdom Metazoa; phylum Arthropoda; class Insecta; order Lepidoptera; family Noctuidae; genus Diarsia; species Diarsia rubi. The sequence goes on from OW026412.1 coordinate 23,651,638, forward strand.
AAATTTTCCCTATCTTTATTTCAGGTCAGACTCTGAGTGTGATTACTCGCAAGCATCGATCACTGGACAAAAAGTGAAGTCCAGTCGCAAACCGTCTGCAGACAGCAATGGGAAACGCAAGATGCAGTCACAATCAACAACCGCAGCTCGTGCCAGGTGAATATTGTTCTGAATTATAGCTTTGAAATTAAAACAGTAAAGTAGATAGGTACATATCTACTAACAAAATTATAATCGTGCAATTTGAATAAAGATGACAGTTTACTATTACATATTATTTTAAACGAGTGCAGATTTTAGTATTTAGTATATAGTATTTAGTAGTATTTTATTTTAGTATTGATTTGATCGATTACAGTATTGATCAAAGTCGAGTCAGTTGTTATAATTTTTTACAACAGATAGTTTTTTCTTTGCGCATGCATCTCTCGTTCTAAACATAACTAATGACAGTTTCCGTTATTGTTTCAGTAAAAAAGTCAATACTGCCATCGACATATTCGGCATCAGTAACAACCGCGACATCCCACACAAAGAAGATTCATCGGATCACCTAACTTCATTCTTCGTGAACCGCGTAGCCAGCGGCTGTGAGCGCCGAGCAACGAGCACCGACGGGGAGTATTACATCGACTGTAAGGTGTACAAGGCTGACGACGCTCGCCTTACCGACTCCGCCGAGCTGTGGAAGAAGGCGCTCGTCCGAATGAAGTTCCAGACTGACACGGATTCTCCTCAGTGGCGAAAATTACAAGAGCTCGTGCGTGCGGCTGATATCATGTTTCCAGGCAAACCAACATTTTATGATAATTAAACCAAATACCGTACCTTACAGTTGTTTTTTATTTACAATAATAACCCGTTAACGCTTTTTTCACTACTTGTAATTTCGTTAGTTTGTTACAACCATCAACTCGTTCGCCAGTCTATGTTAACAGTGAATGCAAACTCGAGTGATCGGTCAAGTGCAGTGGTAAGTAAATGGTTGATTGTTCATCGTGCTCCCAAACGCGGCATACTGGCCAGCCGTATGGAAGATAGTGGTAAGGAGCAAGTTACTAGTCATTGATCGAGTTAATGGTTCCTAATCAAGTACACGGTACAACAAACTGTCTCGTTCGAGTTTATCGGTCGAGTGGAAAGTCGAGTCGAGTGACGATTATTGGGTATTCTATACCACTGTCGGCAGCGAGGCGCACTCGCCGAGCGACTTGCCGATAGTGGTATAGAATGCCCAATAATACACTACTCACAATCACTGTTGCAAGCCCACGCCCTCTGAACTCAACATAGATAAATACGTTAAACATGAAAGAAGAGCAAACGCATTTTCTTACAATTTAAATAAGACTGGTACGAAAATATCTACTTTTTACTTTACTAGGCAAAAGTTTCGATAAACATCGCGTTCGGGAAACTCGCGAAACTTTTACACGTGCCTAAAATATTATATATTTTAGGCATGTGTAAAAGTTTCCGAGAAATGAATTTGTAAAGTATGTTCTTATTTTAAGTTTCATGTTCCTACTTATCTTCAATCACTCGGTACTTCATATTACGTTGATTAAATAAGTCACTCCCACTAAATGGACCAATGACCAGGTAAAGGTTGCGGGGATTCGCTGGATGTGAGACGCACTGAAGATTAATAAATTAAAATAACAAGTTTATTTTATAAAGGCAACTGATGTAACAGAATCATCTGCGATAACCTGAATAGGGGATCGGACTGGGTCAAAAAATATGATTCTACTAGCTGACCCACGCCACTTCGTCTGCGTCACAATAATATAAAGCTTACAACCTTCCTCGATAGATCGACTATCCAACATAGTAATATACTTTCAATTAGCTTTCTAATATTGAAAGAACTTTAAAAGTCGTCAGGGTAATTTTGAGTTAAATCGTAACAAACAAAAAAACTAATCTTTCCTCTTTATAATAATATATTAGATAGAGCCTTAGATCACATTTATTAAAGTGAGAATTACTATGTGTTCCTACCTATCTCTTACTGTTAAATATACAATCATCATCATCATCATCAGCCTATATTGCTCCTACTGCATGGGACTCAGGCCTCCTCTCTAGGAGTGGGATGGGCTATAATCCACCACGCGGGCCCAGTGCGGATTGGTAGATGTCACATTTCTTCGAAGTCCTTACGATGTTTTCCTTCACCGTTTTGAGAGTAGTGGTGATAAAATAAATTACACAAAGTAATGCGCCTGCCTGGATTCGAACCTACGACCAACTGTTCGTAAGTCGGGGCCGCCACCACTGCTCACAAAACAATATACACCTTGTAAATATTATGGTGCAGTAAATATTTTGAATTTGAATTACCCGAATGCTGGCGAGGGCCGGCGGACCGCGTAAATATTTTGTCGCGCGGACATTTTAACATTGCGATATCTTCTAAGATATTTGTTTAAACTATATAGAGTAAAAGAACCAAATATTTTATATTAATTTTCGTTCTAACAAACACATTTATTTAGATATAGATTAATACCATATGGGTTAAATAAGCTTTGCAAAAAATAACTCTGTTGAACCTAACATTTAAATGGTAAAAAATGGTTACAGTGAGTTAATCTTAATAGATAGATATATGCTATCGCGGACTTTTTTGTAGACCTTTTAAAGAGGAACATTTATTTTTTACATCATATCTGCATAACTTAAACCATTTTCGCAGCGCACGCAACGGAAGCTCTCAATAAGGAATACCGTTTCCCGTTTATGCAACATTTTTTTATTTATACTCCACTCCTTTTGGTCATAGCGTGATATTATATATATATAGCCTAAAGCCTTCCTCGATAAATGGACTATCCAACACAAAAATATTTTTAATATTTTTTCAATTCCAACCAGTAGATCCTGAGATCTTAGCGTTCAAAGAAACAAACAAACAAACTCTTCAGCTTTATAATATTAGTATAGATTAGTCCGTCAGTTGGATTATTCGAAAAATATTGGGTACAATCATGTTTTTTGTTTTATCCAATTAATACAAATTGACGGAGATAAAACGCCTCTAAGATCATGAGTGGGTGGTTGTGACGTCATTTGTAGGTAAATGTACTGTCATGAGACGTTTTCGAGGAGTTCACGAGTTTCGAAGCACGGTATCGTCTTAATTTTTTGTTTATGTGAAAAAAGAAAAAAATAATAATAAATTGTTCAATATTTTTTGGAAATCTATCTGACGGAGTAATTCGTTTTTTTTGTCCGATCCCCTATTCTGCAAAACTGTTTTTATTATTTAAAATCCAGTATCAAGCAGATGCAAGACTTATATTATCTCTTTTGTAAAATCTTTATTTAACGCAGTGCTGTTGTTTTATCGACTCAAATAAGAGAATCTCTATCGCATTATCACATAATAGATATGTATGTCCCTGCGAAGGTTTTGTTTAGAATTAAGGAAAAGCTGACTTATTGCAATTGTTTTGATTTTATTTTTCTTGAGCATAATGTTTTGTACCTACACAAGGAGCAACAATAAATATACCCTCTTTTTGGGCTTCGCCGCAGTCGGGTAAATAGATAGACTTTGTTACGTCGAATAAAAAAAGATTTTCGTTTTGGTCTAGTGGTAGCAAGTGCGTTTGCTGAACATGAGGTCTTGGATTTGATTCACTAGGCGGGCAAAGTGTTATTGGGTTTTTGCATCAGGAATGTCTTAGTAACAGCCACGGAGTCGGGATTTGTGTCCGGTTTAAGGCAATATGCTCTAGGCTACTAGGATAGGCTGGAACTCGGCACAAAATCTGAACTCCATACATTTAAGTACACAAAACATTTGATTCTGTGCACTCTGCGTCAGAGGCATCTTTATGAAATTGAATCATTGTAGGTAAGTAATATTGTATGGTATCAGTTTTACTATGATAAATAATAACTTTCTACGACTTCAGGCGGGTAACTTGTTGAGGTATTTTCGTAAGTTAACAGAGCAAAGCTGAAACTGTGTGTATTTTCCTTATTTTTTTTTTTTAAACCTATCCAATTTTTATTATTGATTCGGGTCCAGAATAGTACATCATTAAATTTGAAGCAATTGCAAAATATACAGTTTGTAGATGGAATAAGAGATGGAGGAGACCTTCATTTAGAGATGAATAACCTTTCAATAGGTTAAGTTCATAAAATAACATAGCTTTGTAAATATATAGAGACTACTTTGATTTTATCATATACTAGCTTTTGCCCGCAACTTCGTCTGCGTAGAAGTCGAAAATGGTTCTTATAGGATTTTTAGTTTGTTTTTTACGTTATTCATTTTGTTGGATCATATAAATTATTTTGTTAAATTGTTTGAATTCTTAAAAAATATATAACAGTCTTTATTATAATTTAAAGGTCCTTCCCAAGCCTTCACTACTTGACACCACTATTACTAAGGAATTGACATTGTACCTTGTTTTGGGGTAGTCTCACCGGTTATTGTGTAAGCCTGCAGACTTTTGCGGCTAAGGCAACCCGTACTGCTGTAGGCTTTGTCCTCCTAATGCCAGTTCTCCTATTGTGACCACACATTTACTGTAGATTTCATCTGGTAGATACCTTCCACTTGCAGCCTTTCCAATTGTTGATTGTAGTCTTCTGATAGGCTGTTCCTGTATATTACAGAAGGAATTAGTGCGTCAGTAATCTGACAGAATAGTTGACCAGCATTATAGAAAAAGTTCACAAAATAGTTACACTTTAAATGACGAATGAATAAGGATCTTCATTTGGATTTGGTATCTCAGCACATTTATGTTCATCAACCATGTCAAGCGAAATGCGGTTAACCATCCAGAATATGTGTGCACAAGGCCTCTTTTACCTTTGGTTAGAAGTGCCATTATTTTCTTAACTTTGAGGTGAAAAGTCCTGGATATTACCTATGTCGTGTCTGTCATATTTTTTTGCCCAGACAAAAGCTTCTCCGTGATTTCATCCCATCGAGGATTTCAAGTAAATTTTAGGAAGACAGCGAGACGCATACAACGTGGCCCCCAGTAGTAAAAGACAGCACTACCTTTTGACCCAGCTGATCAGCATCATCGTCCTATCTCCGTATCGCATCTTGCAATCTTTTTCTTGTAAATAACTGTCCGCACTAGCCTGCGCCCGATTGTTCCTAATGTAACTCAACCTTTCCATCTCGATTTTCGCAAACATGTCGCCTAAAAAAAGTGCCTAAACAGCGAACGATAATATCACAGATTATTATCTTCGCCTTTCCATTTGATTTAAATACGGTAAGAATAAAAACTTGCAGCAGATACCATTTTTTTGGGCGGTTGTTTGGTCTTAGGATCGCACTGGGGTATAGAAATGTAGTATTCATCCTCATCGCAGCAAAAAATAAGTGGGTACCAACTGTAATGCATATACGAGCGATGGATTTCACTTATTCGATGCAATATGTTATTATGGCTCGAAATTTTAATAGAATATTCCGCATGTATGCGCTTAAAAAATTGCTGGTCAAAAATAAATATAGCAACTCATTTGACGTAGGTTGATTGAGTTTTTAAACATGTGTCAAAATAAAATGTCATTTATTTCAAAAGTAATTAAGGAGTATTAATATCAACTTCGAAGCAAATCATCCCCAAAATAACTTTCTACATCTTTTTAACCCCGTTAGGAGGTAAATATCAATAAAAACGATACGAAACACCATGGAATCACGTTGTCCCATACAATCTTTGCCCCTCTTTTTCACCCCCTTAGAATTTCGTAAAATCCTTTCTTTTCGGATGCTTACGACATACAAAAAACACACCCTCCAAGTTTCAAGTCTCTACGATCTGCGGTTTAGGCTGTGCGTTAATCCGTCAGTCATACAGGACAAAGCATTTTATGTACTTAAATAGAAGATTAGACAATAAAAAAATAAGTTTAAAACTAAAACCCGACTACGAATAAAAACAGAATTTAACAAGAAAAATCGTCTAATAAGTAGATAATTTGATAAATAGGCGTGACGACATAGTCAAAGAATCAATGATTTAATGATATTAGGGGAAATTACATACGAGAAGGATTTAAAACGCTGATTTAGTTTTATTTAAAAAGTTAAGATTAGTAAGATTTTTAATAAAATAAAAGATTAAAATACTGATATCGGCCATTTTGATTGAAACACCAATCATAGCGCACTACGTCACGCCAATGTAAACATCACTAGCTGTCACTATGTGTTGTTTTGTTGCCGATTACGTATTTGGATATTTTTTTTTGTTACTACAATACTTTGTGAACATCTTTAGCAATGGAATCAGGCTTTGTAAAAGCAAACAGTTCAAATTTGCCCAGGATAGATTTACTGATGTTGGGCGATTTCCTTGGGTCAAATATAGAATTTTGCTCGTCCGAGTTCCGAAATGTGAAAACCTCCCTGTAAGTAAATTTTGTAAGTATCTAACACTATAAAAATTCAACAAACTCGTTTTGAGCTTGTAGGAGTTTAGTTTATTTTCACTTTTATATGTTATTTTTACAATAAACTTGTCAGTTTATTTTTGAGGTTAGCTCCTTCGCAACTTGTAATAAAAGTTTGCTACTGAGTTAATAACCAACAAAAGGAGTTAATTTCTGTAACTACAAAGCATGTACTAGTATCTTTTCTCATATTAACAACCTACTATCATAATCACCGGGTCAGCTATGCAGGTCCAGAGGACAACATTTTTGACATTCTAATATGTAATGCTAAAACTATTGCTATTGATGTGTTTTTACACTGAGGCACCGCACACCACTTATAAACTTTGTTATTCATTTTTAACACACGAATTATGGTAATGTTTGTTTTAGTTTCCTCTAGCTGCGCTTTGACATTTCCATGTTTACTTATGCGTGACGTCAGACCCGACGCCATGACACTGCGAGCTGTTTTCGCACTCTATTTAATTTTTTTTTCAAAAATGGCGTATATCTTCGTTAAACTTTACTTTATTACTGAAATAAAGGTTTTTTCGTAAATAAAAAAGATGAACCCACATTACGGAAGGGGATTTCAAAATCTTTCGTCATGCCTATTATAGAGGACAGCCGTAGTCGCATGCGACTGATACCTGATGTGCCTTCATGGCGTTCTCATTGATACAGAAGTCAGCTGATAGTTGCCATTAGCAAGGTGGCATGCGACTACGACTGTCCTCTATAATTTATCAAATTATCTACTTACTAGACGATTTTTCTTGTTTAATTCTTTTCTGCGTTTTTATTCGTAGTCGGGTTTTAGTTTTAAACTTATTTTTTTATTTGAATTTTATTTTTGTGTGTTTATTAAATACGTAATAGTATGTTACTTTCACAATGTAATATTCTACATAATGTTGGTTTTTATTTACATAATACGAGTAAAAAACACAGACTAGACCACGAGTACTGTTTGACCGCAATCTAAACGTATATCTTGACTTGAACTATAACATAATATACATATTTGTAATGTACTCGCCAAGACCTTTCATTTGATACCAAACATGTTATGATTATCTCAATTTAATTTTTTTCGACCTTAGAATTTGACATTTAAATTCCGTCATAAAAAGAAATATTAAAATTAATATAGCCTATATCACCCGCGTTATTCTTACGAATCTATTGGCACCTCATTTATTAAAATACCTTCAGTAGTCTAGGCGCTACGGTGGAACATACAAACATACATACATGACTGCCAAAATCATTAACCTTCCTTTTGGCTTCGCCGTAGTCGGGTAAAAATAAGGTTTGGTTCTATAAACGATTGCAATCACTTTAGATAGTGAATCAAGCTCGCGTTGCAAGTAAAATGAACGTCATCGCGTCAGTAGTACACAAGCGACACTGCCACCGTGGTTTGACTGGATTGACTGGTCGTCACAATTTCTGCAGTATTTTTTTATTCGGTTTAGCAAAAGTCATTTATCAAACAAAAATACTTCCAGTCATTCTGTTAGTTAGGGACAGCCATATGCGGTCACCGCACGGCACGACCGCAGCGTCGAAAGGTAGTGTCGCCGTCAATGTCAGCGTTTTCATAGTTTCATTTGCAATTAACAGAATACAGTCGCTTCACTCTTGTTTGTCATGTCAAAGCTATGGGTCGGTATTGCCGCTTTGGTTTGTGGATGAGGTCATATTTCGAAGTTTGTATTATCTATTAACTATTTATAGATGGACACACAAAATAAATTAAGTTCCAAAAATGCAAGGAAAAGGGTGCTCAGGTATTATTCAAATTTTGTGTTTGCCTGAATGTAGAAGTTTGTCCTGTACACTTTATGTACTTTTCTGATCACGCACAAACACAATATAAAGTTTTTTTGAATCAGTTTGGACCCCTCGTCGCTGTAATAAAGGGCTTCTTTGAAAAAGTCGCTTTATGTAATTTTGTGTACCTTTCACAAATTGCCTCTATTCAGCTACCCACTCTTTGAGGCTTTGAATGTTAGAAGACTTAAGGTATTACTTTGACTACTTAGTTTGAAATAGGGTAGTTAACAAAAAAAATCTAATTAGTCCGTAAGATAGATTTCCAAAAAAATTTGGACACGTATTTATTCTTTTTTCACGTAAACAACGCTTTGAAAACTCGAGTGGCTGTGATGGTCATCTTGATTAGGTTACGAAATGTTCTTATCTATAGGTATACATAAAATGCTGTGTCCTGAATGACTGACGGATTAACGCCCAGCCTAAACCGCTGATCGTAGAGGAGGGAGGAGGGAGTGTTCTTTGTATGACGTAAGCATCGGAAAAGAAAGGATTTTCCGAAATTCTACCCCTAAGGGGGTGAAAAAGAGGGGTAAAGTTTGTGTAGGACAACGTGATTCCTTAGTCCAATTACTTCAAATTTTGCATAAACCTTATTTAAACAGAATTGACGGAGGACGTGTTTCATATTTTATTGATATTTACCCCCTAACGGGGTAAAAAGATGAAGAAAGTTATTTTGGGGGTGATTTGCTAATGATGATGATGATTTGAAATGACATTTTATTTTGACACATGTTTCAAAGCTCAATCAACCTACGTCAAATGAAGTTGCTTTATTTATTTATTGTTGGGCAGCAATTTTCTAAGATGGATACATGCGGGATATCATATTAAAATTGGGAGCCATGATAACATATTGCATCGAAAAAGTGAAATCCATCGCTCATACGATGCATTACAGTGGCTACCCACTTATTTTTTTGCTGCGGCGAGGATGAATACGCCGTATGCAGGAGCGGACACAAAACGACATGACGTATGTGCTACGGTCGTCCCGCTCTCTTTATAACATTTACTTGCAATCCTCGATGAGATGAAATCACGGAGAAGCTTTTGTCTGGGCAAAAAAAATATGGCAGACACGACATAATACCCAGGAGTTTTGACCTCAGAGTTAAGAAAATAATGGCACTTCTAACCAAAGGTAAAAGGCCTTATGCACACATATTCTGGATGGTTAACCGCATTTCGCTTGACATGGTTGATGAACATAAATGTGCTGAGAAAGAAAATCAAAATGAAGATCTTTATTTATTCGTCATTTAAAGTGCAACTTTTTTGTGAACTTTTTCTATAATGCTGGTCAACTATTCTGTCAGATTACTGGCGCACTAATTCCTTCTGTAATATACAGGAACAGCCTATCAGAAGACTACAAGCGACAAGTGGAAAGGCTGCCTGGCATTATAGGTGAACAGATCAAATCTACAGTGAATGTGTGGTCACAATAGGAGAACCTGCATTAGGAGGACAAAGCCTACAGCAGTACGGGTTGCCTTAGCCGCAAAAGTCTGAAGGCTTACACAATAACCGGCAAGACTGTCCCAAAACAAGGCACGATGTTAATTCCTTAGTAGAAGTGGTGTCAAGTAGTGAAAGCTTGGGAAGGAACATTAAATTATACCAAAGATTGTTATAATTTTTAAGAAAATCAAACAATTTAACAAAATAATTTATATGGTTAAACAAAATGAATAACGTAAAAACTAATTAAAAATCCTATTAGAACCATTTTCGACTTCTACGCAGACGAAGTCGCGGGCAAAAGCTAGTTTCTTATATTTTTTAACGAACTTCCAAAAAAGAGGAGGTTCTCTATTCGAATGTATGTATTTTTAGGGTTCCGTACCTCAAAAGGTAAAAACGGAACCCTTATAGGATCACTTTGTTGTCCGTCTGTCTGTCTGTCTGTCAAGACCTTTTTTCTCAGGAACGCGTGGAGGTATCAAGCTGAAATTCATATCAAATACTCAAGTCTATGGTCTCTTGGAGCTGTGAAAAAATCAAACTTCTAAGTCAACGCGATCAAAAGATACTCCCGTTTATGCTGCAAATTTTCGACACTCGCAAGGGAATCAAAACCTACAGGGTACTTCCGGTACTCAGAATCTTGAAATTTGGTACGAAGCAACGTCTTATAACACAGATAAAGGAAAAATTGCGAAAAGCATAAATTTTTAGTTACATCATATAATAAAAATATTTTTAAGTTGAAATTTTCACTGAATGTGTCTCTCTGTTGCTGCTATAACAAAAAATAAAAAGCGACTCCCCTACTACGATGGTACGGAACCCTTCATGTGCGAGTAGGACTCGCACTTGGCCGGTTTTTTATGTATGTCCGCGCATGTTTCCGTGAATTGTGGACTGATTTTTTAAATTCTTTTTGTGTTTAAAAGGGTTTACTGTCGAGCCGAGGTATTCCCATTGTTACTAAGTCAGGATTTGATAATGGGAATTCTGAGAAATCGAGGGCAACCTTCTTTAATTTTAAACTTATCTGAAGCTGTTTTTTTGAATATTTTATGTCTGATAATCATAATTTGGTGTGGCTCGTGCACTGATGCTGGATGCTCGTGCTGATGATATTTAATGTTGATGAGTTGATGATGGAAGGTACAACATCTCAACGGTTAGGAGTTGAAAGGAAATTTCTTCCAAAAACTTATACGTACTTACGAGTATGTACCGATAGATGTATTCTTTCAGGCTATTAGGTTGACCCTGATGAAGGAAAATCTCATTAACCGACTTTCACTTTACTTTGTTTTGTTATACCTTCCATCATCAACGCATCAACATGAAATCATGACTGCTAGATGCGAAGTAGTATTTACGATATCTTCGTGATCTTACTATGGTAACAATGTGACCCGAGACATTATACAAATCCATCACCGATTTGTTGCGATGACATGCACTTGTTGTCATTTTAACATTGGTTGTCAGTTGTTTGCATGAGTACATCTAGCTATGACAAAATGTTTTACATCCACGTATTGTCAAGACTTGCACATCATCATTTACTACGTGAAACTACAGTAGTACGAGGCAGGTAAACTCAGCTCTTAGAAATCATTCAAGGTCAAAAAGATTTTCGGGATGGTTTCACATTTTAAGTCATGAACGATAGCGATGAATTTCTTTGCTATTTAAATAGACAAAAACTTTCAGCGATTGTGTAAAAGTTTTGAAAACTTATAACTACAGTAAAGAAACAACTACAAAACTCTTTTTATTTGTGGTGCTTACTGCAGGGGGCTAAGGACTTCCTTTCCGTTTTCTGCGTCAATTTGGAGGAGATAGGAGCTAAGCTATGACGTCAAACCGTTAAGTTGAGTATAAAAGCACTGACAACAACATGTAATTTCTGTGTATATTCAGATAATGGTTAAGGACAAAATACATATCAACACTCGATTCAATATCTGACTCGCTTGCCCGCTTCCGCTCATGACTTGTGCGGATGGTAAGTCAACCAATTTGTAAAGGCTTCCTGTTACCGCCCTTGAGGATGGCATTGAGAAGTGTGCTCTGTATCTTGAATTTAAATTGACCGACTACTTTTGTTATGTTTATTTTACTTTAAGTCTTGGTTCTTCGAATATCTTTCTAGTAGTTTTTACTGTACAGAAAGACTGCAGCAATTAATAAAAAAAATCTTAATAACGACACTTAGGATTCACTATTGAACCATAAAAATTGACAAGCAACAATATCAACAAGCGTTCAATATCTTTTATCTTATTGAACAATTACTTTGAGTAAATACTTGTAGGTAAATTATGCTTAAACTCTTCTTAACCGCCGAAGAACTAGACAAAACAATAAACAGTTCGCACTAAAAATATTTGAATACGAAATTTAAATTTACGAAAACCAACCCTAACCTTATCCAACATGTTATTTTAAATTTAAATTCCATACAGTCCACGCATTAGCTGGCGCGGCCCGTTGCCTTCCGTTGCCCATTTATTTTACATGTGATGGAAAATTCCCTGAACGTGGAAAGGGTTTTAACGTGACACGATGCGATGGTCAGGAAAAACGCGGGGTGCTCACTCCACTAACACAAGCCTAAGTCCGTCCCTGTCCACACACACGGACAGAACTTAACGGTGATTGGTTGAATCGAGCCATGATTTAAATGTTTGCGTACGGCCAGGTGTATTCTTACAGGGCCGCTGTAAATGTGTTCTTGTTTTATCTTTGTGTGTGTGTTTGATGGCAGACAGCGTTCCGCGTCGTCATCACGACTGATTGGAACCACGTGCTGCCCGTACGATGGGAACTGTAATGACTATGTTCTCGATGGGGGGGTTCTTTGTTCGTAGTTAGTGCGGTTTACCGGTTTGGATGTTTGTTGTGACTTGTGAGTGATATGCGAGAAGCTTCTGACTGTAAGCTACTCGTATGTTCCAGTTTTGAAACAGTAGACTACTATAAAATATTTTTGAGCTTTAAGCCAGTACTGAATAATTAAAATAAACCTGAAACACATCGTTATACATTATTGTATTGTGTATTTAGCACTGTTATGTTACTGACTGAATTGTTTAAAGTAATAACTTGTTCTTACTTTATAATAACCCTCTACGTGGTAATTCTTAACTATTTTAATTTATATAATTTTATTTGCTGCGTTGAGTCAGAGCTCTGAATGATTTTTACGGACGGGCGGATACTTGTGTATTTGTTTCTGTTACTTTTATGTGATTTTAAACATCTTTAGGCGCCATAATGACATTCATATTAATAATTGATTTAATGGTTTCGTGTAAAAACAAGCTACCACGCTAAGCTAACGCTGCTTTAACAGAAATTCCAATTTCAGTTTGTATTGTATTTAATCGTAGTGTTTCCCTAACGATAGGTAATCATGGCCCTTTTGTGTGGTCACCGACGCGTGTACGGTAACATGGGACTGACAACTGTACCGCAAACATGTTCCTACTCGTTCATCGCTTTATCGAAAATCCATCGTTGTGTAGTGTTTGTTGGTTGGTTTAAGAAAATGTGTGATTAAATTGATGTTGTAGATTTGATATTTTTAAGAAATTATTTAATCTGGTAACACATGTTTTCGTAATGAATGCATGAAATGCTGTTCAGATTTAATAAATTAAATACGCTATTATCATCGGCTGCGTAGCCTTTTCTCAACTATGTTGGGGTCGCCAATCTAACCGACTGCAGCTGAATACCAGTGTTTTACATGGAGCGACAGCCAGTCTGACCTCCATAACCCAGTTAAAACTAGGTAATACGATACCCTTTGGTAAGACTGGTTGTCAGACTTTAAGACATATGGCAGCCGGGACCAACAGCCTAACGATGTAGGTACGGCAGAATCGCGGGTATTTTTTTCAGATCTGCCTATACTACAATTATTTGGTACCTTCTGTGTACCTTTACGTACCTCTTTTGAAAATCTGTGTACCTACACCCGTAAAATGATGTTTTAAAAATAAGATACACCCGCCATCCTGATATCAGAACCGCGGGTATTGCTAAACAATATAAATTATAAATAAATGATAAATGATGTTTATTTTGCAAATGGGTTTTTACGAACACCTTTACATGTCACTTTTTTTTAAAACCAGATGGGGCTGGTGTTTCGTAACTGTAAATGTAGCTAAGTACACTCTATAAGTAGATTTTGTACCTTTTGTGTACCTGCAGAGATACGTATTTAATAAACAAACAGGTTGCTGCGCAAAGTATAAAAAAAAGAAACAATTTTCATTCTTTGACTGCTACTGTTTTTAAAATAGAAACGACGTCAAAAAATAAATAACAATCTTCGGAAATAGAAACCCAGAACCTACACATTAAACATATCCATTAAGCATAAAAATTGTGATATTGTGGCCATACCAGATTTTTTTTACATATTTTTTTCAAGTCAAGTAAAAGTCAAAGTCAAAATATTTTTATTTCACATAGGCCTACATGGGCACTTGCATAACTTCGACAAAAAAGGGGTTCGGTGCATTGTTCGATTCCTAAGGAGAAGAATATTATTATTGATATCAGGATTATCATAAAGGAATCAGGCAACAAGGAAATAGAATGACTGCGTCATTGTACGGGTGTAGCTACGTACACAGATTTTCAAAAGAGGTACGTAAAGGTACACAGAAGCTACCAAATAACGGCAATAAATTTTGGCAGATCTGAAAAATGCACCCGCGATTCTCACGTACATGCCTAGGAAACTCGATATCTAAGGGGCGGTCACCCATCCATATACTAACCTAGGCAAGCGCAGTTTAACCTAAAGATAAACCGCGCTATTATTGACCCACAAACTCGTCCGTAATTATAAATGACTCTACTAATTACACTGAATTTCTTAATTGTCAATAAATTCTATTTTACTTTTCTTAAAATATGTATAAAGGAAAACGTCGCCGTTGACGGGACGTTCGAGTTCGACGTTCGTTGCTAGAACTATCGAAATTACGAGTTATTTTAATCTAATTTTAAGTTTGCATACTGAATGCAGGAAGCGAAATATGTGAAACCTTTTATTTTTAAGACCATATTGTATCATAATTCATATGTCATGCTTCCTGGCGAAACCACCTTTTCCTTTACAAGTATGAGTTGCATAAAAAAATTGTCACTTACTAGACAATGTCTGTCTGCCACTTACTACAGTTGACGAGATTGTCTCTCGTGAAACTCTGAATTTATTATTAGTAGGACCCGTCGATATTCTAAATATATCTAAAATATATTATTATGTGCTTATAAACTAAACGTCTGGAAGACATTGTACGTATGTGATATTTGACTTAAACGTTATTTGGTAAGAACTATAATCAAGGCACTTGGCGATTATTTCGAAGACAAAGTTGGAAGCACCGTTTTCTTCGTATATTAAAATTGGTTTCAGGATTTAGGGGTGTAAGTTCAATATAGATTTTTTATAGATTTTTAACATACTATGTACTAGCATATACGATGTATAGTTACAGAAATATTATGGTGGTTTCGCCGGGAAGGATACTTCGCAGCGCAACCACTTTGAATAAAAGTTTACGTCGAAACTAGAGATAAAGACTTTTTTTTAACAGGACTAGAATTTTATAGAAATTTCATAGATTTTTTTATGTAACTCATACTTGTTTAGGAAAAGGTGCTTTCGGCAGGAAGCATGACGTTAATTCATGCAAATAACGAATCTTGAATCTGATTCAAGTTTTCTATCTAAGTAACAAATTAAGGTGTTTATGGAGGATTTGCAGCATTGCTATTTGCAATAGTTTTCTTCACTGGTTCATTTGTTTCCAATTATGGAAAAAAATTCGAGCACATGTATTTATTATGAACATGTATTTTGTATGTCTTTTAATTTTTATGTGTCATATTCGTGTCACATCTCTACTAGATTCTAGATAAACTTACTCACTTTTCTAAATCTTACGTTAATTCAAAAATAAATACACGAAAATTTTCCATTTTCGTTAAGTCCGGACAAGAACCTTAAAATTAAGAAAGTTTAACCTATAAAGAACATAGTGGACTTGATCGGGTGGAGACGGAATAACTGGTATAATGCGAATAGCGAGCGGTTTTAATTAAAGGAACCCTCATGGCGATCACCTGAAGCCATTGGGATTAGACCATACAACCATTCGTGTAGCGGTATTGGGTTCTGTAAGAATATTAGTTATTGAAATAATGACTGTGAGCGAGTCAGTTGAGTCTGTTTTCTTTATATTTAATGAGATCATTATTAACCCTTTTAGGCACAGAAAAAGTAGTACGTGAGAGGAAGTTTGGTTAATGTGTTTTTCATTATTTTATCGAAGAACTAGCTGATGCCCGTGGCTTCACCCGCGTAGATGTCGGTTATCACGAAATGTTATCAAAGAAATTTTGATCCAGTTCCCACAACCCATGGGAAACTATTCCAGTGATAAATTATATACTTAAACCTTCCTCGAAAACCACTCTATGCATTGATGAAAACAGAATGAAAATCGGTGCCGCAGTTTTTGAGTTTATCGCGAACAGACAGACAGACTATGTTTAATAATATGTAGTGATAGTGAAGTGATTAAAAAAGATATAACTGATATTTGTTACTTCATTTAAGGTGCTTACAGTTATTATCCTACCAACTGTTGATGACAATTAACTGCGATTACCATACCACATGGTAAAGAGGTTAATCATATTTTCTTATGTTTCTTTGAGAATAAACGAAACACATTCGTAGTTGGAGTATATATTGAAAATAAAACCGAAGCCTTTTGATTACCGGTTACATGGTACAGTCTTTAATATTGATTTCAAATACGGTACCCTAAAAAGTAGGTTTAAATGGCGGTCGAAATAAATTAATGGCATTTTACGGAAGCGCCCACAGACCGCACGGGGGATTCGTTTAATTGACTTAATTTATATTTATATAAAATGCGAGGAGTTACTGTGTTTGTCCGTTGACACATTTGGTGGGGTATGAATATGCGACTTTAATAAAATATTAATGCTTCAATAAATCCGCACTGCGGATTTTTCTTGCTCGTGTCACCTACTTGAATTGAATTTTCTAAAGGTTTCAAGCTTCCAGCCAATTTGATACTTTTTTATAAGGATGGGTACATAATCATCAAATGAATTCTCCCGCTCTGTGCGGAGTGTTCCTCCTGTTACCCTATGCGTCCTAGGCCCTTCGAGACTCTTTTGAACAGATTCCGCGACCCTGGCAGGCACTATCCCTAGCGGGCCCCATCTACTATGCAGACATCTCTTTGAGGCGCGCGTGGAACAAAACGCGCCTTCAAGCAGGAACTATTTTCGTACCTACATACTGAAATACCCCTAGATAATATGGGAATGATAAATAACTTTGAGGGAACAGGAACATAAAATAATAAAACAAAAACATTTGAAATGTCATCCTTTAGTTGGACAGGGCTATTTTGGACATTGTTCTATATATGTATACAAGATAAAGAAGAACCTATTACTACCAAAAAAATCGAAATACCTGCAAGAATGGATAAATTCTCACCAAATTGTGTTCTCACCAATTTTCCATTTTGTTCTATGCCATAAATATTTAACATAAACGCCTTTAAAGTTATCTTCAGACCAAATATTTTATGTTATCGATGTAACATGAATTCATCAACTATATAATATTTTAGTATAAATTAAAAAAAAAACCACTTCTAACATAACCTGTCCGAGTCGAGGTGCCCCAAGTCCCGAGCTCGCTTCGCTCGCTTTTGCGTCCAAGATTTGCTAAGCAATTATCTATTTTGGTAGGCATAAAGAATATAAATAAGTACAACATGTACAATTATTCTGATGAGTGTATAATTATTTTGGAACTTAAAACGTTGTTCTTTAGGCACCTCAGTTTAAGGTGGGTTTATTTTATTTTAAGTTAACATTTTTTATTTTTGAAAAGCATTTAAATTGTAGCCATATAAAAGAAAAAGACAATGTCATGACAATGTACAACTGAACTATCGTAAAATACTTCATAATGATCATTTTGGCATGATGCAAGTCTGTGTTACAAAAATATTTGTATCTAATATTAACAAACAGACATTGAATTATGGTGTGTGATACTTTATACCTAATATTCGTTCCTACGGTTGGTTCGATTATAACCTCAAAATCTGATACTTTTTTTTAAATATAGGTGTCTATTCTGCAACTTGTCCGCTAGAAAAATAAGATTTTAATGGAATTTAACAATGATCAATAATACAACCCATAATTTTCCGATGCTCTTGATTCCAGGGCGAACAATGTATTGGCGCAGAGCAATGTACTTTTCTTAATTATAATTTTTTAATTAAAATGCACCATGTTTCTTTAACCAATGCTTCTTAAATCTCTAAACAATGTATTTCCTTAGGTTCTGTAATATCTCAAATAGAGCCAAGACGCGGAGCTAGTTCTCAAAAATATATTCATTGTAAAGCGCCGCCTTGTCTTAATTTTTCCCTGATATATTTTTAATTAAGTATTATAAAAGCGTTAGACCAGCTCCTCTTGGCTCTCGGGGTTATTATACGAACAGTTCTACTAGTTTACAGTTATTTTATGCAACGAGATTAATGTTCATTACTTGGTTTATATTTAAGTTAAAAGATTTAGCTTAGCTTTTGTTGTTGAATTGTGTCTGCTGAGATGACGAGTAACTAATAAAGAAGTACGAAAGAAGAAGATATCGTCGACCCCTATGAATTGGGATAAGAGCAAGAAAACGATGACATTTTAAAAATTATCAATCATCAAAAATCATTTAATTTTTCATTCTTATCATCAAATAACCCTTTCCGCTCTTGGGCAGAGTGTCAGAAATCTACTGACTAAAAACCAGCCATGTTCCTTCTTAGCTCTTTATGTCGAGGCCGCGGTATCTCCTACAACCACCCGCAGTCCCGACAGGCGTCGGCCCTTGCCCTTTCATATTGCTGACATCTCTTTGAGGCGCGCGTGAAATACGAATGCGCCGTGGTCGTCATAAGACGGACGGACGGCGAGCTAGCCCATTACTCACCGTCCACAGACCCGCGTCTACGGTAGCCGGAAGCCGTCACATGGCCCACGACGCCCGGAGCGTCTCCCGCGGCGGCTGGGAACTATAATTACACCTCAAAACAACATTATTACTTAAGACAATTCCTAAAGTTCCCTCAAACTTAACAAGGTCGTCAAACATAATAAACAAATTCACCGATAATTACGAATCAGAGGCCGATGCCCTCATCCAAATCAACCAAGACCAGTACAAACAGTGATTACAAACTCCAACTATGTTTGCGCTCTTAATAGATCTATGACAGGCGAACCTTTTCACTTTTCACGTAACTTTAGAATCCGACCAGACGAAAATGTACTTTATTAAAAAGGAATAGAAGTTGTGATGACGGTGACAGTAGTGGTGAATGCAGTACTTATCGAGTTTGTATTTCAGAGATTGGATAAAAGGAGTTGTCTGATTGAGTTAGTGTATCGTTGTGCTTATGTCGAAGTTTGGGTTAAGTTTTGAAACAGAAAATTATGATTGGAAATTAAGATTTGAGGGCGTTGTCGGTGAACATGATTATTTATATGATTATTGTTCTAAGGACGTAAATATCACCTTGTTTCGAGCCTACTCCACATATTTTTATACGAGCAGTCTCTGAAATCCTACAGCGCTCTCCGCGTTCAGTACGATAACGCGTTAAGGGCACTGCTGCGGCTGCCTCGATTCTGCAGCGCGTCAGGAATGTTCGCGAGCGTTCACATCGAGTGTTTTTATGCCTGAATGCGCCAGAGGGCGACCTCGATAGCGAGCTGAGCGCGGGTAGCGGTAACAGTCTTCTTACCGTTGTTGCCAACAGGTTTGACGGGCCTTTCTTGCAGCATGGGCAGGGCTTACTCGGGTGTGGGACAGGTAAAATTATAATTGTACTTTTATTGGATTTTATTTTGATGTTTCTAAACAAGCTGGCGCCGACTGTACGACAATACCTAAATATCTTTGCCAAATTCGTTCATTACATTTTATTTCTATACGTTAATCGGTAAATTATACTTGAGGTTAGGAAACCAATATTTGTTTGTAAATTGTATTGTATTTCGTTTACAGTTTTATGCTATTTAGTTTTTTTGATTTTTTTATTTCGATGTTAGGATTGATTTCCTATTTTAAAAATGTTCCTATGATCTAGAACTATCAGTGGTTTCATTTATTGTCGTAGTGTCGGCACCAACCTGTAACTAAATAAACTACCGGTTTCAGTTGCCATACGAATATCTGGTGAAATTCTTGCTGGTAATTAGAATCCCGTAGTAAGGCACCTAAAATAACATTAGTATTGCCCAAACGCCGAGTAATTACAAAGTAGAGGTCAATGCCAGCCGAACAGATGTTAAATATTGATATTCTGCTGTAACTAGATAAAGTGGAGGTTCGAGATTAAAATATATCTTCGTTTGAAGTAAATATTGTAAGGAATTTTCCGCATTTCCCAGAACAGAAATTCAAATATATGTGACTTCTACCAACACGTATAAGACCCGCCTGATGGATTATGATTTAGTTCGACTTTCAGTAAAGCACACTTCAGTAATAAAAGGCCTAACAAAGACACGTGCATTACTTAGTGTAATTCTTATAATGACCACTGTTTTCAAAACTTTAGAGAAAACCATTGGTGTCGTAAAATTTGCAGAAATTTTGTGTAGCGGCAATACAAAAAAGGGTTACGCAACGTTGTTCAAAAAGTACTAATAGTGCCACTTATGACACAAATGAAGAATTAATATCAAAATTCTGAACGGCGCGATCAAAACTCATATGGGACTAAATACCATTTACAAAACTCCGACTTACAACAGTTACTAACCCGCACTGGGCCTGCGTGGTGGATTATAACGAGTCCATATCCTAGAGAAGAGGCCTGAGTCCCTGCAGTGGGAACATTATAGTCCGATGATGATGATGATGATGAGCAACAGTTGTAAGTCGGGTTTTTCTACATGGTCGTCAGTTGCTACCTGACCGTGGCCCACCAGACACAAACCCTTTAATCGGAAGATCGTCCTTATTCTATATGGGATGAAGAACCTTACACATCCTATTCCTCATACCCCATGTGTGACCTCCACCAATGCTTGGTATAACATTATAAAACAAACTGCCATCTTTTCTAGACTTGTCATTTAATGCGTTTAAAGCCAAAGTAAAATCTAATCTTTGTTTAAATGCTTACTATTCCATTAACGACTACTTAAATGATAAGAATAGTTGGTCGCTGAGTTGAACACAAGACAATGTTTGTTATTTATGTTCTTTCTCCAAAATTAGTTTCCTGATATGTTATGTCTTTTTTTACTATTTATTATTATTATTATACTTGCCTTACTATTGTATCGAGTCTGGTTCTTCTAACCAACATAACAGACAGATGTGTTGCTGGGGAGTTTGTTCCGCCACTTCTTCTTTCCAGTAAAAACACTAGGAAGTGTCGAAGGGGGGGGGGGGGAGGGGGCGTTTCGGTGGACTGTCTCTTGTAAATAAGTAAAGTAAAGTAAATTTTGACGTCCGAAAAGTGCTGATTATCAGCCTAGTTTAATAAATGAGTTTTGATTTTGATTTTGATTTGTGCGCCCGCGTGGTGCATTGTGACCTCTTTAACAGAGAGTAGGCCTATATCTCAGTAATTATTCTTGTATATCATTTATTTTATTTTACAAAAGTCTACAATTAACAGCCACGACGGACATACCTACTAGTAATCATGTAGATTGTGTGAGGGTCGAACATTCGAGCAATGCTCTCGCATACTAATTAGTTCGGCTGTCTATTGTCACTTTATTTTTTTTTGATTAACTTTGTCTGTATTAAAACAAACTGTTGCGCGGAGCATAGGTTGTCTACGGATCAATCTTTTCAGTTGAACTTAAGTGTCCATACTTCTGAGTACAGTTGTAATCAGACACACTGGCACAAACCACTTCTCTGTAAGAAGGCGCGGAACATGCGGGTTGGGGTATTCCATTAACTTAATATCATATTTCTGGCTCTAGGACCCTACATACATCTCCATACCCACTTCTTCCTACACTGTTTAAAAGCATTGATTGAAAACATAGTTTACGAGAAATGTGCCTGCTTGGATTCGAACCTTGACCTACAACTGTTAATTAGCTTTCCCCTACTGGGCCATTTTTTTTTTTTTTTTTTCAAATATTTTCATTGCGCTCCATTGGGTTTTGTGGATCAAGGATTATATATGATGGGTTGAGATGATTGGATAATTGGTCCTTAGAGATAATAATTAATTGGGATTATTATGACTAATTAGATTTGCAGCATTTTATACTACCAGGTACTTCAGCGAGATAGATAAGTTGAAACTAAGTAAACGTTCATAGTTAAACCTGTTCGTAACTTGAAAACATATATTATTTTTACTTACAACGTTTTGTAGTTGTTTGCAGCTTACATCTTAAAACTTTTTCCATGTCAGTAATGGTAACATTACCACTAATACACAGAGCGAAAGGAAATGTTTACGTAAAAAACCTTTTTGCTTTATAATAAGTATAATATCATACGTAATTTCAAGCCTAAAGAATATATTTACACAGACGGATAATATAAGCGTAAGCTTCTTTCCAACCACTTCGTTAGTGAGATGTAACCTTGTACCTAACAGCGTAAGGTTTGAATTAAGTCCTCTGAGGCGTAGCGTTTGATAAGTGGGTATATTATTGCCAAAGGTGCCTTTAAGGAGGACGTGTTTTCTTGATCTTCAGAAATCAGCATCCAATTATATGGCTACAGCAGATTTAAAAAAATATATTTGTTGTGTTATTTATAAGCACCTCACACAAATAATATTATTCATTCGTGACATATTTTTGTAAACAAAAAACAACGGTTTCTCGTTAAAAAAACTTCGTTTTTTTTTACGTCCCCAATGTTTAGTACTTATTATTTAGGAAGTAGAAGGTAGCGTAGGAGATACTGATAAAAAAACCCATAAAAAAATCTTCCGAAAAATAATAACTATTCAGAATTTTCCGTCCAACTTATTAGTTTCCCGGTTATTTATATATATTTTCTATATTCTGGTTTCAACGTATAGTAGCTATATGAAGCAGGCATTTTGCTCGGCGTTAGAAACGTAAATGACTGACAGTAAAAGGCCCATTGTTGGTTTTCTTCAACTTGGGGCGTTGAGCCGAGTGTGTTAGTCTGGCTGTGTGTTTACTAAAATATTGGTTTAACTCATATTTAATATCGAAATTATATCTAGTAAACTTTTATTCTACCGCCTCGTTAGTCTTATGGTAGCTAGCGCGAGTGTTGTGCATGAGGTCCTGAGTTCGATTCCCGGGTAGGAATTTTTTTTATTGGGTTTTTCCATCAGAAATTCATTAGCAGCCACGAGGTCTGGACTTGTGCCCGATTGATAGCAACATACTCGCACCTCTATAAAATGCAACTTAAACATAAAGTTGTACACAATGGGTACACCATTGCCTAACACTTCGGGGATTACAGGCGTGATGTTAAGTTTACTCTACAATGTTCTGAAAAGTCGTAAAGTGTTCAGACACACAAGCTTGCAATGTTTATAAACACGTGCATCATAAAAATAACACACAGTCGTTTGAGCGACCACACTAGTGCAACTCGACACACGCAACTATCTTAGCTCAGTTCAACCCGGCCACGGTCCTTGAGATCTCTCTATAAAACATTGTAGTGTTTCTGAGAGCACAGAGCTTAGAACCACAGTTAATATCTAGACGGCAGAACAAAAAAAAAATGCAAGAACACTGGTACATATAAAATACACTTATAGATATAACGAGAGTAAAGTTAAATGTTAGAAGTATTTTTTTTATTAAAACATATTCCATGTTATGATACCGTAGGCACCAAGTTGTCGCGTGAAACCCGCGAAGGTTTGAATTGGTATGTTTATATTTTTATATGATCAATCGTGTGTCTGGCTGTCCGACCATCCCCCCCCCCTTATCTTAACTATAATAGTGTATTGTAGTGTAGTGTATTTCTGTATTGAAAAAATACAGAAATTAGTTCAACACTTATTGATTACAGTAAAACCTATAAGAAGTCTATGGTGCCCAGTTTTTCACAATGTTTTGAATAAAAGACAATAAAAAAAACAGTGACACGTTTGATTCGTAAACAAGCAAAGTGTTGCCAATGCCACCTCTAGCATCGGCCGTCGAGGTGTCTCCGTACCCTGTAGTGCGATCTACCGTGAAGGTGGAGATAAGTATTATTTTCTTTTTAGATCGCTTGCCATGTAAACAAGACACAAGGTCGCATCGATCGCGACGCCGACATTTCAATAAAATATATTCCACGACATGAAAACGCACTCGGGGTTTTGAATGAGAACTTGAGGTTATTTTGTTACTCGAGTTTTTTTAGAGAATGTATTATTTTTTTTGTTTATTCATCTTTTGGCTGGGCAGCAGTCGTGAAGTGGCGCGGTATCTTCTCGTCCAACTAACCACATTGCCTCAAGACGACCGTAGTGAGACTCACAATGGGCCTCATCAGAAAGCTCAAAGTCACCCAAAGGGCAATGGAGAGGGCTATGCTCGGAGTCTCCTTGTGGGATCGCGTCAGAAATGAAGACATCCGCAAGAGAACCAAGGTTGCCGACATAGCCCGAAGAATCGGGGATGCAAGACGCATGGGACTGCGAGATGTAGTGACACCTGGGGGAGGTTTATGTCCAGCAGTGGACGTTTTTTGGCTGAAATAATGATGGTAATGATGATTTATCTTTACACATATTTCTTTAAAAAAAATTAAAACACATTTAAAATATAAATAGTAGCCCACCGGAATCGGGAACAGGGGCTTCTTCTGGATCAAACCCTTGATCCAGCTGCCAAGCTAGAGTCTTCTGAGATATTGCTCTAGGCTTTTGGCTATTAAGCAATTAGCCGACACGACTATCGGTACAATGACTGCTGTACTCACGTCTTACATGTCGACTGCCTCGAGAGCCAGTTCTAGAGATATTTGAATAAATAATAATAATAATAATAATAAATATCCTTGGACATTTCACACAACGCCATCTAGTCCCAAGCTAAGCAACCTAATGCTTGTGTTATGGTAACGAGATGGCTGATAAACTACTTATATATTTTTTTTTTTTGTAAATACATACATATTATAGATAGAAAAACACCCAGACTCGGAACAAATACTTGTAGGTCGTACAAATATTTGTTCCGTGCGGGAATCGAACCCGCGACATGCTGCGCAGCAGTCAATCGCTCAACCACTGCGCCAACCGTGTCGTCAATTGTTTATCTTTCTTAGAGAATTTGTCTAATATTCTTTAAGTAATTGGTTTGTAAACTTATTGGTCACAGTGCATACGTAACTCTGTGGAATCACAGGTTCACCTGTTGTCTTCTTCGTCTGGAGGTTATCCAGTAGCTGAAAACGGTTGGCAATTAACTCTGAATATTTTAAACTAGTCCTATGCATAGATCGTTCAGTTTAGCAACAACCGTACTTTTTTTCAAAGTTACCCCACACTCGATCCGTTTGCGACTTCTTCTCTACCAAGTTTTAGTCCCGGGATACTTCGGGAAGCGTGATCCCACTCAAAATAACTTACCATAAAAGATTAGACTCCCCACCAATTACGTTAAACTTAAACATAAGTGCTGAGATGTCGGTGTACTGTTAGGTACGTCTCTACCTATCCTTGCAGAAATTACAGGCGTTCTGATATTTTTATGTTATAAAATAAGACCGAACTCACGCCAAAATAAAGACACTTCAGTCTACGTTCCAAAGTGTACATGCTCACATTCACGACCTACACTACTGCTTACCACGAGACAACGGCATTAGTCCGCTAAGTATTGGCGGGGAGAGTAATGGCGGCGGCGCGTGTCTCGAATGCGAATATTATAAACTATAACAGCTTGCTGACCGCCGCCACAGTAGAATTAACCGTACTTCAATTTCACATAGGAAGAGATTATTTATATTCCAAGCATGCTCCAAGTAACAGGTAACGCTAGGGGTCATGTCATAGCTGCGGGTTGTTCGAAAGAGGTACCGCGGCCTCGGCACGAAGGGCTAAGAAGGAAAATGGGCGGGTTTTAGTCAGTAGAAGTCTGACTCTCCCTACCGTTCTGCCCAGAGCGGGAGGAGTAATTTGATGATTTCCCACCCTGCAAAAATATTTAAATTAAGGGATCATGTCATAAGGACACAGGTTTTTCAAATTCCAATTTATGAGCATTTAGAAAGTATGCGACTATTTTACCCGTGCAGACCGGTACTGATCTGTTCCAATTTCTATAACGGGGCTGTTGCATCTGACATCTAGTGAAGCGCAACAAAACAACTTGTTGACGACTGTAACAACCATATTCACAAAAAGGACACGGTTGGCGCAGTTGCTCAAGCAATGGACTGCTGCGCTGCGTGTCGCGGGTTCGATTCCCGCACGGAACAAATATTTGTATGACCTACAGATAGTTGTTCCGGGTCTGGGTTTTTGTGTATGTGAAGTTTAAATGTTTGTAAACGCACCCACGATACAGGAGAAATTCCTAGTGTGGGGCAACGTTTTTATAAAAAAAGGAAAAAGGAAAGGAAAGGAAAAGTTGAAATACTCGCTATCCCAGCTCTGTGTCACCGCCGACTATTCCACGGTCTGTGGGTAATGGACCTCTTTGTATAGCCGTTGGGAATATTAAGTGATCACCTTATTACACCAAGCAGTTGTTAGCGGTACGAACGGCGCGTTGAGTCCGAGTAAAGGTTTGCGTGTTTGTGCGAATTATCTGTCACTGGCTGTGGGCGGTGATTGCAGCGAGTCTCTTGTCTGTTCGCATAGGTTAAACCGAACCTAAAGTTGTAACAATTACCAGTACTTACTCAAGTTGCTGAAACTCGTATTTAAAGCTCGGAAATGGTAAAATTTTCTCATAGATAATCAAAACTATTTTGTTTTTTTTTATATAAGCCAACAGTAATCATGTGTGCTTAAAACGCCTTTAAGTTCAATTTAAGCTAACACATTTATTTATATATATTTTCATACAAAACAAACAATTCTCGAACACACCATAGTGTTTCCATATCTACATAGTAGTCTTTGACCGATGTCATTCGGAACAGTTGCTAAATCCCCTTCATCTATGGCCCTATCACTGTGGTGACAAGGGTCACCTGAGCTGTGAGCCAACAGCGGCCCAGTATCAGCTTCGTTCACGACCTCGCCAGATGCGTCTTATGACAAGTGAAACGCGGGCGCGCCATCTATGTCCTTCGCGTGACTAGAGTAGTATTTGTAGAAATTACGTTTTTTTCTTTATTTTTTCTACTATTGTTCTATTATGAGCTTTTATTGTCCCACTGCAGTGCAAAGGTTTCCTTTCGCTCTTTCCACTTTTTGCGATCAATTTTCGGGATTACACGCTAATCCTTTGAGAAAGAGTTCAGCTCATTCGCCATCTCCTTCTGGACCGTCGTTTCCTGCTTCTTGGCATCCACTGAGTGGTATATTTTTCTCATTGCACCTCCAACATTTTTTTTTTTTACACTTTTCTTCTGATTAATTTAATTGCGACGTTTTTACGGGAGTCGTTGAGCTTCAATGTCTCGGCGCTTTTCTGGTGGTTGCTTTTGTTAAGATTGAATTTGAGGAGTTGTAGCGGTTGGAAACAGAAGGGCGAGCTTTGTGTGAATATCGTCACTCCACAAGTAGCGTTACGATGACTCTGGATAACGTTTCCTTTTTTCGCGTTACGCTTGAGTGTGCAGTTCGTGGCCAAGGGGTAAACGATCGTGTTATTATCTAGATGGTTATTCGACGTTTTGTTTGAGAACTGAATATTAATTGCGTGTTTGATGAGTGATGGAATTAATTAAGAAGATTTTTGTTGCGACTTACGTTATATCGTGAGGATCAATTTAAAGGTTTTGTTTTCAAGGGCAACTGCATGTTTTGATGTATCTTTTTGGGTTCCATACCTCAAAAGGAAAAAACGGAACCCTTATAGGATCTCTCGTGTGTCTTTCTGTCTGTTCGACCATCCGGGCCCTTATCTCCAAAACTACTGAGCCTACAATTTTGAAAAAAAGTACAGAATTTAGTTAGATGAAGCT
Source organism: Diarsia rubi (assembly GCA_932274075.1). Taxonomy (NCBI): domain Eukaryota; kingdom Metazoa; phylum Arthropoda; class Insecta; order Lepidoptera; family Noctuidae; genus Diarsia; species Diarsia rubi. Next base: position 23,679,581 of record OW026412.1, read on the forward strand.
AGTTTTTTTTGTACTCAGTGGAACCTAATTCGGCATAATTATGTTTCTATTTTTTTTTAAACGTCGCCCCACAATATGAATTTCGTTTGTGTATGTGAGTTTAAATGTTTGTGAACGCACCAACGTTCACAAACATTTAAACTCACATACACAAAAACCCAGACCCGAAACAACTATCTGTAGGCCATACAAACATTTGTTCCGTACGGGGATCGAACTCGCGACACGCAGCGCAGTCCATTGCTTGAGCCATTGCGCTAACCGTGCCGTATTAACAATGGACTATTGGATTTTCAACACTTGCTCTAGTGTCGAGAGTTGTAATTACTTAGCTGTAAGTCCTCCAAGTAATAAATAAATTACAAGTTCAAAAATATTGTATGTTCATTGAGTTGGTATCGCTTAGTGTTGTGAAGACGATTTATCATTTTCTTCTGTAGGAAAATAATCAAAAGTGAATGAAATAAAACCTGCTAGTTTTTTGACTAAATGCTCGGGTCCTTGGCAGTTCAAAAAAACCCATTAGGTAATGCTTAAATTTGAATAAGTGCTTTGTGTTTCAGAGAAATTCTAACACGACCACAAATTCTTTCTTTCACACTGCTCAAAAGACCAGGGTGTCTAAAATGGCCACTTAAGCAGATCATAATATGAATTGCGTTAAAAATCGTAAAATGTACCTTTTATCATAGTAACTGCTTCCGTGAACATTTTACAAATTTTAAGGCAATTCATATTATTTTCATATTATGATCTGCTCACCTAAATGTTCACAGACGCAGTTACTATTAAGATAGGTCTATTTTACGCATTTTAACGCATTTCATATTGTGATCTGCTAAAGTACCCATATTAAACCCCCAGGCACAAGGCCCAGGAACAAACCACAAAATTCATTTTTCGAAACACACAAACTTTTTGCATTGCTGAGATTAAAATGTAAAAAAAACGAGCCTCCGACATTTCTGGCCACAAAGAGATTAAAACCTTTTTTGCTCATATTGCGTCTAAACGTAGGAAATAACTGTTGCTATGCAGGTTTAATTAAAAGGCCACATGACTGCAATAATTGTTCATTTAGATGGTAAAGCTGAGGTTTCCCTGTATAATTAACTACTAGAAAGATAGATGTACTTAATTATTTTTCTAATAAGTTATAATTGGTTTGATCGCATTAAAGCGTTTTATTAAAAAAGTAAAAAAAAACATATCTGTCAATTTAATTTGATGATAATTAATGATGGTGTGGTGGTTTTCCGTTAGGACTTTCTTAGTACAATCACGGAGTTTTTTAATCGGCTGTCCTCTATTATAATGTTACTTACTAAAGTTAATATAAGGTGTATTTCTTTGGAGCACTTCCGACGTTTGGCTCCCAGACTGGAGCGGGCCGGGGCTGCCTTTAGGTGGCTCTTGCCCAATCTGGGGGGGCCAAACGCCTCCTGCCGGAGGCTCTACGCGGGGATCGTGCGGTCCATGGCCCTTTACGGGGCGCCGGTGTGGGCGCCTGCTTTGAGGAAGCGGGCCGCCCACTACCTGAACGTGCCCCAAAAGGTCATGGCCGTGAGGACGGTACGGGGGTACCGCACGATCTCCCGCGAAGCGGCGAACCTCCTTGCCGGATTGCCGCCGTGGGATCTGGAGGCGATAGTCCTCGCGCGCCTGCATCAATGGCGCGCGGAGGCGCTGCGCCGGGGGGTCACTTCGCTGCCGCGGCAAATTGCTGCGCGGCGGACAGACCTCCGGTGCGATCTCATGGCGGCATGGAGACAGCGACTGTCGCAACCCCGTGCAGGGCACGCCACGATAGTGGCGGTAAGTCCCCTCTTTGAGGAGTGGCTTGAGAGGCGCCACGGCGCCCTCACCTTCCGTCTGACGCAGGTCCTCACCGGACACGGTTGTTTCGGGAAGTACCTGCACCGAATCAGGCGGGAGGAAACGCCCGGATGCCACCATTGCGAGGATCGACCGGAGGACACGGTGGAGCACACAGTGGAGGTGTGCCCCGCTTGGGCGGAGCCCCGCCGTGTTCTCGTAGCGGCGATCGGCGGCGGCGACCTCTCGCGCCCGGCCCTGGTGCAAGCCATGGTCCGGGGCGAGGAGGAATGGGACGCCGTCGCCTCCTTCTGCGAAGCAGTGATGCTGGCGAAGGAGGTGGCGGAACGCGAGAGGGAGAGAACCTCTCGTCCCAGCCGCCGCGGGAGGCGCTCCGGGCGTCGGGGGTCCCGCGATGACCTCCGGCCACCGTAGACGCGGGCCTGTGGACGGTGAGTGATGGGCTAACTCGCCGTCCGTCCGTCTCACGACGAAAACAGGCCGTGTCGACGGCGCGTTCGTGTTCCACGCGCGCCTCAAAGAGATGTCAGCAACATGGGAGGGGCCCGAAAGGGCCGACGCCTGTCGGGGCCGCGGGTAGTCCAACGGTTATCGCGGCCTCGACATAGAGGGCGAAGAAGGAACATGGGTGGTTTTTAGTCAGTAGAAGTCTGACACTCCCTTTCGCTCTGCCCAAGAGCGGGAGGGGTTATTCGATGATTTTACACCCACCAAAAAAAAAAAAAAAAAAAAGGTGTATTTCTTTCCCGTCGGGGCCGCGGGTTGTACAATAGTTATCGCGGCCTCGACATACAGGGCTAAGAAGGAACACGGGTAGTTTTTAGTCAGTAGGAGTCTGGCACTCCCTTTCGCTGTGCCTAAGAGCGGGAGGGGTTATTCGATGATTTTACAACCGCCAAAAAAAAAAAAGGCAAGTATAAAAAGGTATATAATAATAATAAAAAAAGACATAACATCTCAGTAAACTAATCTTGGAGAAAGAACATAAATAACATCAGCGACCAACTATTCTTATCATTTAAGTAGTCGTTAATGGAATAGTAAAATTGTGTATATCTTTGTTTTCTACTTTTAAGACCGCTGTTTTATTAGTCTGCGTTTTTTTGCGTAGTCGGGTTTTAGTTTTTTAAACTTATTTTTTTTATTAGTGTCCATTTGGTTACATGCTACGGCGTAGCTGGCGTAGCAACAATATGACCATCACGTTTGCTACGCCGTAGCTACTCAGCGTCCAGTATTCAATTCAAGCTGCGTTTATGAATAAACTGGGAGCTGTGGTGGCCCACTGGGTGGGTTCGAACTCAGGCAGGCATATTGCTTTATGTAATGTATTTCATCAACACTGCTATTAAAACGGTGAAGGAAAACATCGTGAGTAAACCAGCATGTCTTAGAACCAAATAAATTGGAAGACAAGTGTCATCTACCAACCCGCACTCGGCCTGCGTCGTTGATTATAGCCATTCCTCTTCATAGAGAGGAGGCCAGAGACCCAGCCGTGGGAACAGTATAGGCTGACCTTTCTTATGAATAAGAAAAATCAATAGTATCTCTGTATTGCCAACTATGTATGTACTGTTCAAGTCCTTTAACGCAAGGACTCAACCGGCGGGGTCCATTTCAATTTAAAATGATGAAAAATAGAATGGACCCCATCAAATTTGCTTGTTTTATACTTTTCAGTTTTTTCAGTCGGGTTTTCTAACTATTATTTAATTTCCAGCTTTTAAGTTGGTCTCGTAAAATACTTTGCAGACGATTTGAGTTTTTTTAATACGATTTGTCACTTTAAATTTCGTTTATGTTATATATATTTTTTTGTAATCTCCTTTTCAAACCCTTCATTTTGATACGAAGAAATAAAAGTTTCAGAGACCACGACATGACATTTTTAAATTTTATTATAGCCAGTGACATTCGCGCCACCAAGACAAATCTAACGACGAATATTTTATTCAAATACGTTTATCCGTTTAGGAGTTATGAGGCAAAAAATAAACGGACATACATACAATCATATATACAGGTCAAACACATAACCCTCCTTTTCTCCGCAGTCGAGTAATAAACACATTGATTATTACCGAGCTCATAACGTTGGACTAGACAGCTTGTGTGAACACTAATAGGGTTGAATATTGAAATAAAACCAACGAACTTCAAAATTAAACTATGATCTTTAACAATAATTACAAAGTTATTGTTACGGTTTTTGCATGAACACATATTATCGGTATATTCAATCTAAATACCTCCTTTTAGCCCTATTGAGACACGTGAACAAATACACGCACAATATATTAAATCTAAATACCTAGGTTTGTGTCTAACAAGTTTAGACCACAGTACAAACACAGGCCAACCTAACAAAGTTCTGAAGGGCTATTGCGTATCTTTTAAATGACAGTGGCTAACCTATAGTGCCTTTCAATTACTGTCAAATGGTTCCATTTTGTACTAAACCATAACCAATTTGACAGTTAATCCATAGACAATATGATAGCCACTGTCATTTAAAAGATACGCAATAGCCCTGCAGGTCTTTGCTATTATTTGTGTTTTCAGTGGTATTTGATCAGCGCTGCCTGAAGGCGCTGTAAGATTTAAGATAAAAATGTTATTCCATTTTAAAAGGATCTTGCTCAAAGATTTGTTTTTGTTTGAAGTGCGGACGGGAAAATAAAAAATGTTATTGCTTGGTTTCCGAAAGGATCATTTCAAGGTACACATCAAACATTGAAATTAAAACGTTGGAGATGTTTATCTTTTTTTTTCTTGTCTTGAAAACTTTTTGTTTGTTTTTTTTATAATCAGCCTGCTATTTTATTCCATCATAATTCATCCAGCAATTCATCGTTACAGTGTTACAAAACTTTCTTCTATTTGTCTACACTTTACATAGATTAAATTTACTACTATTGTTCACTTCTTTTTTAGTTTTGAACAAATAAATCTAAAATATTCCGCAAAAAAGGATTAAGTCTAGTGGCACGTTTTGCTTGCGAGTTCATTTTATAACAGTTACTTTGCTCCGCGATTGCTTCTCTCAGTGATATGATTAGTATTTGAATGATATAAGCAGCCTAAAATGTTCCCACTGCTGGGACACACGCTTCCTCTCTGTGATGGAGAGAGTCAGCCATAACCGCGCAGCCCAGTTATATGTGACGGGTTTCATTTGTTTTAGAGTATTTAGTTTAACTGCGGTACTCAGATATTTAATGATTACTTAAACCGTCACTTAGTAAAGGTTTGACATATTTTTGTATGATATATAAACTGTCAAAACCAGTACTAAGTGATGGCCTTAGTAATCATTAAAGCTCTCTAAGTGCGGTATTTATTAGATAAGTAATTAAATAGTGGCCCTGTACTGAATTATTTATTATAATCCATTCCCTCTCATTAAATAATCATGAGGTTTCCCCACGATGTCCTTTTTTCCATTTTGATAGACAAAATCAGAGGCAGTTGTAATTTCTACCTTTACCTTTGATAAAAATTAAAAACAACAGCTAAGGAACTTTTTGCTAAGCCGCTTTTGCAATTAACAGTAATAATGTTGATGTCTGTAAACCAGAAAAGTTTGGGGAGCTGCGGTTAAAAGATACGCCGTTTTATGACCACTTCGCGCAAAGTTACGGAAAACTCTGGATAAACTCGGGGAATTTCTACGTTTCAAGTATTTAGTACTAATGTTACGGTCTTTAGAGTATCTTTGTAGCTTTCTTGGGGTTTTTGTCTCATGGTTGGTAACAGGTTATTTCACCAAAAAAAAAAACCTAATTAGTCCGCCAGATAGATTTTCAAAAAATAATGGAGAGAGAGGAGCTCGTGGCTTTATAAGAACTGCCACTCGGGTCGATCTTTAGGTTAAGCTGCGCTTGCCTAGGTCGATCTGTGGATGGGTGACCGCCCATTACATACCGAGTTTCCTCCGTGCCTCGGAAAGCACGTTAAGCTGTTGGTCCCGGGTGCCATATATAGATCTTTGGCAGTCGTTACGGGTAGTCAGTGACCTGAAAGTCTGACATCCAGTCTTACCAAAGGGTATCGTATTACCTAGTATTAACTGGGTTGTGGAGGTCAGATAGGCAGTCGCTCCATGTAAAATACTGGTATTCAGCTGCATCCGGTTAGACTGGAAGCCGACCCCAATATAGTTGGGAAAAGGCTAGGCAGATGATGAATGGACACGTATTTTTTTCTTTTTTCACTTAAACAAAAGATGAAGATGATACAGTGCTTCGAAAAGTCGCGTCAAGTCGTGTGACGTCACAAGGTTAGTACTTTTTACCGACAAAGTGACGTTAAAAAGCCCGGGGCCACTCATGATCTTGGCACGTTTTATTTTCGTCAATTTTTATTAATATGGTAAAACAAAAAAAAAACGTATCCAATATTTTTCGATAATCTAACAGACGGACTAATTAGATATTTTTTGGTGAAATACACTATGTTTTCTACAAAACAAATATAGAGGCATGAAGTTTGACAATCTTAAAATTATTGACTTTCAGTTCAGATATAACTGATAGCTTAAACCACTGGGTTATGTAACGATACAACAAAGATTTTAAAATTCATTCCAAAACAGGGTCAAATACGATATGAAATGAGTTTGAAATGAAAGTTCATCATTTTTGCCTAAATGAAAGATCCCATCAAGAACACAATTAATAAGACTCCAATGAATCTCAGACATTTCAATGGGCAGTGCAAAAGGGAGTGTCAGGTTCCTTTATGTCGAGGCCGCGGTATCTCTTGCGAACAACCCGCAGCCCCGACGGAAAAGAGACCCTCACATAAGAATACTATGTCACTGCTAACTGTCCCACCCTACAAATAGCAACAAACAATCGCAACCGGTCGCAGTCGTACGTTCCACAGTAAGAGCCTCATCAAATCCAATCCATTACCCTCGCCCGTGCGCTGGTATACATGTAGAAGCTTTTGGTCAGCACTACACGTGCCACTCGAATTATGGGTCATGTCGGATTGTTTTGTTACAATCATTGCTACTAGATTCTAGGTCAGTGAACGGAGGGTTAAGCAGTTGAGTTTAAAACCTAGATGTAATAACATACACATTCCTCTTATAGCAATCAAAAACTATCGGGGTCAGTATTGGGGTATGACTGAGGACGATTCGCAACACAGAAGGCTTGAAGAGTAGGCCGGTCTCTGATGACCCTGACCTTGATATATTTAGGTAGGCAATATGTGACTAATACACTTATTGCCGTAGAAACAGTTTGGTCCCAGTCACCACGAGTCTTTTTCATTTGCCTCATTTCGCTTCAGAGTAAGTGATTTCGCGTCAGACAATTTTTTTAGGAACGTGGATATTAAGCTCTTTCAGCTGGGCTATTGCGTATCTTTTAAATGTCAGAGGCTATAATATTGACTATGGATTGACTGTCGAATTGATTATGGTTTAGTACAAAATGGAACCATTTGACAGTTAAATGATGGACACTATATGATAGCCACTGTCATTTAAAAGATACGCAATAGTTCTGCAGGTCGGCTGTAGCCAGTTCCATGTCGAAATGAGTGGTCACTTTCCCTAAGAATTCACGTTTGACTTTTTGTCCCGGTTTGTGTGTCGTGGTAGCACATTTAGCGCCTCCTTATTGGCTTCTGAGCATAGGAAAATGGCAACTTCCATCACAAAGGTTCTTGAGTTTATAAGAGTTACGTTTTTTTACTAATAAATAATTTTACCCTTTATGTAGTGAAACCATTTTTACTATCCTTGAAAACTTTCTTAAGTTAAATTCTCCGTTAACTTCCCAACCATTACAATAGGAAATATTTATAGATCCGTTCCGCTCACGGGACAAATATCGTCATTGAAAACTTGGTGGAGTTCTGCGCGGGAATCGCATTCGCACGGAATCGGATCTATTCGAGATTGTGTCATTTATGTCGCACGTCACGAGAAAGGGACGACTGACGACCGAGAGCAAATGGAGCAATATCCTTTTGGATTCAAAGGATATTTTGTAGGTTTAGACATTTTCTACCTACTCGTACTGTCGAGATTCCAAGAGGAATTGCCTTTTCTGAATCATAAGTAAGTCAATTGTGTAGAAAATGCTTAGTTTGTTTGTTAATTGTTCACATGTTAATGGGATACCTGGGTTAAAATATAGGATAAGATTATCTCCGTACTACGTTTCCGTAATATCAATTTTCACCTCCACATAGGCTAAGTCGTGGACAGAAACTCTTTCACTGTAATTAACTAAAAACAGCACAAAATAACATAAATAAAGGTATATAGCTGTAATATCGTATGCTATAAACACAGCTGCCCAGTATATAGAGCGCGTGGATTAAGTTTTAATCGGTCAATGTTGTTCGCCCATCGAGCTTGCAGCCGACTTACCCAACCTTGCTAAACTCGTTATGTGATCCATTCACGATATGCTGCCGGGAGATACTTTATTGATCACTAGCTGACCCACGCAACTTCGTCTGCGTCACAATTATTATCTAGCTTACGACATTTCTCGATAGATCGACTGTCCAAAATAGTAATATTTTTCAATTAGCTTTCTAATGTTGGAAGACTTTTCAAAGTCGTCAGAGTAATTTTTGAGTTAAATCCTAACAAACAAAAAATGTAATCTTTCCTCTCTATAATATAAGTTTAGATTACCTTAGATTACATTTTGAAAGTGCGGATTACTAAAGGTGTTACCTATCTCTTACTGTTAATTAACAATCATCATCATCATCAGCCTATATTGTTCCCACTGCAGGGACTCAGGCCTCCTCTCTAGAAATGGGATGTGCTTATAATCCACCACGGGCCCAGTGCGGATTGGTAGATGTCACATATCTTCGAATTTTAGGTTCTAAGATAATTATTCCGGTTTCCTCACGATGTTTTCCTTCATCCGTTTTGAGAGCAGTGGCGATGAAATAAATTACACAAATCAATGCGTCTGCCTGGGTTCGAACCCACGATCAACTGTTCGTAAGTCGGGGCCACCACCACAAGGCCACCACTGGTCACAAAACAATATACAATAACACCTTGTAAATATTATGGTGCAATAAATTATTGAATTTGAATTTCCCGGAGGCCAGAATCTCCACGTTTCTATATTGGGACGCAAGGGCCGGCCACGGACCACGTCATTATTTTGTCGCGCGGATATCATTACATTGCGATATCTTCTAAGATATTTGTTTAAACTATATAGAGTAAAGGGCACAAATATTTTTAATTAAATTTCCGTTCTAACAAACATATTTATTTAGATATAGATTAATACCTTATGGGTTAAATAACCTTCGCAAAAAATAATTCTATTTAACCTGACATTTGAATTGTAAAAAATGGTGACAGTGAGTCAATCTTAATAGATAGATATATGCTGTCTCAGATTTTTTTGTAAAACTTTTAAAGTGGAACAATTCACATTTTCAATTTTTTTTTACATGACATTTGTGTAACTTAAACCGTTTAAGCAGCGCAAGCAACGGAAGCTCTCAAAACAAGTTCTTGAGTTTATCGCGTTCAAACAAACCAACTCTTCAGCTTTATAATATTAGTATAGATTCGAGGTATGTCAACAGAACATACAACTACACTTTAGTTGTATATTTTATGTAATATTAAACGGGGAATGTATCGATTAAAATATGCTAGCGGGGAAAGCCTGAAAATCCTAGAGCGATTTATTTGACCATTTAGCAACATTAATTCCGTTTTTATTTTGTGAAGGTGACCATTTTTCATGACTTCCTTTTAAAATACTTTTGACTGTGATAAAAAAGTGTGTTACACAGTTGGGTTGCAAATTTAAATTTCGACTTTAGGTCTAAGGATTTCTAAGGTAAAAATCAATATTGGCACGGCCTGTCCACGACATTGAAACCTGGACCATAAGCTCAACAGTCGGACTGACAAGTAATCAATCGAGTTTCAGCAAAGCCACTTACAACATAACAGTTCCAGGCTAGAATAGAAACCCATTGCCTTCGGGAACTATTTCCAATCATATTGATTCCGGCTTCCATTGTTTCCCAATCGAGTTTAATATCATTGCAATAATTGAATACCAACCTCAGTTACAATAACTAAATCGGACATTACATGCCAATCGAAACCTTATTCGCTGAGTTGAACACAAGACAGTATTTGTTATTTATGTTCTTTCTCCAAAATTAGTTTACTGAAATGTTATGTACTTTTTTATATTTTTATTATACGAATACATATATAATTTTTATTATTGATTGTCTGTAGTCAATCGTCATATTAACTTGCACCTTAATATTGAATCAAGTCTGGTTCTTCTAACCTAACCTTACAGACAGATGGTTGCTAGGGAGTTTGTTCCGCCACTTCTTTTTACCCGACTGCGGCGAAGCCCAAAAGGAGGGTTATGTGTTTGGCGTGTATGTATGTCCTTTTTTTTGTTCCCTCATAACTCCTAAACGGATGAAGGGATTCGTCTTGATGGCGCGAGTGTCACTGGCTACATTATAATTAAAATACAAAGAAATTTGCGGATTTTGGGGTCCACATCGAGTATTTCCAAAAAAAAAATCTGTTACGATCGAGTTGGGTATCAGAATAAAGGGTTTTAAAAGTAGATTACAAAAATATACTACACTTATATGTTTAAAAGAAATTCAAAGTCACAAAACCTATAAACAAACACAAAAGTTAAATCATTTGCAAAGAATTTTACGCGCTTTTTATTTGAATATTAAATTATGAAACGAAAATAGAATGGACCCCGCTTGCATCCAAGTTTTATTTAATTTAAAATGTGCTTGTTTTTTGCTTTTCAGTTTTTTCAGTCTTTTAATTTTTAACTATTTGTTTTTTAACAATTTTTTTTTACCATCTAAAACACTAGGAAGTGTCGAAGGGTGGGCGTTTTGGGGGACTATCTCTTGTGATTATGTAAAGTAACTTTACTCAAAAATGCATGTAATGTTGTCATTATTTTGACAAACTTGTTTGAGCAAAGTCGACCTTGCCGGTCTGTTTCAAGGAGCGGCCGGCAAAGTTTTGCTGGCCGCTCTAACAGGCCGGCAATGTTTTGCCGGCCGCTATTTTGACGTTTCAACGTTTTAAAAAATCAATTCCAAAAAGATTTTATTTAAAACACAGCTGTTTGTACGTCTAAAGGTAAAAAAAAAAAGATTTAAATGAAGTAATAAATGAAGAAATAATCCAGCAGTCAAACACCGCATTAGAATTATCGCAAACTATCAGTAATATCAAACCGGGAAAGTCGGTGTTGAATTTTAGTAACTGTACTTTTCATAATTGTCATTTTAATTAAAAGTCTAGTTAATTAATATATTTTTTATTTAAATTACTTGCTGGTTTTATTTAGATTAGGTACTTGCATTTTTGAGTAAAGCACTATACAAACCTTGGCCCACAATGACTGCTTCGCTGGTCACGCTATGATTGCCTCGAGCTAGCCTAGCTACGCTCTAGGCCTTTCAGCTTGGCCATCATTGCAGCCCTTGCTGTCCTCGCTGTAAAGGCCTCGGCCTACGGTCTCGGCCTTTATCTCAGGTCGTCCATCAAGTGCTGCGCGCTGACCGCGCTGTGTCGGCCTGGAGCTGCGCTACGCTGCGCTACGCTGCGCTACGCTGCGCTGTCGGCCATCATCAGCGCGACCAGCAAAGTAGTCATTATAGACCGCGGCAGTAATGTACTATTTGACGTTCGAAAACTGCTGATTATCAGCCTAGTTTGAATAAATGACTTTTGATTTTGATTTTATTGGAACGCAGATTAATTGATATAATGGCATAGATAACTATCACATATTAAATTAATTTATTTTTAATAAATGATTACTGACTTAAAAAAACGTGATTCTAATTAATCCGTCTATTAGATTGTCGAAAAATATTTGGATACGTATTTTTTGTTTTATCAAATCAATAAAAATTTACGAAGATAAAACGTCGTCAACTATTTGAGTGGTGACGTCACTGATCGCAAAAAAAATCATACTAATGTCTTAGAGTATGACGTCACACGAGTTTTCAAAGCACTGTTTCGTCTTCAAAAAATACGTTCTAAATATTTTTTTGGAAATCTATAATGACGGACTAATTAATTTTTTTTTGTCAACTACCCTATAGGTGAAAAAGGAAGATACTTAATGTAACGTCATAACATCACGCCTGTAATATCCGAAGGGTTAGGCAGAGGTGTACCTAATAGTACACACCCACAATTCGCCAGTTATGTTCAAATCCCATATAATAAGGGGCGAGCCGATTGCCATCAACCGAACACTAATCCAAATTCCGTCGCTTACTTACTGCGAAATTCCGGATGGAAAATCCTATTAACACTTTTTCTGACTGGGGAATCGAACCTTTACCTCATGATCAGAAGTGGCGCGTGTGAACACTGGACCAAGGAGATCGAATCAGATCATTAGAGACAAGACGAAAGATATTTACAAGACTTGCAGAGCGGGCATTGGGAATAATTTTGTAGACATATTTGATCCCGAACATTTTCGATTTTGACACACGAATGATACCTGACCGAGTTATCATAATAACGTATTTCATGTATTTAGTGACAAACTTCAGATGTTACAAAGGTATGACAGATAGACAACACCTTTAAACCAACATGGCGATATCTTTTTCAATAGCAATTTTAATTAAGCAAACTAAGATGAGGTATAGTTGTTGGCTATCCCATGGATAATTTGCGAATGAATAATTTATGAATGGATAATTTGTATTACAAAGTTCAACGTAAAAACCTCCATCTACTAATAAAATGAAGCTGCGTCCTTGCTATTGGAATATCGATAGACCATAAAAAACATGGGACCGTTTCTACCTAACTTTATATGTATGGTTGCCGACTTGCCGAAGCCCCGAGCGATCGCAATTAACACAAAGGAAGTATGTTTTTCTCTTTTTTCGACATCATTTATTTGAGATTATGACTCCATCCATGCTCTTTCTCAGTAGTGATGCAGTGATGGAACACTTTTTATGTTTAAGGGAAAAGTAAGATGTAAAAGTAAAAATATGATGTAATGTTGTACCTTTTATAATAAGGTAGTTAACAAAAAAATCTAATAAGTCCGTCAGATAAAAAAAAAGTAGTTAAAAAACTAAAAACCCGACTGAAAAAACTGAAAAGCAAAAATACAAGCACATTTTAAATTAAACAAAACTTGGAAGCAAGCGGGGTTGATTCTATTTTCATTTCATAATTTAATATTCAAATGCGATATGGCCCCCAAAATCCGCAAATTTCTTTGTTTTTTCAATTTTAATGTAGCTAGTGATACTCGCGCCATCAAGACGAATCTAACGACGTATATTTTATTTAAATCCCTTCATGCGTTTAGGAGTTATGAGGGAACAAAGAAACGGACATAAATACACGCCAAACACATAACCCTCGTGTGATGTCATATTCTAAGACATTAGTATGACATTTTTACCGGTCAGTGACGTCACAAACCCCCACTCAAGTCTTTGACGAGTTTTATCTTCGTAATTTTTTATTGACTTGATAAAAACAAAAAGTACGTATCCAATATTTTTCGATAATCTAACAGACGGACTAATTAGAATCATATTTTTTATTCAGTAAACATGCCCTTTATATTAAAATCTTGAACTGTTTTGCCAGCCTCGTTATTTTAGTGGTCACAAAAACAACTTCTGAGTTTGATCTTTAAGTGTTTTTCCACCAGGAGTTCTCCAGTAAGAGCTCTATGCAACTTAGACCTTAGAACCGGTAGGTAGAAGAAACTCAAGTCCTTTTATTCGATTTTAGCCAGACAACAATCGATGTCTGGATTCGTAATTTGTACGAAGCGGACTTTCATTTTATTCTATACTGAGATTTACAAAATATTTCATATGAGGTCTCATAGGCACCCAAACTTAAAGTAGGGTTCACTATTAGCCGCACGTCGAACCACGAAAGAGCAAAAGAAACCATACGCCATTCGATTTAAGTACCATCTCCTGTAACACAAGTTCTCGTAGGTATTACAGCGAATGTAGGAATTTGATTTTATATCAGAAAGTATAGAATGTAAAAGAATACTTTTCGAGAATACGAACATGCTGTCTTACGGATCAGGGATATTTACTCCCAACTTTACAAAACTTCCAGTCACGCAAAATAAGACCTTATCTCGTAGATTTAGGAGCAAGGAAGAGTGCACTAAAAAGGTTGCTGAGGACTAAACCCTAGGAAGCAGACAATTTATAGTAAAACGACCCTTCCGACACTGTAATAAGAGTCTTCCATTAGTCGGTATTGTTGCGGGTACCCCACGTGTCCCGATTGTACGATATTTGTATTGATAGTTTTCGAATAAATATCTTGTTGTATCGCTCGGTTGATATTCAAGATGCGTAGAGAAGGGTCTTACTTTTATATATTTTGTGTAATATATTATGTTTTGTCACGTAGTTCTGTAATGCGGGTTAGCAGGACCGTACGAGGTGGGTTCGGGGCAATATAGCGTGATTGGTGGTTGTGCGGTAACGATGTGACCGCTCCATCATTTCTTATACCGTCACCAGTCGCGACTACCAATGAATTTTATAGGGATGGATGCATTGAACAGTAATGGGTTTTTTGTCTTTGAATAATATTAGTAAAAACTTTCCTTTCAGATGATGCTGAGTTGCCTACCTTTCACCATTACAAATTCTTAGAGGTACTACGGACTTAGTGGAAATTCGACTTAAAAAACTGAACTTGATCTGAAATGTCAGTGTAAACATTCCATGACAATCGTGACACTTACAGCTTTTCAACGTGGTTCAGACACGCTGATCGAGTTCAGTATCATCGATGAAAGTGTGTTTAGAAGGTTACACGAACAAAGAAACTATCTACTGTCATTTATTATATTAGTAAGATGTGTTACAGCAATCTTAACTGAATCTCTAAGACGCTAGAAGATGAAGATAATACCACCTAATCTTTCAGAATGAAGATGCATCTAATATTAACGGATAGGGGAAGTAATAAACTTTAAGAACAGCTTGAAGGCCTACATCACGAGCCGTTTAGGAGTATAATTTTATGAAATTCCATACGCACACTTCATTCTAAATTGTGGGACCCAACAACAGCCAACGCTTTTATGCATAACTTTTTTTGTCAGCTCGATTACATGTAAGGGGCCTTTCAACTATGTTGGAGTCGGCTTCCAGTACAATTGAATGTAAAGCTTAAATAAAATTTTACACGAAGCGACTGCCTATCTGACCTTCATAACCCAGTTAGAAATGGGTAATAATGTTACCCCCTTTTTTTTGCGGTTGGAAAATCATCAAATAAGTCCCACTCTTGGACAGAGCGAAAGGGAGTGTCAGACTTCTGCTGACTAACAACCACCCATGTTCCTTCTTAGCCCTATATGTCGAGGCCGCGGTAACTTGAGAACAACCCGCGGCCCATAATAATACCCCTTGGAACTAATAAGACTGACCACCCGGGCCACTGACCGACGACATCGTGAGAGTTGCGGGCAACCGGTGGATGCCAAAAGCAGGTTGCCGTTCGTTATGACGTTCTATGGGAGAGGCCTTTGTCCAGCAGTTTACGTCTTATGGCTGATGATGATGATCTGTCGTTCATCGATCCAAATAGTCCTCAAATAAAATGCCCATGTGACATAAAGTTATTAAAACTACGAAACGGTGGCGGTGCTGTGAAAACTACGCAACCCTGATACCGCAACATTATGTATCACTGCTTATCGAAGATATTAAGTAAACTATGTGAGTGGGTAGTCTTGTCTTATATTGTAAAAGGTTCTATATAAAGAGTAAATATTTGCTTAGGTTTGAGAATTATATAAGAATAGCCGCGTAAGCCTCTAAGCTGTAAACTGGATATTTAAGATTATATTATACAAGCACTTTTGCTTCTCTAGAATGCATTGCCAACACATCAAAACATTTCTGTGCTACATCTGAGTTACATTTTTATCTTACTACTATTATTTGTATCTTATCTTATGCGGACTTCCGCATAAACTAACCGCGTAAACTTTTACGAAGATAGGTGTCTGTTACTCTTTCACGCAAAAACTACTGCGGGTCTAAAATGCCCGCTTTATCAGAATCCACGCAGAATCTTAGTATGAATCACTTAGCATGAATCGATTAATATTACGATTCTGCTAAAGCGGCCATTTTAGACACCATGAACAGAAATACAAACATTTGCATGAAAGGCAAATCGATAGTCACACTAATATTATAAAGGAAAGTTTGTGAGTGTGTATGTTTGTTACTTCTTCACGCAAAAACTACTGCACGGACTTGGATGAAATTTGGTACACAGATAGTTTATAACCTGGATTAACAAATACGTGAGCTTAGATTACTTGTCGTCGACCAAAGAAACGATGGATGGACTGTGTTGAGAATGATATGGTAAAAAAGGAGGTGTCTCATGACATGCCGAGAAACAGAGAAGTATGGAAGAGGAAGACATACTGTGACGATCACAAATGAATTGGGGTAAGAGAAAGAGAATGGTGATGGGTTTACATTACTTCATGTTGTATAAAACGCAGGTTCAAGTGACAGAACGATCACCACAGGGTTTACCAATGGGTTTGTTCCTGCTTTATGGGCCTACCACACGCTCATGCTTCACCAAAGTCCCGGCTTACGCGAGCTTCTCGCACGAAAAAACTAAACGCGGACGGCGCTACCACACGCTCAGTGAAGTACGCGCAGGCCTCATTTTGTCGAAATCGTTGACGTGTAACAATGTTTCCCAATAAATTAAAATTTCTCTAATCCTTCGATTTAATTTTACAAATTGCAGGCAGGGATTTATATAGATTTAAAAATCAGTTAAAAAGTCTCGATCATACGTACGTAGGTCTGCCTTTTGACGGACGACCTCTACGACAAAACGTACCTCATCGGCCGACGACTAGCCTCGACTGCAATGTGAATATTGAGTTCCCAACCACGCGTGCAGACAAGTACGCGCAGACCGGGCTTGCGCAGGTAAAATTTCTAGCAAGTCGAATATTGCGCAGGCCGCGCCGTGAGGTTTGCGCGTGATTCAGTTTTCCCTAGCACACACACGGTGTTCCGTGTTCAAGCCAGTTTGCGCAGGCAAGTCCATGGTGACGTGTGAGCGTGTGGTAGGCGCATTAGTTTCGTATACAAAGTTAAAAGATCGCTTGTCTAGTTTTACCCGTTTTCATGTTCAACAAACTTTCACTACTCCTCTTGTTTCCTCGAAATAGTTAGGAAAACAGCTTTGAAAAGTAGGAACTACTCAGTCTAACTAATAGTTAGAACAGTTTTAAGTCAGCAATAATTACTGTTGAGTTCTTAGACGCGACGGAACATATTTCTGCTCTGGACTGGGATGAGCTGCTTCCAAGAATGTTATATTCAGTTTCGATTTCTAGTTTTAGAACAGCAGTATACAAAACATTACGCCTGTGGTCCCCAAAGGGTTGGGTAGAGATGTATTAGTAAGCCCACATTATGCCAGTTATGGTCCCGTGTAATATAGAGTGAGCTTAATTCATAGCAATGTCAACAACTGCGCACAAATCCAGACTGCGTGGCTGCTACCCAATAACATTTTGCCTGACCCGAGAATCGAACCATGCTCAGCAGTCGCGCTTACAACCACTTAACAAACGAAACAGGTCACTTTTTCCAAATTTTTCTATAACATGACAGTTTTAACACTATTACTTACAGCACTCGACGTCAATTTTAGATTATTCGGATCCGATTCCACTTACATCATACGCGTGCATCTGTGTGCGTAGAGTTAGCAAGTTTTATAGTCAAACTAAACATCTTTTATCCATTTGAGTTAGAGTAATTTATGTAAGGTAAACGATTGCGCGAGATGTTTTATAAATAATTTTGTTAATTAAATGAGTTCATGAAACTTACTGAAAAAAGACATTGTTTGTAAACATCAATATCTTTACATTTAGTAAAAAATATATATTAGTTAAGTTTCTATTCAAAAACCGGGACTAAAAAATGTTATAATGAATCGATTTTGCATTATTTCCAATATTAAAAAAAAAATTACATATTTTTGTAATTGGGCTCTGTGTTGCACTTGACGACTATGTATTCTGTTGGACAAACGGATAAAATAAAATGATTAGGTACATTATCATGGTTGTATCTGCCCTGCAGGGCTATTGAGTATCTTTTAAATGTCAGTGGCTATCATATTGTCCATGGATTAACTGTCAAATTGGTTATGGTTTAGTACAAAATGGAACCATTTGACAGTTAATTGATGGACACTATATGATAGCCACCTGTCGTTAAAAGATACGCAATAGCCCTGTGACGTCTATTTCCGTGAAACTCTATGACGCGTGAAACTCTATCGATTTGAAAAACTATGCACTAAATCAAGACTTAATCTTTCTAGTACTGAGACAATCTCTGAATAATCTACTTACACTATTATTGCATTATTATTGCTCCTGTGAAAAACATGTCGCGCATCGAATAAACGCTCTTAAATAATTACAAAATGGAGTTGAATGAACTATCTTTTCACAAAATCTCTTAATTGATTTGACTAGTCTGTAAAAACCAGACATCATTATTGACGAGCCACGAATCAAACGTCAATTGTATGAAATTTTATATTTTAATGGTTATCAATATTGCGATTTTCTCCTGAAAATTGCACTATCTAATAGTGTTTATTATTAGAAAGTGATTTCAAAAGGTATTAGAAATGTTTAAAATATTCGTTTTTACGTGTAATTTTGAAAGTTATAGACTTGCAGCACATTGAACTGCGGAGATAAAGTTTTATTTTCGTTTATTAATCAAAAACTTTAATAAATACTTGCTGTATTTGTTTTTAAGCTAATTGTTTTAAGAATCACTTTTCTAACTAGTAGACTTTTAAATAATTGGGAGCTTGTTTGTTCACAATTTAAATTATGGAATATTTGCTTTTATTTAAAATTGGTACACCAACAGCTATACATTGTTTAAGTTGTACATTAATTGATGTAAGGTCTAATATAAAATTATTCAACTAAAGTTGTATATGACATTAGCATACTTAATTATAGCAACATCTTAGTCAAATTGTTGCTCACAACATAACGCCTATATTCCCTAAAGGGTCAGGCAGACGTGTAGATTAGCACACACATTATTTCAATAGGTTAGTTAACAAAAAAAATCTAATTAAGTCGTCAGATAGATTACCATATAATAATATTGGACACGTATTTTTTCTTTTTTCACGAAAACAAATATTGAAGACAGTGCTTTTAAAACTCGTGTGACGTCATATTCTAAGACATTAGTATGACATTTTTTACCGGTGAGTGACGTCACAAACCTCAAATATTTGACGCGTTATACCTTCGTAAATTTTGATTGATTTGATAAAATAAAAAATACGTATCCAATATTTTTCGATAATCTAACAGACGGACTAATTCGAATCATATTTTTTTAGCAAGAGACATCCCTATTATATTTTCTCGTTGTTTTTATGATCAATATAAATACCTAAATACCGTTTGCGTTTCTTGACCTATCCTACATACGACTTCAGTGTAGCCTTTGTCTACAACTTATTATGAACATTCATCATTCTAGCATTCGTTTATTGGACAATTACGTTCATTGCCTGCATTCAGTCTGTAACTAACTAATAACCACATTATGGTCAACTGGGTCATGTAATTCGGAGACAATACACAATGTACTTATGTCGACAATACAAGATGGACGCCTCATTAGTGGTTATTAGTAAACCAGAGCTATTCACTTAATTGAATAGCGATAATGGAAATTGATTTTATATGTTTAGAGTTGCTATCTGCTATATGAGTTTGAATGTTTGTAAGTATATCAGGCTGTAAAAAAATTATGTAGAATACCTACGCATACAGGTTGTAAATTAATTCATCACACAGCCGTCATCCAAGCATTCTGTACATCAAACTAAGTACCCCTACGCAATTTTTTTGCTGGGATACGACTAACTTTACTTACAAATAACTTTTGCGGTACGGTTGGCGCAGTGGCTGAGCGATTGGACTGCTGCGCTGATATAGGAAAAAATCCTATTGTGGGGGCATGTTTTTTTTAAAGAAAGAAAAATAAATAACTCATGTCTGCCGACCCATAATGGCCCATTTTCGGTAGGGTCTATAGCGTATGTTTTGTGGCCATTCATCTCAAAATGTAGCCAGGGGTCGACCAGATGTCACAGACGTCCGGCCCCTTCCTGTACTTGACATTGAAACTTTATTTGTGTTCGGGTGTGAAATATTGAGTTTTCTGCTGGTTATGTTTCCCTAGTACGTTACACGTATCAGTAAACGAAGAATGTGTTGATTTCAAGTGAGATAAGTAAGTATTTTAAATAGTGTAAGTAAAAGTATGGAGTTTTTTTTAAGGAGTATTTGTGATAGGTTTCATGGCACCTTCAAAGTAATCATCTAAAATTGATCGCTCGTCAAAAAGAGTGGAAATATTTAATTGGGTGGTAATAACTACGATAATTAAATTCAGATAATTTTATCCAAGTAAAAAATTTAAATCGGAATTCAAGCACTCAAAACTAACCAGCAAAAAGTTCTAACCCAGAAACGCAGTCATTAAAATAATGACAGAAAATTATGCAAAACTTTTCTAACGAACTAACGACGATCATTTTAAAATTACTCGCGAGGAAACTTCAAGTTAGTTGAGGAAGCGTTTCCTTAGTTAATTAGCGGCTCTGATAATTACATTAGCAGCTGCAAGAGGCTGCGTCTCGCGAGATGGCGCCGTCACTTAACTCAAGTTTAATGGTTCGGCATAACTGCGTACTTAATTAAAAGTTCATTTTTAACTTTAGAGGAAAATGGGAAAGACATTATCGGAAGCTGATGTTGTAGGTTCACCTAGACTATATTTAGACTTTAGAATTAAACTAGTGGGCTTAATAAACATAAAATAAAAAAAAATCAAAATCAAAAGTCATTTATTCAAATTAGGCTGATAATCAGCACTTTTCGAACGTCAAAATTTACTTTACTCTACTTATTTACAAGAGACAGTCCAGTGGCGTGCAGTGGTCCTCCACGATGGGTAGGCTACGAATAAATGCCAGCAAAAAAAAAAAAGTAAGCCTGTAAAAACAAAACTTTTAAATACAATTCAAAAACTCACCACATTATTCAAGGTTTAACTCACGATTTTCTAATGACGATGCAAACAGAAGAAAGATTCGGCCACCTCAAATATCTCATCCAAGTGAGTGGATGATAGTTACAGAACACGTAACTTGCAAGATTTTGGATAAATTTTCGTAATTCGGGTACATGTCTACCTTTAGATACAACTTGAATCTTATCATTATACGATCCGCCCCTAAGACGACCCACTGACCGATAATTGAGAACACTTATTACCTCTAACATGTAATAAACACACATTATCAGCACAAACTTCACAAGTAAATACCATTGTTATTTGTTTCGTGAATAAACAAGTATACACAACAAAATTAATATTTACACTACTGTTAATAACGTTAACTGTACGTTTTCGGTTTCAAAACAAAATCGCATTATATATTGCTTGTCACAACAATGAAACAGTAATGTCTTCCTCTTACGTAAAAAATAATTTTTAGGTTATTATTGTCGATAGAAAAATACTAGCAAATAAAATTGCATCATTTTCATATCGAGTTTGTTCACAACAGCGGTCAACATTTTTTGCAGGATTATACGAAATCCAATGAATGAGGTGACAAGTTGACAACATTGCGAACATCGAACTAAACAGGTGCTGCGCTCTATGCACGGAAGTCAGAAGTTCGCGAAGCGCGAAATTAAAATTTCCTTACGTTTTTGCAATTTACAGGCCAGTGCTAGGTTGGATGTTCATTAAAATATGATTCCCGGTTTTAAGACGTATTTAGTCATATTTTATTCAACATACAACCTAGCACTGGCCTACAAATTGCAAAAAAATGCAAATTTTGAACTTCGCGGGTTATAGATTGGTTGTGTTGTTGCAGCCAATCACAGCCCACTCAGCTACAGTCGCAGGAGCTGCTGCGTTAAAATTGCGAAAATCTATGTATGTGTGCGGTTCATAGACACGGCCATACGTACCGATGTGACGCTGTGTGCATACAATTATGAATGGGTTTTAGACAAGTCGAGTGTTTGTCTATAAGATTCGTACTAATCGTAATCCTTGTCAATGAGTTTTAGTGGGACGCGAAAAATTGCTATAAGTATTTTAACAGGAGTTTGAACTTTTTTATGATTAATTTGTACATAGTGTTATTTTATTGCATCGTTAATTAGTTATAAGAAATGCTCAGTTGGTAAGGTAGGCTAAGCCTAAGAGCCTATATAGGGCGCACGCCCCTGAGACAGTCCCCCAAAACGCCCACCCTTCGGCACTTCCTAGTGTTTAGCTGGAAAGAAGAAGTGACGGAACAAACTCCCCAGCAACACATTCTGTCTGTTATGTTGGTTAGAAGAACCAGACTCGATACAATAGTAAGGTGCAAGTTCATTTTAGAGTTACTACAGACACAAATCAATAATAAAAAATTAGATAAAAAAGTACATAACATATCAATTAACAAATTTTTGTAATGTAGGTAAGGCACAAATGTTGATATCAGTGCTGTAACTATTCGTACCAAAGGGCGTCTGGATGATTAAAAACCACTGTAAAAGAGAGTAATTCTTTCTTTCTTTTCTTTTTTTTAAAAAACGTTGTCCCCACACTAGGAATTTCTCCTATAGATGTAATACCATAATTAACATTAGTACAACTTGTGAAGACTGTACAAAGAAATATCCGGAGTAGCCAGCGCCTGTGAGCTTAGAGGTGGTAGGGTGAAGTTCGCACGGCACGGGTTCGGTACCCCGTGCCCCACGCCTTTTCCGCGAAGTTCAAGCATAATATTGTGAGGTGCCTACATAGGGAGTAGGGAGATTTTTCGGTGGCCGCTGAAACCTTGACAGACCGACATTGCCCTCGTAACGAAGAAAACGTGTCACGTGTAAAGCATCAGTGTAACTTTTGAATAATTTCTTTATTTTGTGAAAAAGCAACATTCAAACTTTCATGTTCTAATCTTTGGGAAAATGAACTGTTTCGAGTGGGTGCCAGTATTGTTTTCCCAGTATTGTAAGGAAACCTCTGAAACGATTTGTATAACGGTTCTTTTAATTAAAACATTGTTTAAATTCGATTGTTAGAAAAATAACAACACCTTTTGAGTCGGGACGTCTTTGTATACCGTCTTGAAGGTTTTTCTGACTTGTAGAAAATACAAAATATAGAATAAATAAGGCATACCGGACAAAAAGCATTACCAAACAGTTTTTTGTCGGTTTTCATCATTACTGTGCAAGTAGCTAGCCTGAAGACAGGAACAGACAATAGACAAACGAGTATTTACATTTCACTAGTAACTTTGGGTCCCATACAATAGGAGGTGATCGTATTACAATCAACCGGTTAGATATTCGGACTGCTATGACGAACTAACTATAGATGGAAAATTTACAATAAATGCACTATTAGATACTGTCAGGCTTTACTAACGCTGTCTATGTGACTTCTGGTCGATAATTGCTAGCAAGGTGATCGGAAGCCATCGCTCGGGAATCCATTCATCATCATCTGCCTTACCTTTTCGCAACTATTTTGGGGTCAGCACATTCTACATTTTGTTTTTTATAAAAAACGTTGCCCCACACTAGGAATTTCTTCTGTTTCGTGTGTGCATTTACACCATTTAAACTCACGTACACAAACACACCCAGACCCAAAACAACTATCTGTAGGCCATACAAATATTTGTTCCGTGCGGGGATCAAACCCGCGACACAGTCCAATCTCTCAGTCACTGCGCCAACCGTGCCGTCACGACATAGGTCGACTGTCTATCTGACCTCTACAACCCAGTAAGTACTAAATAATACGGTAAGACTGGTTGGTCTTACTAAAACTGGTTTTCACACTGTAAGGTCACTAACAAAGCTGATTGAAAACAGACAAATTAAATATCTACTAATGACAGCCGAGACTCAGTAAGGTGGTCAGTGTGGTCACCCATCGACATACCACCTTTGGCTTAACTTGAAGATATATACTATGGGGATAAAATATTACATGACCATTAGGCGTTCAAAGGTAATATAATACAGTAGATGTATTTATAAATATTAGTATGGACGTAAAGTAAAATCATCGTACAAAAACAATACGTTTAAAGTAAAAATCTGAACAATCGAAGAACCAAAAACCTGTCCCGTGCACATTAAAATGAGTACATAGTTACATAACGCGAACACGTAGGCCTTGGTCCCCATCTCCCAGCGCTCAGCTTTACCTACATTATGCTAAGTCCGAAGGTTCGCTTTGTCATGCTAATGCAAATTCGTCACTTTCACTCCGTATGAAGTGCTGACAGGTTTATTTATTTTGTATAAAATGGATTTGCGCTCTTATCTCTATGCTCGTTTATTTAAGGGCAAAGGCCGACGCCAACCGTGGCTATTGTGTAAGTTATGAGTATTATTGCCAGAAAAAGAAAAAGACTTAGTTTTATTCGGGTTAGCTCAGTATTACCCAGCCTTTAGTGTAATTTCCGAAAAATCATTAAAATTACTTTAAATGTGGAGTTAAGCGTTAACCTTGGATGTAACGCTCGCTACGCTCGCTCGGCTCGGGCGCGTTTGGGTACAGTTCTAACCCAACCGAACTCATTTGATCAGTGTGCAATAATCAGGATAAGCCTTAGTTTAATCGACTGCTACAGGCCGCACCTAGGTATAGCTTGCTAAAACTAGGTGTAGCCGTACTTCTAACTTTTAGTCATAACATTATTCCTATATTATTTGAACTTGACTCGACAAACTTCGAAAATATTAAGTTACCCCGGTTACCTAGGTTTATTTCGTATTTTTTCTAGATTTCTTTTTATTTCTTCTAGACTTTTTTCGACAGCCGCGTTAGTCTAGTAGCCGTTAGCGCGATTACTAAGCTGTAGATCCGAGATTCGATGTCAAAGTCGGGCAAAGTATTATTGGTTTTTTCCATTACGAATTTCTTAGCAGCAGTCACGGAATTTGGATTAGTGCCCTGTTGATAGCAATAAGGTCGCCCCTATTGCATGGAACTTAAACTTATGTATATTTTCCACGCTTATCGTATCTTTCTACAGGTATCTATTATTAACTAAATTAGTGACTTCAAAGTTATTTACTGTCACATTACAGAGGCGAGGTTGAAACCCAACGGAGACCTTTCAGTATGTCAAAGCTAGCCTTAATTCAACGTTAACATTAAGAGCCGTTTCCAAAGGAACGAAGAAAGTACCTCGGAATCGTCCATCTTGCTGCAAAAACAAAATTTAGTACAGATCTCATCGTGAGATTATCTTTATCTTTCTCAAACGACTAAGACTTATTTTGATAGAGTTCTCGAGAACGCTTTTTAATCAGTAATTAGATTATATTACTCTGTAGTCCCTCCTCTGTCGCCAGGCCGAGTAAATGTTTGAAGATTCTTTATCTAATGAAATTATTTTGTAGGTATTTGAATTGTGTAGCTCTTTGAATTTCCTTTTTAATTAGACATTCTAATGTTTAGATGTTTAGTTTATATACTTCAACTAGCTAATCAGAAACTCGTGCCTTTTCTTTTTTTTTTGGCGGGAGGGAAATCATCAAATGATTCCTACCGCTCTGGGCGGAGCGGTAGGGAGTGTCAGACTTCTACTGACTTAAAACCACCCATGTTAATTCATAGCCCTTTGTGTCCAAGGCCGTGATATCTCTTTTGAACAACCCGCAGCCCGGACAGGCGTCGGCCCTTGTGGGCCCCTGCAATGATACTTACATCTCTGTGAGGCGCGCGTGGAATACGAACGCCGTCGACACGGCCTGTCGTCTTAGAACGGACGGACGGTGAGCATTACTCACCTTCCACAGGCCCGCGCCTACGGTGGCCGGAAGCCATCACGTTGCCCCCGACGCCCGGAGCATCTCCCGCGCCGGCTGGGGCGAGAGGTTCTCTCCCTCTCACGTTCCGCCACCTCTTTTGCTAGCATCACTGCTTCGCAGAAGGAGGCGACGGCATCCCATTCCCTCTCGCCCCGGACCATGGCTTGAACCAGGGCCGCACGCGAGAGGTCGCTGCCGAAGAAACTTGTGCCTCACTTTAAATGTATTATGTTCCTGTACTTGAGTGCTGTGTAACAAACGCTTCATTGAGTAATTCTGAAATCTATATATATAAAACAAAGACGGGTTTGTTACAACACTTATAACTCGAGATCTGCTGGATCAATTTTCATGGTTTTTGTTTCGTTGTATTTGTCTCCGCCCTGAATACATTTTAAAAACAATGAAAACTTGACGAATACATAATTATGAAAAGGAATAATTTTCCATTTATTTATGTTCCTTTGTTTCGTACCTGTCAAACATTTGTTTTCCTCCTGTCATCCTGTCAAATACTGTGATTGACATTTATGCATGCGTTCAGAAATGTATTTTGTGTAAACTATTTAAAAAGGGTGAATAAACTTTAGTCTGTATTTTTTTTTAATCAATTAAAAAGGTTGAAAAGTGTATTAAGCAGATTTAAATAGAAGTTCCTCAAATACATATTTATGCGTGCGTTCAGAAATAATGACAAATGGTTAACATTTACGCGTGCGTTCATAACTTTATTTTGCGTGGTAGGTATTAGGTAGGTAGTAGGTAGTAGGTAGGTAGGTAGGTAGTAGGTAGTAGGTAGGTAGGTAGTAGGTAGGTAGGTAGTAGGTAGGTAGGTAGTAGGTAGGTAGGTAGTAGGTAGGTAGGTAGTAGGTAGGTAGGTAGTAGGTAGGTAGGTAGTAGGTAGGTAGGTAGTAGGTAGGTAGGTAGTAGGTAGGTAGGTAGTAGGTAGGTAGGTAGTAGGTAGGTAGGTAGTAGGTAGGTAGGTAGTAGGTAGGTAGGTAGTAGGTAGGTAGGTAGTAGGTAGGTAGGTAGTAGGTAGGTAGGTAGTAGGTAGGTAGGTAGTAGGTAGGTAGGTAGTAGGTAGGTAGGTAGTAGGTAGGTAGGTAGTAGGTAGGTAGGTAGTAGGTAGGTAGGTAGTAGGTAGGTAGTAGGTAGGTAGTAGGTAGGTAGGAGTAGGTAGGTAGGTAGTAGGTAGGTAGGTAGTAGTTAGGTAGGTAGTAGGCAGGTAGTAGGTAGGAAAAAGGGCATTGCAAGGCATGCCGGGTTCAGCTAGTGCGATATAAACAATAATAACTTAAGCTAAGATGGACCTTCACCCATCTGTTTAACGCACTGTATTTTTTAATAGTCTCAATACATGAAAAACTACTTCTATACTTTTTTTTTATATGGGACAAGCCCGCCTCACTATTCCCAAACCACTGTAACTCCTGTAAGCCAGAATTAACAGTGGCGACCACAAGAAAAGCGCTAAGACAATGAAGCTCAACGAAGTCCCAGAGAAATGATTTGACTGTCTTGGATCCCGCAACGAAATTAATCAGAAAAGAATAGCGGAGGTGTAGGAAAAACAGAAATTTCCACTTCTATACTTATTTATTCCTATTCATTAAGTCTTATTCGTATTTAGAACAGGGCAGTATGCAAATTGCCTTATTGTAGCTTTAAGCACAACCTAATCCAACTGTACATTCACCACGCGCCTACTCACGTTATGGTTATTGGTGATTATGATTGTTGATCAGGGAACATAGCAAAGTCAAACATTGAACCGTGCAAATGACCGCAATTTAACTTTAAACGAATCAGTAGTAAAACAAATAAATCACGTACATTCACAGTCAGTATCAGTAGGTAGAACCCATTTGGAGAAAGAATCAATCCATTAGAATGAGTCGACACCGCGGTATCCGCGGACCGATCTTAATGTGCTGTGTTAGTGATGGGCAGCGCAGGCTTTTGATGTAATTAGGCTATGAAATTTGGTGTTCAGATCATCGATTTTGGGCAGTTTTATTTTCAGTATCAATTGATTGTTCAATTATAAAATGCATGAAAGTAACTTTAGGTGTTTCGGTACCAGGAGGCGCTCCGGGCGTCGGGGGCCACGTGATGACCTCCGGCCACCGTAGACGCGGGCCTGTGGACGGTGAGTGATGGGCTAACTCGCCGTCCGTCCGTCCCACGGCGACAACAGGCCGTGTCGACGGCGCGTTCGTGTTCCTTGCGCGCCTCAAAAAGATGTCAGCAACATGGAAGGGGCCCGCAAGGGCCGACGCCCGTCGGGGCTGCGGAATGTTGTAAGAGATCCCGCACCCTTGACATATAGGGCTAAGAAGGAACATGGGTGGTTTTTAGTCAGTAGAAGACTGACACTCCCTTTCGCTCTGCCCAAGAGCGGGAGGGGTTATTTGATAATTTCCCACCCCCCCAAAAAAAAAAGGTGTTTCGGTACATTTTTTATTTCTACAATTTGGACCGTAAATAAATAAATACGAAAATAGTTTTCGTTACATCTTTGTGTTTTTGTAAGTTTTTCTTGTCAGGATTCCAATAATGAAATTTGAAATCGATTAGCAACATAATATGCTTTATCTTATAAAACAATATAAAAACTATTTGGTTAAGTTTAAACTTGTAATTTCTAATGGTTACCTTTAAACTCCTTCAAGCTTGTTGCCTCGCCTTTTGTCAATGTTCTGCATCTGACTTCGAATATGAACAATATGCACATCACAAGACATTTTATGGGAGTGTAATCTTTGACAGAATGAACGTAATATTAAGTCGGATAGTGTACATGTTACATCCGGAGTTATTTACTATACGGACCTTGCAGAAACAAAATTACCGGCGTTCAAGTATTTTTGTCATACCTATTATTGGAATCAAATATAACAGCTCACAAAATGGAAATAATGTTTTTCCTACTCCTCCGCTATTCTTTTCTGATTGATTACGTTGCGGAATCCAAGACAGTTATATCGTTTCTCTGGGACTTCGTAGAGCTTCATTGTCTCGGCGCTTTTCTTGTGGTCGCCACTGTTGATTCTGGCGCTCAGGAGTTACAGTGGTTTGGGTCCAATTTAAATTTAACTTTTTGTTATCTCTAACCCATTTTATAATATTTTTGTAACTTTTGCAATGGCTTAGACATTCTGAGTAAAAAAAATGTCTGGAATGCGTCAGAAGTAACAAGTCCGCCAGAAGAGATTTTTACATGAATTGAGCAGTACCTTTGTGTTCTACATCCTTGTTTATTATTTAAGTTTGTGTGTACAGAAATAAAAAAACAAAGAAAACTTAAGTAATTACATAAAACGACTTTCGTTTATTAAGTCGCCGCAGTCCCATCACTAAAAACATTTCGCGTTCTATCGGACAAGTTCGCTTGATGACGTACGATCCGAGCGCCCGCGAATATTGGCATTCCAAATTTAAAATTGAATTTCACGTCGCGCTCTGTTGATTGGCATCGCGATGATTAGTACTGAATACTCGATCGATATTTTTTATCAAAAGATTGATTGATAGATGCATTTTTAATCAATGCGGTTACTATGGTTACAGCAATTAAATTTTTGATATTACTTTCTCTTTTTAATAAAATCTACATGCAACCTGACATGTTCTTTACATACTTTTCAATTTCATCTACATTCATAAGCTGGATAAGGATCCGATTTTTTCAGTCACAAGTTATGTTTTAAAAGGCTTCCCTATTTCTCATTCATGCACTTAAATACCTTAAAACTTTTTAAGTCATCGATATAAACAAACAAATTGCATGCTGCCACTAAACCTGTATGCTTGTCTGGTCACAAAAAACTTGCTATCAAGAAAAGCTTCGACAAGGCAACAACAATATCTAATTTGAAAACCGAACAAAGCCGCAAGCGAGACGAGTATCAGAGAAACAGTTTGATTTCCCTTAAAGGTAGGGGGTAAGAGGGAGGAGGGGTGTTAGTGCAGAAACACTGTTCACATAAAAGGTATATTAGATGAAGTTTTGTTAGATGAATCGCAAGTTGGAATATTCAATAGAAGGTACACGATTTTTCTGATGGACTCCATCAGAAAAGTCGTGTTGCGATTTATAAATATATAGCTTTGTCAGACGCTATTTATTTATCTGAGGACTATTGTAGTTATAGCAAGCTTTATATCGATTATTGATACGACCATTATCTTAAAGGGTACCTGACCTCAAACTCTGCTATTACTTGGCTTAGTAACTGCGTTACGAAGGTCAGTTAGCTGTGTCCGAGTGTAGTACCAACATTTTTTTTAAATGCAAACGATAAATGTTTCGACTAATGGAAAGTAAGTTCATAATTATGTACAAAAATATCATCATCATCATCATCATCAACAGTCTATTATTTTTCCCACTGCTGGGACACAGGCCTCCTCTTTTTGAGAGGGAATGAGCTATAATCCACCACGCGGGTCCAGTGCGGATTGGTAGATGTCACATGTCTTCGAATGTTTTGGTTCTAAGACATGCCGGTTTCCTCACGATGTTTTTCTTCGCCGTTATAAGAGCAGCGGTGATGAAATAAATTACACAAAGATTAAGATTTAAAGATTTTTTAACATTGTGATTTTACTTCGCACCAAAAAATCAAATCGTTTCTCAGCTTACTTTTTATATTCAACGCTGCAGAATTTATAACATTTAAACAATAATAATAATAACAATAATAATAATATTCCACAACTATCACACAACGCCATCTAGTCCCAAGCTAAGCAGAGCTTGTGTTATGGGTACTAGACAACTGGTAAACATACTTATATATTTCTAAATACATACATATTATAGATAAATTACACCCAGACACAGAACAAATGATCGTGCTCATCACACAAACATTTGTCCTGGGTGGGAATCGAACCCACGACCTCCGGCATAGCAGTTAGGGTCACTAACCACTAGACCAACAGGCCAGTCAATACATTGAAATTATTTGCTTTGATAGTAAGGTAAGTAAAAGAAGGAGGATAGGGAGGGGGGGTGGGATTACATGATCACAGACGTTACTAGAGATTTAGTTGCCTAGGAACGATCGAGTTTTATGGGGCAAATAAATAATGTTCGCAGGAATGCAGCACGAGCGCTTCAGTATTATCGACGAAGAAAAATAGTTCTTTGAATAGAAAATCTTTGAACATTTTCTACAAGCTATCTAGAGTATTTTTTCCTTAGGATAAAAAGAAATGTTACAACCTTATCAACAGACTTAGTCTTTTTAAAGTGTTTTTTTAATAATGAAACTCATAAAGATTGTTGCATTTTTTATAAGGAATTTCTCAAAAGTGCCCAGATTTGTACCCAGTTGATAGTACATAACCGGCGGTAACTAGATATTATATACACAGAATTTAATCTAAACATCTCTGCCTAACTTACTCTCCAAGGAAAGAAAAACAGGCGTGCTTTTGTATTATATTAGCGGACGTCACGCGGTTTCACCCGCGTAGTTTCCGTTCCCGTGGGAACACAGGGATAAAAAAGCCTATGTTACTCAGGGTGAATTTAGCTTTATAACGGTGAGAGAATTTTAGAAATAACCGCAGTAGTTTTTGAGTTTATTTATTACAAACAAACAAACACACACACAAATACAAATCTTTCCTCTTTATAATATTAGTGTAAAAAACCCACTTATAATAAAATGTCCCAACATGACAACTAAAACACAAAACTGATACATAATAATTCCGAGCTCAATAACAAACGAAACTAGGACAGCTCAAATGTTTCGATCCCGCCATAATATACGTAGACGTAAGCTAAGAGCTACGAGACTGCTACGCGTGGGCGAGCTACGAGCGTAGTAGCTACGGCGTAGCGCGTAGCAAAGTTGTATATTTTGACGGCGTCTGGCAATCAGCTGATGCGCTTGTAGTATAGTAGAAATACAACATGTGTTATTATTCGTAAATTTAGGTGACATCACGCTTTTTTATCTCATGGGATACGCAGAGCTTTAACTAGAAAACATATTTTCAACAAAAAATTCGTTAGTTCTCAAGCTACTTTTGAACAAAATAAACAAATAGTCATTTGACTTACATATATTTGGATGCCAACTTAACACGGCTGATGTGGCTGTATTTTGCTCAAATCATAAATATTGTAGTTTATGACCCGACCGTGACCGTGGCTTCCTCGTCGCGGAGGTTTGAAATTGTCCCACGGGAGCGAAATGAAAAATTATTTTATCTTCAAACCCTTGTCATCATGATGCCTAAAAGCGAAACATCGATAAACAAAGAACAATAGAAAAACATATAGTACATTCTACGAATGTTTGTAGCAAATAGTATGTTGAAAGGTTTACCGTAACGTTTGGTATGGACAGTTGGCGTCAAAGACATTAATCAAGATAATGCGGGTAGGAAGATCAATCACATCGGCCCAATAGTTCTTTGACATTGTTCAAGGTCGAATAGGATTGTTGGAGGAGGCGAGTCGCATTTTGGAATCGTTTTCTTTGAAAACATATAGTTAGGTAACTTGAGATAGTCAATATTATTACCGCTGCCCTTTTGTTTGCTTATCGCTCGGTGTTGACTATCGCTAATTTCTATAATGATTACTATCTGCATGAAACTAAGGTTGTAATTAGCTTGATCTCGCTCATTTTCTTTGTATCGTTACCTAATTTTTTGCTTTAAACTGAATGTACCCTTCATAACAATTTCTATTGAATTAGTGTGTTTTACCAAAATTTTCGGGGGATTGCGTACAAAAAAGTTAATGTTTTAAAATATCGTAATGTGTGTGTTCATTTCTATGATATCATTTGCGTAACTTGGCTTACTACTGGCCACTAGATGATGATGGTTGTAGAATATATATAAAAAATGCACATTTATAAACGACTACTACTATCGCACAAATTCCAGTAATTGCTGTAATACTGAATAATATCACACGTTTGTCTAGCTCGGAGCGAGCGGCGGGCTTATGGGAATTGCGCGAGTATTCCACACTGCACCACCAAATTGTCCCACTGGCGGGGCAAAGTGCAATGTTTCAGGCTAGCGTAGCCTTTTCCCTAAATACCACTATTTACATGGAGCGACTGCCAATTTAACCTCCAAAAGCCAGTTAGTCCTTGGTTTTACTGTGGCCCTCTAAAAAACTGGGAGTCAGTTTTTGGGCCTCTGACTACCTGTAACGACTATCAAAAATCTACACATGACTGCCAGGACCACTATACCTGTTGACATGAAAAATGTTCTCCTTTGGACAACATGGTGGGGCAGAGTGGAATAACCAGGTTCGAGCCAGTTCGCCTCGCATTTGATAGCGCGGTAGCCGGCAGATACTCGTTAACGTTATAGACCTGAATCCGTACTTCGCTGCCTCATCGTACGTGGATGAATAACGAATGAGTTTATACAGGTTTGTGCTGTCTCAAGAGACAGCACGAACCTGTATAACCCAACCCAAGGGTAAGATATGGGTAAGATACTGTATTTTGATTACTAAATTTACGAAGCTGATTAATAATTTTGGTTTTATACCCATGAAAATGTTACTGAACAAAGCTGGAAAGCAAAAAAAAAAAACGGTTTGGTTTTGGATTATGAAAAACTTTGAAATTTCTGTATACAGCTGTTGCTCTAATGATATTCAAGAGAATCAGATATCTAAAAATAACATCAGATCTTATTTCTACAAACCACTTTCTACTCAAGCTCACCGTTTCATATAACATTATCTGATTCCCTTTTAACTGGGACACGCGTACACCAACCATTTCTAAATCCACAGTTGAATCAAACGACCGACGCTTTGGAATCAATTCGGTGGCCATTTAAAAGGAATCAATATTATCTATTCACGCATCACTGGTGATGACATGGAAATATGTCGTGTGTCGCTATAGACGAAGCCGTTGGCTAATGTTTTGTGCTGTCGTTATCTATGGCTTTTATACCTGTGCCAGCAAAATGGAAAAAAGTTGGGCGATGTGAAAAACATAATGGTGTTTAGATATTGTCTGTCCATCATGTCTGTGAAAGGTGGACAATAAAGTACGATTGTGAAGTTTTCAAATTTTTTGTTAAGTACCTACTAAACCTTGAAAACTGTTTTATTGAAACCACAGCTTTATATCCGGTTCCCTTGTGTGGAGTCTCTCTAGCTAGGTAATTTAAACCCTGTTTACTCTATCCTCAAAAGAAGGCAACTTTTTTTTTGCATTGTCTAAATAAATGCGCTGTATATTTCCCTGTCGTCTTCAGAGAGCCGGAACAATATTCATAGCAGACGGTAAATTGACTTACATCCATGAATACATTATTTGCTCTGAAATAAACAAATAATTCTCAAAGAGAACACTGAAAAGTTTCATCGTTAATATTAGATTGATAAAATTTCGATATAAAAACTTTATGTATCTGATTTTATTTAAAACAATTCTTCAAATCAAACGAAAGCAAAGAACAGATTTTCTGCAAAATCAAAACAATTAACGTATTTTTTTTCATGTAGGTATGTATCACAAACTAATTACAGCACAAGGCTAAAGCAAAAGTGATTGTTTAATATTCTAGTGACATTTGGCAGCGATAAAAATAGTACGGAACAAACATTTCATGTATTTTCCTGGCATAGAAAAACCGTCGTCTATGGCAACAGACAGTAAAGGAAACATCATTTGAAACAAGGAAAATATCTCGAAAACAATCGGTCCGGTCGGTACGGTCCACGGTCGTCGTATTTCTAAAACTATAGGATATGCTCGTCTTTTGCAAAATATCTGTTAAAGCCCACTAAACTATGTTACCTTAGTTGCCCAATTAAAGATTCACTTAGAAATTCAGCCACAAAAATCTTTAAAATCCAAGCAGGTGACTAAAAACAATATTTGTCTAAAACATAAACGCTTGCAAATCGTTAAAAACACAAACCGTCAGCCGTCAAGCGAATTCCAAGGAGGCATAAATCCTTTTCCGTCGGACTTTTTTAATAAGCATCAAGGTGTGGCGGTGTGTGGTGGGGGAGGGAGGGTCGCAGGGGGTGCGGGGCTGGCCTGGGACCAGACGCCCGCCTACGCGCGTCGCTGCGGACGTCTCTACGTCCCACCTCCGCCACAGTTCGCCAGCGGTGGGCCGCGCGCCCGCCGCGTCTCCGCGGCCACTACACTACCAACACGTTACACTCTCGTATTTTCTACATATTTGTATTTTTACCCGAATATTTAATATTTAAGTTAAAGGTGAGTGCTGATTCAATATAAAAGTTTTAAGTGGATTATTATGGTTACGTTTTGTGCTTTTTTATGCTTTATTTATTTTTGGTTGCTAAATTTTTTTAAGTGTGACATTTTCTTGGTGTTTATAATTGTGAATTCAGGTATACAGGAACATGTTTTAATTTATTTTATAAACACGTGGTAAAAGCCAGAATACCGAATTTAATTTATTGAGGAGCGGAAAATAACAATACTTTTGAGTAAAGCTTGAAAATGAAATAAACTGCTTATAATTTTGTGTTTCTCTCATCTGCTAACAATCAAATTTACATTAGAACAAAATTAGAGAACATTATCATTAAATTCCTGTCAGAAACCGTTTTCGTCTTCGGTCATTAATTATTTTTAAATTAAAGCATGTTCCGTTTAAATTACGAGTGAAGAGTTTAAGCTCTTAATTAATTTAAATGAATTAGCACGACCTTAAAAGCTCAAATTCTTGAGTAAAAATTATGGTCCCTTTCTTGGATCTTAAGATGGTTTCAATTTGTCAAGATAATTTTAACTTGACGTGATTTAATATGATGGATTCTTAAAAAATTGGCGTGTACTTCGAAATTTTCACAAAAACGTTAACAGGTTATCGTTACGTTTTGCGGATATTATAGTGTGTTCAGTAGTTTCCTCCCACGCTCTTAGTAGTTTATTTTACGGTTTGACGCTTTACAAGTGTTTGTTATAACGTATACACATGTACACACGTATGTGGCGTGGGTTTTACCGCATATTAAGGATCCATTGACGTACGTAGTCAACATCGCTTGTATTTACTAGTATTGGCATTATATATTTTGGCCTTTTAGACGATAGCTCACTGAAATCAAAAGACATTCCCTGCAGTGTCTAGCAATCAACCAGGTCAGAGAAGTAAAATAAACTACAAAAGTATCAAACCACGATTACTAAAACATGAATCTAAAAAAAAAACTTTCCAATCGAATTGAGAACCTCCTCATATTTGGGAAGTTAGTCATTAAAAACATTTCAATTATTACAGTGAACTGTAGTGGCTGTATTTGGTTAAGGTATATTTCGTGAGCGGTAGTTAAATGACGAAACAGGATTATAAACCTTCAGCAACGCTTACTAGGTCCTATTCTTGTCTGTATTACTACTGATTTTGCCCGTACTTACACACAAATATTAAGTAAGCATATTAAGCAGTTGGTCCCAACTGCCATTCGAAGATATTTGACAGTAATTACGGGAAGTCTTAGTATGAAACGAGTTTGAAAGTCTGACAGTCAATTTTGGCAAGAAGTGCCACGTCACCCAGTAACTGGATTGTGGAGGTCAGATGTAAGTCGCTTCATGTAACATACTGGTATTCAGCTGTATTCGATCACATCTTAATTTAATTTATTGTACACAAAAATTGTAACATAGCTCTTATCGCTGATAGCGAAGTCTGCCATTCTACTGCCCTTTCTCTTTAAGAGAATCCTAGGAAACCCCGTGCAGGGCACGCCACGATAGTGGCGGTAAGTCCCCTCTTTGAGGAGTGGCTTGAGAGGCGCCACGGCGCCCTCACCTTCCGTCTGACGCAGGTCCTCACCGGACACGGTTGTTTCGGGAGGTACCTGCACCGAATCAGGCGGGAGGAAACGCCCGGATGCCACCATTGCGAGGATCGGCCGGAGGACACGGTGGAGCACACAGTGGAGGTGTGCCCCGCTTGGGCGGAGCCCCGCCGTGTTCTCGTAGCGGCGATCGGCGGCGGCGACCTCTCGCGCCCGGCTCTGGTGCAAGCCATGGTCCGGGGCGAGGAGGAATGGGACGCCGTCGCCTCCTTCTGCGAAGCAGTGATGCTGGCGAAGGAGGTGGCGGAACGCGAGAGGGAGAGAACCTCTCGTCCCAGCCGCCGCGGGAGGCGCTCCGGGCGTCGGGGGTCCCGCGATGACCTCCGGCCACCGTAGACGCGGGCCTGTGGACGGTGAGTGATGGGCTAACTCGCCGTCCGTCCGTCTTACGACGAAAACAGGCCGTGTCGACGGCGCGTTCGTGTTCCACGCGCGCCTCAAAGAGATGTCAGCAACATGGGAGGGGCCCGAAAGGGCCGACGCCTGTCGGGGCCGCGGGTAGTCCAACGGTTATCGCGGCCTCGACATAGAGGGCGAAGAAGGAACATGGGTGGTTTTTAGTCAGTAGAAGTCTGACACTCCCTTTCGCTCTGCCCAAGAGCGGGAGGGGTTATTCGATGATATTACACCCACCAAAAAAAAAAAAAAAAAAAAAAAGATAATCCTAGGAAGAAATTTTATACTACTTGAGTAGGTAATAACCAAGCGATGGTTGGGGCGTACTGTGATTTAAAACAAGCTGAACTTGTTAGGGGGTGATACGAATACTAATGACAGGTAATTTTTAGTAGAAATGCGGATATTTCTTTACTAGAAATGTTCGTTTCTAAATTTACTGATCAAATAGAAAAACTTCAAAATTAACAGCTCGGTTTAATAAGCCAATGAAATGATCCTGCTGCAAATTATTTTGGGAAAAGCTCTTATTACTAAAAATCAAAAGTTAATAAGGAAATAATGTGATGACGAGTAAAAGAACAGTATGGAACAGAACACATGGTGTGCCGACTCCTTAAAAAATTGGAAAAAATAAATAAATAAGGGCGACTAGTGATGATTTATAGTGAAGCACATTAATTGTTTCAATAAGGGAAAGGCAATGGACTGCTGCGCTGCGTGTCGCGGGTTCGATCCCCGCACGGAACAAATATTTGTATGGCCTACAGATGGTTGTTTCTGTTCTGGGTATTTGTGTATGTGAGTTTAAATGTTTGTGAACGCACTCACGATACAGGAGAAATTCCTAGTGTGGGGTAACGTTTTTTTTTATAAAAAAGAAAGACAAAGACAATTAGTGGAGTGCTGTAAGATTTATACCTCGGAATCCATGACCAGTCAATGAATCTTTATAAAATTTTTTAGACTGCATTGCTAAAAGCTTAAATATTTGCGCGCTCGCTCTTTTTTTTTAATTTGACTATTTACTGATAAATTAGAAGGATAAGGGTAAAAAAATGTTTGGAGTTACTTAATGTTAATTTATTAATATTTCGCAAAATTAAAGAAGTAACAACAAAAAAAATGCTATACTGTATAGTACCTGAATGAGTGGATGACCGTTTTGGTTGTTTTGGTACATCGTGTTTTATTGGAAAAAAACCTAGATAGATTGATTTATCGCCCCTAAAACCCCCTGCATACTAAATTTCATGAAAGTCGTTGGAGCCGTATCCGAGATTCAGATTATACTATATTACAAGAATTGCCCATTCAAAGGATACGTTTTAATTTTTTTTTTGATTGACATGTGCTTACTCCTTTACAACGTACCGGCGTGATGTTATGTTATGAACTGCAGGGCTATTGCGTATCTTTTAAATGACAGTGGCTAACCTATAGTGGCCATCAATTACTGTCAAATGGTTCCATTTTGTACTAAACCACAACCAATTTGACAGTTAATCCATAGACAATCTGATAGCCACTGTCATTTAGAAGATACGCAATAGCCCTGCTGGTGTAAACAATAGACAGACATGGGATTTCAGCAATCTCAATCCATTTGCTATCATTTAGACATCAATACGACCTCACAAAGTTTTGTATTTATTTGTAGAATAACAAAACATCACGCCTGTAATCCCCGAAGTTTGTGAAGTCGCATTGATGTCGGTACATAAAAACCATTCTACCATCAGATCAGCTTGAGAGAAAATACCAAAATCGCTGAACATTTTTCTGAGTTCTCTCGATTTCGCCAAGATTCCATCACCAGATCCAGACTTGCAGGGCTATTGCGTATCTTTTAAATGTCAGTGGCTATCATATTGTCAATGGATTAACTGTCAAATTGGTTATGGTTTAGTACAACCATTTGACAGTAATTGATGGACACTATCTGATAGCCACTGTCATTTAAAAGATACGCAATAGCCCTGCTGGTGACTATGAGACCAATAGGAAAGCATAGGCTTTCGAATAAAAGAAGAATTTTCCAAATCGTTTCGAAAAAGACGGAGACAAAAATATCGTTAATGTAGACAATGAAGTATTTTTGAATTTTGTTGATTTTTCAAAAACCGCTTCTCCGATTTCGATCAAAAATTTATGGGACCAGTTGGGAAATATACCGTTTCCAATAAAAAAAGAATTTTTCAAATCGGTTAGCAAGCGACGGAGTTTGCCTGAACTGAATTGAGAACCTCCTTCTTTTTACCCGAATGCGGCGAAGCCGAAAAGGTGGGTTATGTGTTTGGCGTGTATGTATGTATGTATGTATGTATGTAAGTATGTATGTATGTATGTATGTCCGTTTCTTTGTTCCCTCATAACTCCTAAACGGATGAAGGGATTTGAATGAAATATGCGTCGTTAGATTCGTCGTAATGGCGCGAGTGTCACTGGCTACATAAAAATTAAAAAACAAAGATAATTGCTGGTTTTGGGGGCCAAATCGAGGATTAGAAAAAATAAAAAAAAATCCATTACCATCGAGTAGGGTATCAAAATGAAGGGTTTTAAAAGGAGATTACAAAAATATATGACACCTATATGTTTAAAATAAATTCAAAGTCACAAATTCTATAAACAAACACAACAATTAAATCATCTGCGAAGTATGCTGCTTCCAATTTTGTTTAATTTAAAATGTGCTTGTTGTTTGCTTTTCAGTCTTTTCAGTCGGGTTTTTTAGTTTTTTAACAATTTTTTTTAAGAAGTCGGTTAATAATTAACAAAATTCAAACCACACCTACATCAAAGCTTCGACCCGAACTCGACTAAAATAGACCACTATACAATAACCAAGCATGTTGTTCAAAATAGACTAAACAGGATAGGTAAGTACAGTTCTATTGAGCAAGTTGCGGGTATAAATGAGCGGGTAATGAATACGAGCTGAGTAACTAACTTGTCTACTTAAACTACACTTGAACTACGTATAGCTACTGTTTGTGTACATACATATACAATTCATTTTGACATTTACACTTTTGGTCCCTAACAAGCTATAATCCTTCAGTAAAGGAATAAATCTTTCGTTATATCATGTGTAACATAGCTACCCACGCTATATCAGGCTTATGAAGTGTTTTCAGGGAAATATATTTGAAGATGTTTTCCAAACAGGATAGGTCTATCCTGGGGTAGTTCTTTAGTCCTTTGATAATATTCCAAAGAAACAGTTTTTTGAGAGCTACTTAATATAAAAGGTTTATTTCAGAAACTTGTACAACTTTAACAGTAAATCTCGCACCTCACCTTCTTTTAAGAAAAACACATACCAGTGCTACAAAATCTGTTTATATTTTATAGCTCTGTATGACTACAAAGTTATAAATAAAACTGTAACCGGTATAATAAAATCATTATAATAAATTTATCCTTTATTCGGAATTGTTTCTTCATCATCATCATCAGCCTATAATGTTCCCACTGCAGGGAATCAGGCCTCCTCTCTAGGCGAGGGATGGGCACGACCGTTTTGAGAGCAGCGGTGATGAAATAAATTACACAAAGTAATGCACCTGCCTGGGATTTGAACCCACGATCTACTGTTCGTAAGTCAGGGCCGACAGCACTGGGCTTATTTTCAACAAGTATGTTACAAAACGTCCCTTGATTCAGTGTGCCTTTTAGCAAAGGCCTCCTCTATCTTCCTCCACTACTTTCTGTCACGAGCCACTCTTCTCCAATTGGAGCCCGCTGTTTGTTTCAGCTCATCTTCCCATGTCTGTTATTTTCCTTTGCTGCGTTTACTTTCCGTTGGATACCAGTCGGTTATTATTTTACTCAATTTCTCTGTTTTTGCTCTCATCATGTGGCCAGTCCATCTCCATTTTTGTAAGTCAATTCTGACAAAGATGTCTGGTAGCTTAGTTCTTGCTCTCAATCGTTCATTTCTTACATGATCTGCTTTGCGTATATTTGTCATGCTCCGTTCCATGGCTCTTTGGCAGTATTGCAATTGATTTCTGAGCTGTTTTGTCAGTGCCCATGTTTCACATCCGTATATTATACAATGTAGTATGTAGATATTAAAAACTTTTCTCTTTACAGCTATTCCCAAATCTCTGGATTTCATGACCTCTTTTAGTGACTAACACTTTCTCCAACCACTTGCTATTCTTGTGTTGACTTCCTTAGCAGTTTGACCTTTTGGTGATATTATTTGTACAAGATAGTGATGTGTAATCATCAACGTAATCAAGTGGTTTAGAATCTATCAGTATTGTTTTTTTTACCAAATTGGCCAAAAGTTTTATTATTGTTGTGTTCATGGACAATCCCACCAAAGAATTTTCATTTAAAGCTTAGATCGTAAGCTCAGATGACTTGGGTTTTCCTCAAATATAAGAAAGTCGTCTGCGAATCTGAGGTGATTTAGTTTCTGACCATCGATGTTGAGATTAGACCAATCCTGTTTCCGAAATATATGTTTCAAGACTGCGGAGAATAATTTGGGTGACATTGGGTCGCCTTGTCTGACACCTCACTTCAAACTCGATGGTTTAATTGACGGAACTCCTTCACATTATTTCAATAATCTGGTATGGTATAGTTTGCGCCTGTCTAGTTTTCACAACTATGTTCGGGTTGGGTTTCAGTATAACCGAATGTAGATGAGTACCAGTATTTCACATGGGGCTGCTACCATCTCACCTCCACAACTACCCTTTACACCACCAACTACCAACCAACCACCAACCAACCACCAACCAACCACCAACCAACTACCAACCAACCAACCAACCAACCAACCACCAACCAACCAACCACCAACCAACCAACCAACCACCAACCTACCAACCAACCTACCTACCTACCTACCAACTACCTTTGCTTTGTTGTGGTCGTTTTAGGCATTTAGTGGTAAATAGTTGTAGTTATTGCATGAACATTCAAGGTTTAAATTCCTATCCTGCTAAACTATGACCTAGCACAAACCAAAAAATACCGATGGATACATACTGAGATAGTGTCTATCGGTAGTATGAGGTAGACCTCATCCAATACCGCTGCCGTCCATTTTACAAGCCAATTTAATACCCGTATCACAGGTACCGA
Source organism: Diarsia rubi (assembly GCA_932274075.1). Taxonomy (NCBI): domain Eukaryota; kingdom Metazoa; phylum Arthropoda; class Insecta; order Lepidoptera; family Noctuidae; genus Diarsia; species Diarsia rubi. The sequence continues at coordinate 23,721,797 of OW026412.1, forward strand.
TATGGCGTATACGTTGACCGTGCCCTGGATACTGGCACATAAAGTACACAAGCCCCTTATTGAACAAAGGACAGCCATTTGGGTTTTTTGAGTGTTTTTGCGCCAATTATGTGGAGATGTTTATAGATAAAAAAATTACCATTTAATTATTTTTTCATACTAATTCTTAGTCTGCATTTATGTCTGACTAGCTGATGCTCGCGGCTTCGCCCACGCATATTTCGGTTATCGCGACCAAAAGTAATCTTTTCACCCCCCCCCCCCCCCTTACAACCCTTTTTTCGCATAAAAAGTAGCCTATGTACCTTCTCAGGCTCTAGTAGACTATCTGTGTACCAAATTTAATTTAAATCGGTTCAGTCCTTTTGGTGTGAAAGCGCGACAGACAGGCATCAGATGTATTTTCGCATTTATAATATTTTTAATTAAGTAAGAATTAATGGCAAAATAGTCGCTTACTGCCGCACTCAGAGAGCTTTAATGATTACTTAGGCCTTCACTTAGTTATGGTTTTGACAGTTTTGTCATACAAAAATATTTCAAACCTTTACTAAGTGACGGCTTAAGTAATAAATAAATATCTCTGAGTGCGGCAGTTACTCTTATAATAATAGGAATTAAACACCGCAATGTTTTGTGTATCTTTGCCTAACCCTTCGGTTAAAATTGGCGTAATGTAGTGTTTTCTGGACTTTAACGTATTGACGAAATATGTTTCGTTGTTACAAGTTTGCCGCAAGTATTGAATTCACCGTGTTGTGTCAGGTGCAAGACTTTTAACAAATTATGTTAACTGCTACTTATACAATGTGGATCTGGAACTACGACATTAAATTAAAACTAGCACTGTACTAGTCCATCGAAACATTTTAAAACACGAAGATTAGTAGTTAGTGGAAAATTTAAAAATTGCAATTTTCAAACAAAATAAATAGCAGAATCAACTGCATAAAAAGTAAACACGCTTTAACTACGAAAAGTCACTGACCTAGTGCGCGGGGTGCAGCGAGCGGCGGCGATGTTGGGCGTAGGTACTTTTTATCGGAGAACAACAAATCAGCGGCATAAACTCACTAAGTTGCGAGTTGTTAATTAATAAAAGATCACTGATTGAATAATTAATCACTTAAAACCTTATTTGAGGCATAATTAAACTAAAAAACTTACTAACTTAACCTAAATCACAAAACTAGCTACCTAATAAATGCCTAAATAACTAATATTACACTAACACCAATAAGTCACAGTAACCTATGCACTAATCCAAATATCATAAATCGTCTTTAATCACAATAACAACAAACTTTTCATAAAATCACGACAATGCGCGCGCGGCTCGTCTTGTGATAAAAAAAGTAGGCGTGTGCTCTCCTCAAAGGGCGCCGCTATGCACTGACTGACATAGTTACCGAGTCAAGGACTTTTTGCCGAAAAAAATTCCGCTCACACACACACTCGCAATTTTCTATGCACCACTAATGCATTATTTGCGTAAGTAATATTACTTTTTCTTTATAATTGTAGTATTTTGTGGGAGTGTGCGGGGCGCGTCAGAGTGGGATCGTATGACACCTTTCTCTGTCTTTCAAGCGTATTGAGACGTTGAGAATAGAATCGTAGGTTTTTGCACAGGTTCCTGACCTTACAATGTTTACCTATTATTACGGACTCCGATCTACATCATGTTGAAAAATAAGAAAATGAAAAATAATTTCCTGTGGCTAAAGTAGTCATTGGATTTGATTGATTTTTTGTATACGGGTCAAGAGCATGCCTTTCTTTACGTGGTTTAGAGGAATGTCAATCGTCCTGCTCCACATTGTATACAACGTTTTTATGAAAGAAAAGTTTTAACGTTACTACGTTGACGTCACCATATTAGTTAACTTTTGTATTTTTTTTCTAAATATTTAGTGTATCAAAAAATAACCAAAAAGGATAATTATTCCTAAAAGGACACAGAAACATCTGAATATGCAAAGAAGCACAATATTGGATCCCAAAGTCTCTTATTAAAGGTTGAGAAACTCGGATGACCTTTGGCAGTTTAGGCGCTTATAAACAATATTAAGGGTACAAATGCCACGTCCAAGGGCGGTAGCGTTCATTTGACTCAATAATATATGTAGATTATATAGTACAGATTATACAAGAGTTAAATATAAATTAGAACGGATTTTTGGCACAACGTCACGTGGTCAGAATCGGAACTAACATCATAGAAGTTTCATTTAAGATTCAGCACTTTCATCATTATCTGCCTAGCCTTTTCCCAACTGTATTGGGGTCGGCTTTCCTTCTTACTGGATGTAGCTGAATACCAGTATTGTACATAGAGCGACTGCCTATCTAACCTCCCCAACCCAGTCATCATTAGAAAATACGGAACCACTCGGTAAGATTGACTCTCAAACTTTTGGGCCAATGACAGCTGAGACAACGGCTTAAATGCATGCAGCACTGTATGAAGCAAAAAAAACGATCACCAAATTTCGAAAAAGTAATGATATTTTTCACAAAGATAACAGATATTGTATTGTACATTAAAATTCTTAAAGTACGTGTTTGTCTAAGTGTACTGCAAATTAATAAATATCATTATCAAGGAACTCTGTACGCGGCTAGTACAAAGTTGGACAAGTACCGAAATGTGTCAAAAGTTGGCATTTTAGAAGAAAATTAATCTGAATCTCCGTCTGATGACGGTGAGAGATACAATCAAATTAAATCGGTTACTCCTGGTGATTAAGGAAGAAGAAGTTAAAAGAATAAAGAAAGGTTTTAAGTTTTTATTTCTGGTTTTCTAGCCATTGATTTTTTGATTTTCATATTATCCTCAGTCAGTTTTGAGGATCTACTATGTCGTTTTGGTGGATTTGACTTAAAAACCAGAAGGATCTATACTTTTATTCTGAAGCCAATATTGCTGGCCCTTTTTTTTTTTTTCTCCCGCTCTTGGGCAAAGCGAAAGGGAGTGTCAGACTTCTACTGACTAAAAACTACCCATGTTCCTTCTTTGCCCTCTATGTCGAGGCTGCGATAACCGGTGGACTACCCGCGGCCCATATTGCTGGCCCTTGAATAATTATAATTGTACACCTCAGGTTAGTAATATTTTTTCAAGAACTGTAAATCAGTAACACATGGTACGCAGTGTTCCTGCCACAAAGGACCAAACACAAAGCCCACAGTATTCCCAAAAAACAAATTCCTCGCAATTCCGCCCCCCCACTTCGTCCCTCACGTCACTAATCGCTCACACTCCTGAGCCCTTCACTTCTCTCTCGCTCACTCATACACAGAGCGAGCGATGTTGCCCTGGAGTAGACCCGACCCCCGAACGTCTTATTTAGGTCAAGTTCAACCACCATCTGGGCCGTTTAGTGCTAACTTTGACAATACCTAAATATCGACTTCTCAAGAATTATTATGAAGACAAAAGTGTTGTGAGCATTATGTTTTGATAGTGTTACCGTAACTTAAGACTTAACCTGAGTTTACCTTCCTTGTGAAAAGTTTGAAAAAGACTGGTATGTTTTAGATTTCAAATAACAATATAAGAAGTACCGACTAGTTTTCGTTTGCCGGTATATGAAGTTTCTTGTTATCAACAAACATCCATGATAACCTACAGGGGTAGTTTAAGAGGATTTACCTAATAAGTTAACCTCCTGTTGTCTCGATTTAGCAGCATAACTAGACGATCGAATATTAGTCAATTTATTTCCACAGTCAGTCTTTTGTTACACACTGATAGATAGGACCTGATTGCATCAGAGCTACATTCTACTAAGGTACCCAAAATGACAAAAAGCCAGGGCTGCGGGATGTTGTAAGAGATACCGCGGCCTTGACATATAGGGGTAAGAAGGAACATGGGTGGTTTTTAGTCACTAGAAGTCTGACACTCCCTTTCGCTCTGCCTAACAGCGGGAGGGGTTATTTAATGATTACCCAACCCCAAAAAAAAGGGCAAAAATCCATCTCCACTAAACGGACCTTAGTTCCGTCGAAAAACTGTTGATACAGTCAAAAGCATCCCATTTGTCGCTGAAGACATATCCCTGTAATTCCCCGTGTCCCGACGTCGACCTTACGATCTCTGGAGTCCCTCCATGAAAAATAACCGGTTCTAACTTAATGTCGCCCATTTACTTGTTTTTTCGTTGGCCCCCACAAAAAGCAATAAAAGTTTGTTCGAGCAGAAATCTCAATCTGCCCAAAGTTTAAAGACACCCTCAGTTTATCATCACTCTAACATTATAATTGGTTTATCGTGAGTTGTGGTTCTAAGATAAAATTAACTTTTTTTGGAAGGTTTGACTCGATGTCTTACGAATTAATAGAAACTTAAGAAAACGAATTTTAGAAATTTTGGTCAGCCAGAGTTCACAAAAATAAATTGTGTATTATGAAAACGGGCTACTCGCCACTACTACGCGACTTCGTTTGCAAAAAATTCCTTGTTTGAAGACAATACACATTTATTTATTTATTTAAACTTCATGTACAAGAGTGGTACATAGTTGGACTTAATGCCACAAGGCATTCTCTACCAGTCAACCTTAGGATCAAATAAGACAGCACTGTGGTAGAGTACAAAAAAAATAATTAATAAGGAGAATACCATTTTATAAACATAAATACAAATACAGATAGAATTAAATAAACGAATAGATATTTTAATACATACAAACAGTCTTAAATACGAGAAACATTATAATAATTACCTACTAAAACTAGGGATTTATAAAAGTTTCTCCTGCAAGAAAACAATTTAAAAACATAACCCTATCCTTGCAGTAGGGTAAAAACTCATTAAATAACATAAGTTCGGATTCAAATGAAGTTTTTGTGTAAAATCACTTTTAAATTCTCTAGTAGAAGTGTGTGCCCTTATATTATGTTTTTATTTTGAACATGACGTCACTGTCAAAAAGTGAACAAAAGTTTTACTTTTTACGAAAAAACAAGTGTGTTGTAGTTTTCTTAAACGAATCACATTGGCGTTTTACAGGCCAGACCATCAGTAAAACACTATGAAAATAAAGCATTTAAAAATGCCTTTTCAACCGCGTTTTACACTACAAGTACAGTCAAAAGCAATAATATATGTCCGTATTCATTGTGTGGCAATATATCAGAGTTACTGGGTCGACACGGCACCTGTATTGTTTGCGATACCGCTCGTAAATTTGTTTTATTGCTTTCGATATCAATTTTCGATCCAAACTGTACCTTTAGTGACTTAAATTGGCAGCCGATTGTTCGATATTTTAATTTGCAAGTATTTTTCAGCTCTTGTTTACCGATTTATTGAAAGGTTAAGCTGTTTTAAGCATACGTTTACTAGTCTTATTAAAATTAGCTCCGGTAAACATTTATGGGCTCATTCACAACCATATTCTTTTTCTTGAAACGATATTTTTATTCATAAAATGTGATTCTATCACATTTTATGAATAAAAATATCGTTTCCTGTTTCCTAAAAAAAACTCGTTCTGTTGTAGATTTATATGATTTCTCAGTTTTTGGAGGGAAAGAACTTAACTGTTTTTGTTTTGGTTTTGTTGTTGTTTAACTGTAAGTTGTTGTTGGTATATTTCAATCTATCCTTTGATGCACGGTGGTCTGCGATCTGCTCCGTATGAACATTAGCTAATGGTCCCATTGTAGGGACCGACAACAGATAACAATAGGGGATCGGACAAAAAAAGTTCGTCAGATAGATTTAAAAATAAGCTTCAAAAGAAAAATGAGCTTCTGAAGTCGGTGACATTAGCTTGTTTGATTCCGTTTTTGTCACCGACTTCAGAAGCTGTTTTTTTTCTGTTGTATTTTTGCCAAAAAAAAAAGATAGATTTCCAAAAAACATTGAACACATATTTTTCTTTTTTAACATGAACAAAAAAATGAAGACGATACAGTGCGTCGAAATCTCGTGAACTCCTCGAAAACGTCACATGTCAGTACGTTTTTACCTACAAATGACGTCACAACCCCCACTTCGATCTTTGACGCGTTTTATTTTCGTAAATTTTGATTAATTTGATAAAACAAAAAACACGTATCCAATATTTTTCAATAATCTAAATGACGGACTAATTAGAATCATATTTTTTTTGACTCAGTCCGATCTCCTATTACAGATTTTCTTTTTTTGCAAAAAATACAGAAATTCAGTCATGTTGTGCGTTTTTTCTTGGTACAACACATCAATTTTAAAATTAAAATAAAACAGCTCTTAGTAAGAAGATGCACATTTATCCATTATTTAAATCGAATTTGATCAAATTATCTAACAGATTGTACGAGTAGTAGTAGTTACCGACCGTTTCGCTGGGATTGTTATCATATTTCCACGCCAATAGGTAGTATTTGCCTATCTCCTAGCTCACTACACTCACAGCAAACAAAGATACTGAAATACCAACCATATATTAATGTTATTCGAGGAGCTTCTGGCTTAATAATAACAGCCACTCGTGTAGATTTTTAAGTCAAGCCGCGCTTGCCTAGGTTGGCCTGTGGATGGGTGACCGCCCATAACTTGCCGAGTTTCTTCCGTGCGTCGGATAGCACGTTAAACTGGTGGTCCTGGCTGATATATTACAGATCTTTGGCAGTCAGTGACCTGAAAGTCTGACAACCAGTCTTACTAATGGGTTTCGTATCACCTTGTATTAACTGGGTTGTGGAGGTCAGATAGGCAGTCGTAAAAAGGCAGTCAGAAAGGCAGCAGTAAAATACTGGTATTCAGTTGCTCCAGCTTAGACTAGAAGCCGACCCCAACATAGTTGGGAAATGGCTAGGTAGATGATGATGATATCAATGTTATTCATAAATACATACCGAATGATTGAATGCTTGCAGTAAGAAGCCAAAATTCACATTAAAAAGTAACTAAATCAAAATGGTTTTGTTTGTGGCAACAATGACTGATGAGTATCATTGAAATTTGAAGAAAATATTATACAATAGGGATGATTACTGACTTAAAAATATATGATTCTAATTAGTCCGTCTGTTAGATTATCGAAAAGTATTGGATACGTATTTTTTGTTATATCAAAAATTGACGAAGATTCTCGTAAAACGCATCAAAGGTTGTGACGTCACTGACCGCTGAAGAATGTCATACTAATATGTCTCAGAAAATGACATCACACGAGTTTTCATCGCATTGTATCGTCTTCATTGTTTGTTTACGTGAAAAAAAAAAATATGTGTCCAATATTTTTTGGTAATCTACACACATCAAAAGTGTCTAGGGATCAACATATATTTTTGCAATAACTTTTCTCCTGATTGATATTAATTAAAATTTTCTTTAAGGATTCATCAAATAAAGTGTTTTCGTTTGTCACAGTAACGATAAACCAAGTCACCTTTGCATTAATAAAGAAATTTGCCATTTTCCTAATAATGGGATTTTAGACATTTGAACCACTAACATTAAAGTTCGAAAAAAAGACTGAAATAACAGTTTTCTTTAAAATTTTATTGGGTAACTTAAACAATTAATAATCCGTGTTTCTACCGCGAACACTAACAACACAAGAACATCGGTTTGGCATACTCAAAATGAGTTCATCCAAATCACGCTGTGGAATGGCCGCCCATGTTCGTTGCAACAACAAAAAAAGGTCTTCTTGCGACTGGATACCCTCCATATTCGGCAGAGCTCTTCTCTGTAGCATATCCCATGCATGCTCAATCGGGTTCAAGTCTGGCGACTGAGCAGGCCAGGGCAGGACATTGATGTTAGCTGCGGCGAGAGTCTGTCTTACAACTCTTGCGGTGTGCGGTCGTGCATTATCATGCATTAACTGAAATAAGGGACCGATTTGCACTTGTAGAGGAACGATGACGTCTGATACAATCGTCTCAGCATAAATTTGAGCGTTGAGGTTGCCTCTGATCCAAATCAACTCAGTTCTTCCGCCGATCCAAATACCCGCCCATACCATGATGGTTCCATCACAAGGATGGACTTCCTGGCAGGATTTTAATCGCTGTTGGCGTCCAGGGGTTCTCCAGTGTCGTATACGTCTTGTATCCGGTCTCATACCAAAACGAGACTCATCAGAAAAGCACACGAAACGCCATTGTTCTTCTGCCCAATTTCTGTGTTCAAGAGCCCATTGATATCGAATCCTACGATTGTGCATTGCTATAGGTGGTACCCGTAGCGGTCTTCGGGAATGAAGGTTCACTTCATGCAAGCGGTTTCTGACTGTTTGGTCGCTAATTAAGTTCCCTGAAGAGTGATGAAGCCTCACGGCTAACATCATGGCGGTTATTGTTGGAGCTCTTCGAGTTAAGATTTGAATGTATCGGTCTTGTCTCCGTGTGGTGCAGCGATACCGTCCTCCATGGCGCTCAGCCACGGTACCAGTGCTTCGGTAACGTGTCCAAAGTCGACTGATAACACTCTGACTTGTATTCAGAGCTAAAGCCACAGTACGTTGCCGGGAACCAGCTTCTATCATTCCCACGGCTCTGAGCATTTCTTCCCTGCTTAAATGACGTCGCCGCTCCATAATAACGTTGGTTTTAATCAGTAGTAGGGAAACAGTAGCACTAATAATGTCTTCAATGCGTTGTATGTTTTTATAGGGAAAATATTGACAGCTGATTTTCATCTTTTACTCGAATTTGATTCACAGTTCCTGATTCAAATTATGAAATGCACCAAAAAGGATCCATATAAATTTATAAAATCATAAATTTATTACAAAGCCACATCTCAATCTCAAGAAATCCGCATAAAAATGCTTGATCCCTAGACACTTTTGATGTGTGTATCTGACGGACTAATTAGTTTTTTTTTATTACTGCCCTATTGTTGGTTAATCTAAATAAACAGATATTGCACAGGATGAAACGATGATGGTTTGAAAGAAGAAAGGAGAGGCCTATACCCAACAATGGGATAAAGAAATTTTCCGTTCGTTTTTTAGTCAGTAGAAGTCTGACACTACCTACCGCTCTGCCCAGAGCGGTTGTATCGACCGGTTAAAACTTTTGCCGCTGACCGTACATTTACATAGTAAGTGCCAGCAATTCTGAGGAGCAACTTTATACCTACGTGAGCCACTTTTTGAAATTCACTATGTAGGTTTTCGTTTACATATTCTTCTTTCTAGGAAATGCCTCTCATTTGAAGTTACAGGTAGAAGTTTCACGGTTTCGACAATACAAATTGTATCAAGTTACTCCTGAATGTACTGGTATAATATGCTCTTTGGAATTTGCCGTTGTAATACTTACATTGTAATATTCCATCATCGCGAGTCGAAGCGAATTAGTTCGCAGAACAGCCGAGAAGCTTCGACCGCAAATTCAAAGGTATTATTTAAAAAAAAACAGTAGTTATTAAATAATTGTTCGATATCTAGCCTACTTCAAACTTTACTGTTTTAGGAAAATGTATCAATTCTGTTTTTTTGTGAACATAGCAACTGAGTGCATACAAGCAAGCATGTTGTACTTCAAACTAACTATTATCGGCCTAGCTTTTTGCCAGCTATGTAAGGAAAAGGGTTTTAGTCAAATCGTAGGCAGTCTAATACCAGAAAATAGAATATTTAATGAACATAATAAAAAAGTCGATTAGCTGAAATAGGGTAGTTAACCAATAAAAAATCGAATTAATCCTTCATTTAGATTATCAAAAAAGATTGTACACGTATTTCTTCTTTTTTCACGAAAGCAAACAATGAAGACGTTGCAGTGCTTTGAAAAACGTGTGACGTCATACTCTAAGACATTAGTATGACATTTTTTAGCGGTCAGAGACGTCACCAAACCCCACTCAAATCTTTGACGCGCTTAATCTTCGTATTTTTTATTTTTATTTTATAAAACAAATAATAAGTATCCAATATTTTACAATAATCTAAGAGACGAACTAATTAGAATCACATTTTTTGAAGTCTGTAAACATCGTTTGACTGATTGACTGGCCTGTTGGTCTAGTGGTTAGTTACCCTAACCGCTATGCCGGAGGTCGTGGGTTCGATTCCCACCCAGGACAAATGTTTGTGTGATGAGCACGATCATTTGTTCTGTGTCTGGGTGTAATTTATCTATAACATGTATGTATTTAGAAATATATAAGTATGTTTATCAGTTGTCTAGTACCCATAACACAAGCTCTGCTTAGCTTGGGACTAGATGGCGTTGTGTGATAGTTGTGGAATATTATTATTATTATTATTATTATTATTATTATTATCCCTGGTGTGTGGAGCCAGCCCAAACGTGATTCCACGATGCCAAACAAAGTGTTCCGATCGGCACAAGGAGACTGAAGGTCAAACATGTAGTTGTAGTAGGTAATTAATTGCCTTTGCTAGTCAAACAAATACCGGCTGAAAATCATAATTAAAACATGGTTCGTTTTAATAACAAACGCCAAACATCACATGAGGCAGGTATTCTTTGAAATGAACAAATGAGTGCGGTACGTACGTACATGGGACGCGGTAAGCATTGCAATCCCGCAAAGTGGTCGCCCGCAGCGCTGTGGGACTTTTATGTGGATTTTAAAGTTAAATATATTTTATTGTGACGTGAATTCTAACCACGGCTGTGATTAACTACTAAGTATGCAACGCAAATCGTAATTAGCTAAAGTGGAACATAATAGAACGTCTGGTTTCACAAAAGTTTATTTCCGTTTTTCGAACTCTGTTATAATTTCATTAGGTGTATGAAGTATTTTTTAATGAAGGAATTTTGAAAATTCATCCCTTGTGTGGGTACACACCCGTAACGTAAGTTCTTCCAAAACATTATATTTTGTGTGATATCAGACCCTGTTTGCCCCCAAACAAGATAAGAATAAGACTTTCACCTGAAAAAAAATCCCTTTATAATTTCGGAACACGCTCTACGGAACCCGCTGAATACCGTCAGCCTTTCACCGGCCGACTGGCAATACAAATGAACATCCAATAACATGCCCCGCATGAAATTAATCAAGGCATACATAATACCATGAATTGTATCGAGGATTAGGTTGGATTGCTGTACGGGAGACATGTTAGCAGTGGCCCCGACACAATGCTGTAATGATGGTAAGCCGATTTGGCGAGATTGTGGCAAGAAATTCTCATATAATTGTGTTGTAGAAATGTTAATGTTATTGGAACATACTGTTTGATCACAGTTTCAATGAAAGCGTAAGCGTTTGTAAACTAGGTCGATGTAATTCAATCTTGATTATTATTGTTTTGTTCCTTGTTGATTTATTTTTTTTCGTTTTACCATCAGGTGTGTGGTAATATTGTAAAATATAATTATTTATTTATCGGATTCGGTTATTGGTACGGACACATGCCTTTTGGGGGAGGGGGGTAATCATCAAATAACCCATCCCGCACTTGGGCAGAGCGAAAGGAAGTGTCAGACTTCTACTGACTAAAAACCAACCATGTTCCTTCTTAGCTCTATATGTCAGGACCGCGGTATCTCTTACAACATCCCGCAACCCCGACGGGCGTCGGCCCTTGCCCCTTCCGTGTTGCTGGCATCTCTTTGAGGCGCGCGTGGAGCACAAACGCGCCATCGACGGACACATGCCTCACGGAATAAATCCAGACAATCCGACATATTTATCATCTTATTTTCGAGATTTTCTTCTAACCATATTAGTATATAAGAAGCTCACAGGAAATAAGAGAAATAGCCTAAAAGTTTTAAATAAATTTTCACTAAAAAGGACTTTTCAGTTTCATCCCTGTGTTCCTACCGACCTACATTCTTACATTCTGATTACAGATAAATCAACTAATCCTTTCAATACCTGTAATGGTGAAGAGCTAATGTTTTCAGTATAATTAACACTCATCATCATCATCATTGTCATCATCATCAGCTTATAATGTTCACACTACAGGGACTTATTCCTCCTCTCTAGGAGAGAGATGGGCTATGATCCACCACGCCGGTTTCCTCACGATATTTTCACGGCTCTCTGTTCGTAAGTCGAGGACGCTACCACTGAGCAACCACTGCTCTAATTAACATTAAGAGGATTTAATTCCACTCATCAGCTGTACATTATATTATACATTCAATTAACATTTCCCTTTGTGAGATTATCATGAAAATAAATATCTTTAGTAATTATTACTTAAAGTGTTTAAATAAATATATATAGAAATCATGCCTGTTGTAGCAAAATAAGGTGTATTTTATTTTCAATATAAAAGATGGTACCTACACACTGTCACGTTCAAGCCGGTTTGATTCGCCATAAGAGACCCGAACGTGCCACCATTCCACTATTGAAATCTCACATTAGTACAACAATGGTCGCTACCGTAAACGCCAAACTAGCAGCGCAGTTCAACCGACACAACTTAGATTGCCATGCCAGAAGTAGAAGTACAAAAATAACTTTTCTTTATTTTATTTAAAACCGTTAACTTAAAATATCTTTTTTTTTTAGAAACCCAGGAAACAGCCAGACATATAATTATGTTAAAAAAACACCTGCCTAAAAATACCACGTACATACAACAATTCTATTTTTGCCTCTCCAAGTACTCACATGTGCCTCTCGCTAAGTAGACATGTATGTAGAACCCTTGTGTGCGGGGTACATCAAATTAATGTTTAATTAAGAAAGGGCCCGTCTTGTTCGTGTTTTAATTACATTTAATTAAACATGTGACGCAGGGATTATTTTTAGTCGGGTAACAAAGGGTTGGCGACCACTTTCGTAAGAGCTTGCATTTTGAGAATAGGATATTTCACCGAAAAAATCTAATAAGTCCGTCTCTTAGATTATCAAAAATTATTGGATACGTGTTTTTTGTTTTATCAAATTAATAAAAAAATACGAAAATAAAACGTGTCAAAGATCACTTTGTAGGTAAAAAGTACTAACCTTGTGACGTCACACGACTTGACACGACTTTTCGAAGCACGTCTTCATCTTTTGTTTACGTGAAAAAAGTAAAAAATACGTGAACATTATTTTTTGGAAATCTATTTGACGGACTAATTAGATTTTTTTTGGTGAAATACTCTATTGCAATATACGTTCGTTTTCTAGGCTTACATTTTATCGAAGAAAATAACAAGACGTTATTTCAGTCTGATAAAGTTATGTATTACATACAAAGACAGAAAGTCTGACGATCATTTTATTAGCACACACACATACATAACATCACGCCTGTAATCCCCGAAGGGTTAAGTAGAGGTGTACAGTCACGAACACCAATATGAATAGATACACGAAATAACTTTTAAAAGTGTTTTACTCCTACGGTGTTGAGTAACTTTTTATGATTTTATGAACATAGAATTCCGGAAGCCATAGTTTCACGAAATGGGTCTTATCTCCAAGTAGAAACTGTTATTTCATAGGAATATAAATTTTTAAAATAATTTTAATACATATTGGCGCTCGTGACTGTACCTAATGGTACACCCACATTTTGCCAGTATTAGAAGTGATATCGTATTACTTAGTTACTGGCTTGAGGAGGTCAGATAAGCAGTATATCTATGCAATATACTGACTGGCATTCAGCTGGTCTGATTGAATTCATTCGAAAGTAATTGATCGTAGTTGGAAAAAAAGACTAGGCGGATAATAAAAAAAGAAGTTAGAAATATATTATTGCAGCCGTTAACAAGTTGCGTTTTCTACCGTGTATTATTTAGATGTGGTACAACCAAAGAAAATATTTTCCAACACGTCAAAAGTCAAATAAGCATTTTGTGTTGAAGTGATAGTTTCAACAAGAAGTACTTTAAACCCACGTTAAAAATAAAAAAGGAAAGAAAGTAACGTTCTTGGAAACTTGTGGTTTTTTAAATGAGATTGAAGGCTAAAAAAGCCACGGCTATCGGCGGCGGCGACCTCTCGTGTCCATCCCTGGTGCAAGCTATGGTCCGGGGCGAGAGGGAATGACGCCGTCGCCTCTTTTTGCGAAGCAGTAATGCTAGCGAAAGAGGTGGCGGAACGTGAGAGGGAGAGAACCTCTCGTCCCAGCCGCGGGAGACGCTCCGGGCGTCGGGGGCCATGTGATGGCTAAAGATACGGGCCTGTGGGCGGTGAGTAATGGGCTAGCTCGCCGTCTGTCCGTCTTATGCCGACGACAGGCTGTGTTGTCGGCGCGTTCGTGTTCCACGTGCGCCTCAAAGATCTGTCAGCAACATGGAATGAGCCCGCAACGGCCGACTTTGACTAAAAAGGAACATGGGTGGTTTATAGTCAGTAGAAGTCTGACACTCCCTACCGCTGCGTGATTTACCACGCCCCAAAAAAAAAGGCTACAAAAACCGCTTTCATTCAATATTTCAACATAACAGTTTAATTACAGGATTTCATTCTGAGAAGGTTTGATTGACGTTAGAAAGCCCACGGTGGAAATTTTCTTAGTTTAAAAAGATGAATAATTTCTCTATAAACCAAGTAAATTTCACGGTCATAATCTTTATCTTCTTGTCGTATTTTCTTCTTGGAGTGACGTTGGCAATTCCAATTCAGTCTGTCGAGCTACTAGTTACGGTAGTACAGCGGCGTCCACCAGTTCTTGTGGTGAACAAACATCAGGACACGCAGGACATTATATTAGTGCCCCATTATTGTCCTTGCCCTATGTTATTTGTGGTCGGCGCGTCTTAATCTTCTCTATTTCCTGTCAACCGTAACGATATTTTTTTATGTTTTTTCCTTTTTTACATAAATAAATATATAATTTTACTTTTACGTAGTCAGGAGGTCCACTAATATTCTGGTCATAAAGCTCAAATCACCTGCTGTGTACCTAGCTAATATTAACGAGCTGTTTCTTAGTTTGCCCACTGCATACCTAAACAAAAACTTCGTTTACACTTCAAAAGATCAATCAACAAAATAACATCACTGCTCAAACCAAAAAAGGTAATAACAAAATAATATTGTCATTTAAAGAGTCCGTCCGATTGGATCGCCGCGCGTTGGCAGGAAATGAAACGCGCCACGCCGCGCTTACATCATACATTTTGCTTTTACACCCAGGAATTTCATATTTTTTTAGGGCATTTTTATAAGTAGGCTGTCAGATTTATTTGATTTGCGAAACGTTTTTTTTTTGTAGGCACGGAAGTAATTTGGCGACATGTTGGAAAGCTGAATCTCTATTCTGCTTCATGTTGTAGGGTACAAGTATATGTATAATTAAAAACAACAGCGGCGGCATTTCAGGAATAATTTTCATGGTTTTTAGTTAGGTTTGCCGCCATGCCATTCCGATTATTATCAGAGATCATTTCAAGCTTTACCATTTAAGATTTCAGGCATTATTGTAGGGTAATGTGGTTAGAGGACAGAGTTCAAGGTGACATTTTTTCATAGATTACTATCTTACAAATGTTGAAAGCTTGTGTACGTCACTCCAGTTTTAAGTGATTGCCCAAATACAGAACGCTTTAACTCATTTAGGATGAAATCTTTGGCCCTATTTCACTTCAAATTAATCAAACAGAATTTATCACACAATTTGAATGGAAAATAAACACTTTCCCCAACTCTCACCGTTTCATAACATTATTCTTTATGTAGACATTTGACAGAGGTTATTGACAGCGGTTATTGACAGCGGAGAACTAGACAACGGGACGGAGGGTCTCTCCTGCAGGAACAAGTAATATTACATTTGTAAGAGAGTGATTTTGAAATGAAAATTATGTTTTTTGCCATTACGACGCTGTAACAATGATGGCAATGGTAACATCTGCGTGAAATCTTCTTTATTCGGAATTATTTTTATACTTGACTGTATTATGGTATCGTTCTAACAAAGTATCCTTTTGTGTGTGTTTTTTCAGGAATACGAAGAAACACTCTTTTCCTCTTTCGATAATATTCACGAAATGTATTTAGTTGCAGCAGTTTTAAGAGTTTCCGTCACTGATTACTGTTGCGTGCTAAACTGTTGAATAAGTGTAGAGGAACATGAACTATACAGTGAACTAGCGTGTTTCTACGATTTCGTTAGCGAGGTGGTAGGAAAAAAATGCCTGACATTGCCTAGGCAATCTTTTATCATCTAAGCATCGTGTCTCAAACCGTGAAAAGGAAGTAGGCAGACAGATTGTCAGACAGTGGCCTTACTTTCGCAATTCATATGAATAAAAGTATGTACTAAATAAAAACCGTACTGCTAGGGAAATAAATAATGTCAATCTATCTCGTCTGCACACAGAACACACAACTACAAAGGGGACAGTCCCCTTGGGCACGACTACAACGCGCTAAATCGCTAGCGGCAATGCTCTTTGAATATCTTTCTTTTAAAGTGTGACATAGTTTCGTTTTGCTGTTGTTTAGAGGTCGAAATAAGTTATATTATGGATATGGACAACACTTGCTTGCTTACTTGAAACTAGCCGTTTGTTTCTTTTTACTTTAGCCTTTTTTGTCTGACTGCTGCAAAGGCCCTCGGCACACTTTCATTTTAGGGTTCTGTACCTAAAGGGTAAAAAGGGACCTTATTACGACCTTGCTGTCCGTCCCTCAGTCTGTCCCTAAACTGTTTCTCAAGGAATGCGATAGCTAGACAGTTGTTTCAACTTCTTCGATCAATTATCCAGGAAAAAAGCCTAATCGTTACGCCAGCTTTTCTTAGGATCCTAGGCTTATAGCTAGGCCTACCTCGATAAAGACTGTCTCCTTCGTGCACCTACCATGTCATAAATCTCGATGGACTAAATATAATATTTTTTAGAAATAGAGAATCAGCCATTAAGAGTTTAGATTTAGAAATTGTCCTAAAATTAATTAATTTCGCAATTTTAATAACAAGCGATCTTTAAAACTTGGCTGAACCTTAAGCCTTGGCTTAGGTCTGTCATTACTTTGATTGGCATCTGTCAGTTTTATCGCGTCATTGCTTTAGTATTCTACAGAATCTTTTCATGCTTCATTAATTTTATAAAAAATCTGTCAAATAGCACATGGGCTCTTTCAATTCTATTCCCACAAACAAATAATGTATACCGACTGTGCTTTTCCGTCTAAGTTATTTGACCGCCAATAGAACCTGTTAATTTTACCTCAAAACATGAAAATACAAAGCCGTCATTTGGAAAAATGATTACATGATAAAAGTGAATAATAAAGATCAGAACAAATATAATATTTTGTCGAGCCTCACAAAGAATGCGGAGTTCAGCACAATGATGCTAGAAGTGCTCACTCCTTAACCGGGCAAGTTCTTGTTTTAACAAAGCGAGCTATGCTACGTACTTACATCATAATAATTATGATATCTTAAAATTAACTAATGGTTTTTACCTGCCAGTAATCTGGTGCAGGTCCAGTAGCTAAGCGACCCTGTTGTATAGTTAAATTAAGTACTAAGAAAATATATATTTTTTTTATAAAACGTTCCCCCACACTAGGTATTTCTCCTGTATCGTGGGTGCGTTCACAAACATTTAAACTCACATACACAAATACCCAGACCCGGAACAATGATCTGTAGGTCATAAAAATACTTGTTCCGTGCGGGGATCGAACCCGCGACACGTATCGCAGCTGTCCATTGCTTGAGCCACTGCGCCAACCGTGTCGTCAAATTATAAGAACTTAAAGGATAAACTAACCATATACCTACATTATTTAAAAACTTGTATATAAACTAACAGGTAGCTATAAAATTGCATCAAAAAACTGCTCCTCAACGCTATCAGCCGGTAATGTGCCAAAATACTAAGTAAAAATACTATTTACAGTTTTCTCAGGCGACTCCTTACTTTATAATTATCCTCTTGGGCCTTGGCAAATGTTTTGCTCAACATTTGAAGGGTCAAAAGTTTTTAGCCCTACGATACAAACTTTAGGACCCATGTTCACATTGTTGTTATATTACAGGTAATTGCAAAGCAAAGTGGCTTGTTCCGTGGGACACCATCGAGGAGAGAGCCTGCGGAACTGATAGATGAGAACTGAACACACGGTCGCGGACATACAATATGGCGTCTTTCAAAGGTGAGTCAAGTTTTTATGTTTTTTGGATGCCCTAAGTCAGCCCGACGACGGGTTATAATTCTACTTATTAAGAACCTATTTTATAGATTTTTGAGTGCCCCCTTCCCCATGGAAAAAAGCCGTGAGTGTTTTATGTGTGTACATAGGTGCTAGGAGCATTTGCTCCTACGTGAAAGCATGGGGAATTCAGTACACCGTAGTCACGCTATAAGTAGAACGTCCTTGATTGTTAGAGTTAAAATAAATTAAACAAGAAGGTCACTCACTTTACTTCAAATATGTAGTAAGTAGGTACATAAGCCGTTATAATTATATTCTATGTTACAAGGAACAAAATTGTTTAAAACGGAATCCTTATAGATTCGGCATGTCCGTCTGTCTGTCCATCCGTATGTCACAACCACTTCTACTACTTTGAAACTTACTATTCCGAAACTATTAGAACCATTAATAAAAGTTTAAAGGGGGCTACATACATGGCAATAAAACGAAAAAAAAACATCAAACCTATACGATTTATCTAGGATCCCATCATGAGATCCTGACTAGGTGACAATGAGACCACCTCGGGAGTATACTCTATCGAATACAAAAATACTTTTGAAAATTGGCTCATTAATGGCGTAGATATCTTATGACATACATTAAAAAAAAACATACAGAATTGAGAACCTCTTCCTTATTGGAAGTCGGTTAAAAATTGGTTTGAACGAGATATAATCACCTGTTTTTGAGATATATTACTTTGTCATTTATACAAACACTATGGAAAGAAAACTGCGAGAGCGAGCACTCGCATCTGGTCAGTTTTTATTACGGTCCCGTAGTCAATATGGAACCCTTATAGTTTCGCCATGTCCACCTGTCTGTCCGTCCACAATATATCTCAAAGACTCTTAGTACTAGAAAGCTGTAATTTGGCATGAATATATAAATGAGTTAAAGTAAAAAAGTGCTAAAGTAAAATGTTGAAAAATTTTCTTTTTATGGTATCTCCAGTATACACATTAAAGTGGGGATGATTTCTTTTTCGCCCAAAGTTCATAGTGTTGTATGTCGTTGGATAGGTTTATAAAAATATTACGATTTGGTTGAAACAGTTTTTCGATTATGAGATTCGTTTGTGAAATATTAAGCTGTAAAGTGCAAATACATAAACTACGCGCTCCTTTTTCACCAACTTCACAAAGTTCATAATTCATTCGTCGGGCTTGGTATAACATTTTATAACAAACTGCCATCTTCTTTTCTAGACTTGCCATTTAATGCGTTTAAAGCCAAAGTAAAATCTAATCTTTGTTTAAAAGCGTACTATTCCATTAACGACTACTTAAATGATAAGAACAGTTGGTCGCTGAGTTGAACACAAGACAATGTTTGTTATTTATTTATGTTCTTTCTCCAAGATTAGTTTACTGATATGTTATGTCTTTTTTTATTATTATTATATACTTTTTTATACTTGCCTTACTATTGTATCGAGTCTGGTTCTTCTAACCAACCTAACAGACAGATGTGTGCTGGGGAGTTTGTTCCGCCACTTCTTCTTTCCAGCAAAAACACTAGGAAGTGTCGAAGGGGGGGCGTTTTGGGGGACTGTCTCTTGTAAATAAGTAAAGTAAAGTAAATTTTGACGTCCGAAAAGTGCTAATTATCAGCCTAGTTTGAATAAATGAGTTTTGATTTTGATTTTGATTTTGAAATACCTGTTAAACTCAAGTGTGCCAACTTAAACCACCTATACGGGTTGTGTTTGGGCGTGTGAAAAAGTTCATGGTAGTAGCATAATTATAAATTGAAGGAAAACTATCACAGCTAAGAAGGCTTTACAAGTTCACGAGTAATAGTCGACCAACTTATAAAATGTACTTGTACGATATATTTTCCTATACATAATGTAAGGTGGAGTGCAGGTTTTAAAACTGCGCTGTTTTATTTTTACAATAAAAGTCATCGTTCGGAGGCAGGTAGGCAGGGTGGTTAATCAGTTTAGTAAGTGCACATATTTTGATAGGCAACTACGGAACCCTACACTCTAAAAAAAAAATGATTGCTCCTAACAAGATTGTGATTATTGCAATCAAGCATCTTGATTCCATACGAGCCTAACAAGACGTTAGATAAATCAAATAAGGTGATTTTTGTTGCTCTTACTATCTGCTTCTTAACTAGAACAATTAGAACCTTAGTCGAAGTCAACATGAAATTGATCAATAAGACGAATTCAACTAAATAGATTCATCTATAATCTTGTTCAATATAAATATGTAAATGACTACTATAACTACTTATCATTAATAAATTTGACTAAGGACTTGGTCATTGCAACAAATTCATCTTCGTAGATTCAACCAAGAACTTGTTCATTATAACTAATTCATCTTTTAAGATTCGATCAAGATCTTGGTCATTAAAACTAATTCATCTTTTTAAATTCGACTAAGAACTTGGTCATTATAACTAATTCATCTTCGTAGATTCGACCAAGAACTTGGTCATTATAACTAATTCATCTTTTTAGATTCGACTAAGAACTTGGTCATTTTAACATAATTATCTTCGTAAACCTAATTAGGACCTTGGTTATTTAAATTATTTTAATATTTATTCGACTATTTTAGCTTAATAAATTCAACTATGACCTTGTTCAATTTAAATCTCATAATATTCACAACAATCAATTTGTTTATTTGAATAAGCTACTAATCTTGTTCGTTACTATTATAAAACATTATTATGCCAACCAAGTTACTCTTAATCGAATGTACTGAGACACTTTATCTCATTAACTAACACCAATCTATGAATTGGCTTAGCACTTCAAATGCGTATTTAAGAGCACTCTCAGTATTGCTATTTTATTATTTATAAATTACAACCCTTACCCCAGTTTCTAAAATCCCGGTCAAAATATACCTATTTGTTATACGTATATCACCTCTTGTGATCGGTTAATTTTAACGATGATCAAAATGACAACCAATCCACTTGACATGAGATTAAACATTTATCAAAATTTTACCTGCATCTCAGATAAGAGGGGTGGGGGGGGGGGGTGTTATTTATAAATCGCACTGAGTGCTCTTAATTACGCATTTGAAGTGCTGTTCCAATTAATGAACCTAGCACCTCAAGATCATACCCAGAATGCTGTCTGGATTGAGAGCAATTTATTATTGAAAGTATGATATCAAAACATGATCGTTTTTTCTCAAGTAAGTCCTACCTATTTAGATATTTAAACTGTATCGATAGGTAACCATTTTGTCTAACAACATTTTTTTAAGTAGCTGACAGGTTAGATACCTACAAAAATTTGGTCAAAATGAAACAAAAAATATAATTACAAAAATTGTATAATTGTTATTAGTGACATATAAAACATCTTAACATTTTGTCCTAATAACTATCTACCTTAGAATAAACTTTTATAACAACAATATTTAACAGAGAAAACAACACAGCTTATTTCTTAATCATTTATGAATAATCAGTCACATTATTATTTGTTTCTGACACAAAATAAAATATTTTAACAGTGGTCTGGAATTATCACAACCAAAACCAACTAAACTATGAAAATCTCGTTGCAACAATTTGCTTATTAAGTACGAGTACCTAGCTAAGTAGATATGTATAATACTAAATACTTAATTATGAGTATTAAAGGGAATTTTAAAATAGCAACATAAATAATGTCATAAAAAAAGTTATTAATTATCAGTCATTTAGCAACAGCCAGCAGAATGGCAGCAAATTAAATTTAAAAAAATGCTTTTTTTTATTACTTAATGCGTTCATCGGCGCGTATTCTTCCAGAAGAAGTTTAGACATACAAATTTGAAAATTTCAAAACCACACCGATAAATGAGTTAAAAAAGAAATATACAAAAAGTATTATATATGGCAATCCGCGAGAAGAGACCCGGCAGCAGTTGATCCTTTATCAAATGCAGATGACATTTTATAAAACGCTTTTTGTATAAAATACCACACAGGGTATGTGTCGATACCATACTCTGCATTAAGTTCCCATATTATTTTGTAATACGTATCAACTGCGTGCATAACAGACATTCCCTCATAGATGACCGATCTATTCGCAACAATAAGGAAGGTATTTATTTTGTCTAGCGACTCACCCACTACAATAATATAAGGTTGGGATGGCGCTCCTTTTTGGAGAAGGGTTGAAAGGCGGAGTTCTATTGCTTGACGGATTTCTGCACTAGATTTCACGTGCTTTATAAAGCCTTCCCGGGCTTCAACTTTACTTGGATTCCAGCTTTGACCTGCATCCGAACTGCGTTTCTTCTTTTGTTTAACAGCCGCAGTGTTTAAAAAAAACGGTATGGTGGTATGCGGCTAAATTTGATGAATCTTCATTTGATGCTGAAAAAAATAGAAGAAGTAAGCAACAAATTTTATTATAATAAGTAATAAATAAAATAAAAACTTTGTATTGTTATATTATATGAGCAGTAAACCACCGAAATATACAGGGTGGAAACGGTAAACGGGGCAGTAAGGGGAGCTACATTAACCGTTGCAGCTACATGAAAATGGTCTTAGGAAACTATCATTAACTTTTTGTAAAATTTTGATCCCAATTCACAGATTTTAAAAAAAATTTACAGTTAGCAAGAGAATTTATTTATACAGTGTGATTCTTTATAATGTGCACATATCGAAATGGGGGAATCTATGCTTAATTTTATCGATGGAAAAAATATTTAAAAAAATCTAAATATTTTTTAATATTTTTTATGGAATTTTCAAAAATGTTGTCCGCTGTTGTGACCCCAATGTAAACAAAACGGTGTAACTTTTAAACTAAATTATCTATCGCGATGAAACAATTTTATGTAAAAAGTTATGAAAAAAAAAAGTTTTTTTGATCAAAAAACGTGTTTATTTTTAATTGAGGGTAGTTTTTTCCACAATTTTCATTTTACGAGGACGCCTAATTGCTTCCAATCATTATGGAGTTTGTTTCATCGCGATAGATAATTTAGTTTAAAAGTTACACCTTTTTGTTTACACTGGGGTCACAGTAGCAGACAAAATTTTTAAAAATTCCATATAAAATATTAAAAAATATTTAGATTTTTTTTAATAATTTTTCCGTCGATAAAATTAAGCATAGATTCCCCCATTTCGATATGTGCACATTATAAAGAATCACACTGTATATAATTGCCATTTTAAGTACACAAAACAGTTTTTTGATGCCAATCTATCCTGTTTCTAATACTGATCAAAAAGTTTTTGTAGACCGACCCAAGTTGCAGTACTCAAAAAGTCAGAAAATGCAAAAAAATAACTTTCAGCGGGACAGTAAGTACCTATGATTCCTAATTACAATTTAAAAAAAAAATACAGTTAGCAAGAAAATTGATATCTAGGTAATAATAATAATTGATATTGATATGGTCTTAGCGTTAACCGTTTCCACCCTGTATATTTATATTTAGATATTTCTTTCATACTTACAATTGGTAAGAGTGACCAGTTCATGAAAAAATGGTTCTGTTGTTTTTTTCTTTTACAGTTCCTATATGCTGATTTTCAATAATGGAAAATGAATAAACAAATTGTCTTTTTAAATACCATGTACAGCATCAAAGTCCATATGCATCTGGAAAATAAAAATGCATATCTTTATTAGTTACAATAAACAATAATAGAAAAAATGAGAGTCAAGACACTTTTATTTTTACCCGACTGCGGCGAAGCCCAAAAGGAGGGTTATTAATTTACTGCCAGATCTCATGCCAAAACAATACTGTTTCAATTTCAATGAATTATAATTGGGAATGCTTATATACAATATTACGGATTATCAGATTTAGTGACTGACACAAATATGGTTTATCTATATATACATAAATATGGGTTATATTTAATTCGTGAAAATAGGAGAGAAATCGTGCCCACATCCACTTTTCTCGTAATGCTCGCTCGATAATTTAAAAAGCAAACTCGAAACAGTAAATGTGATAGGGTACCTACCTATTTCCTTACTCAACATGGATTCATATCACCCGGGGGTCAGTGGGTCGTCTTAAGGGAAGGGGCCTCCGGGTTTATTACATTTTCAATCAACACCATACAACAAACTAGCGAGTGCGATAAGTAGGTAGGTACTTACGGGTGAATACTGGTATTAGAGCCTCTAACTCCCATGTCTTGAGGAGTTCGGTAACGTCTTCCATTTCAATTCATCATCATTCATTTATAATATGTTACACTTTCAATGTCAAAGGACAGGATCACTGCACTTGTAGGTAGGTATAGTCTAATCGACGGTTCCACCAAATAATCTTTGAAGACACTGCTAAACACTGAAATTACTTGATACTTGATACTACAAAGTTTCTAAGAAAAGGAGCACTTGGAGCACAGCTGAAGTCCAACTTCGTTTCGTTTTTTTTAAATTTTCCGATTATTGGATTAGATTTAAACTGGTTTTGACTCGCTTGCAGAGACGACAAACCACCAGCGCGCGGCGCGTGCCGCGCGCTGGTGGTGTGCGGGGTGGGGTACCCGGACTAGGGAGGAATAGGGAAGGGCGGATCTCTTGAATAAATCGATCAATCGAATGATCAATTCAACAAATATGAAAGTCGATACAACGTTTTAGTTTTAGTAGAATGTAACAATAAATTTTAGTTGATGTAATTATCAGATCTTTGTTAAATCAACTAAGACATGTTTGTTAATTTTATAAATAAAACTTATCGAAACGATTACTTGATTTGATTGCTTTTACTATTTTATTCTGAATTGATTCAACAGACGTATTTGTTTAAGTTAACTAAATAAAAATGATTAAGTCATGCAAAGAAGAAAATTGTGATGCAATCAACAATTATACATGTTAGAATTAATAAACATACCTACATTGTTCGTTCAATCACAAATGAACTTGCTGTTGTAACTAATTAGCTATCGTTGAGTTGCCTAATATCATGGTAGTTTTATTCAATTTAACGTCAACTAAGAAAAAATCCCTCTTAGTTGGCTTCAATTTTTTAGAGTGTACATTGTGCGTGGTCCGACATGCACTTGGCCGGTTTTTTAATCATGTTTGATTAATTGAATTTTCCTTAATGGTTTCCTCGTTCAGTAAATAAAATTCAGTGACTCTAATTCCTTGCACGTGGATCAAGATTTCATGATAAAAATATATTCTTGTCATGCTACTGGAATACTTGTAGTAACTGAACTGCAATTCACCAGATCCAGATCTTAACGAAATTTCAAGCGGTATCATTTGACTGTCTGGAGCCGTGCCAAACCATAAGCATGCTAAATAGCAATCACTGTTGTAGGCACAGCTAGTCCAGGTCTTAACATAAATAATATTCTATATATTGGGGTTTCGCTCGTAATTTTGCACGGCAGAGGGACGCGTCAAGTATTGACATTGCTGTTTACTTTATAGCGTCTTGTATTGTATTGGGTATCGGGCTGGTTGTGGCAGCTGACTGGCGTCCGCAACACCACGTTCTTAGAGCGTATTTTGTAAGTAAACCACATTCCATTTAGGAAATATAAATAACTAGCTATTGCCAGCAGTTCCACCTGCTAAAACTCGAAAATTATCCCATGGGAAGATAAAATCGGGATAAAAACTATCCTATGTGTTAATCCAGGTTATAAACTATCTGTATACCAAATTAATCCAAATCCGTTCAGTAGTTTTTGCGTGAAGAAGTAACAAACATACACACACACACACTCACAAACTTTCGGCTTTTATAATATTAGTGTACTGCCGCACTCAGAGAGCTTTAATGATTACTTAGGCCATCACTTAGTAATGGTTTTGACAGTTTTCTCATGCAAAAATATGTCAAACGTTTACTAAGTGACGGCTTAAGTATTCATTAAACTGACTGAGTACGGCCGAGTGTGATTAACGTAATTGAGTAAGTAATTATAGTTGTTAGAGAATCATTAAGAAAACCTTTGATCCACACTTGAAATTGATAAAACGAACCGAGTGAATAAACCGAATGTTTGAACGACCATTTTTTGAAAATAATAAATTAAAAGCTTTTGGTGTTCACGTCGATTAGAGCATGGTAACAGATCTTGTGACAGTCAGTTGCCATGGATGCGAGGTCACTGCCCTATGTCGCGAGATCGCTTAGCGACACATCGCGGGACCGGGAACATTTGCCGACAGGCTCATGTTCAAATTCCATTTTTATCGGGTTAGGAGGATTTTACTTAACTGTTGTTTATTCATTGAGGCTGACGAATCTTTTATTTTTCGTATAGCTAAATGGCGCCTAAAACCTTTTGCTATTGATTTGCTTTCAAGAATCAAGAATCGAAATGTAATAGTGCAATAAGTTTTTCCTTTTACCCGCAAATGGTACCATCTATGTGGCAGAAACTTGATGCTCTGTTATTTGGCATAATACACTTGGCCTATTCTACTTTGAACGAATGTGTTTAAGGCAAAATAATTATATAATAATAAAATATTAATAGAATTATCGTTTGGCTGAATGTTTCAATGTCCGAATTTATAAAAGCATACTTATAAGACGGCAGAATTTTATTTGGTAGAATTTCATAAGACATACTATGAAGATGTTTGAAATTCATTTGAAATAATTTTATAAGGTATATTGCGAATTTTATTACAATATTTTTGACCTAATTTAAATTTAAAAGTAAATACTTACCTTGTGCTACAAAAGTAAGTGTCAGAAACGAATCGCTGGAAAACCGACTCCACGTAGTCTCTTCTGCCCTACCCCGAGAGTGTAATTTAAGCCCGCGTAGGCGCGGAGGGGCGAGGCGGTCCGTAAGCTAAGAAACAGGTGGCTTAAACGCGCCACTGTGGCTGAGGCTGGCCGGCGACAACAAGCCGAAGCTGAGGTGGTGTGTGTTAGAAACATCTCCGACGATAAGCTTGCGTGGAACCGCCGGGGCCGTGGCAGAAATCATGCCTGCTGCATGTTACACATAAGTATGAAAGGAAATGTATGCCAAAAGATGATTCTGATTGTGAACTTTCGGCAATATGATTGTTTTACTTCTAAATGTTTCTGGAAATGAAGTTTATGCTCAAAGATGATTCTGACTTACAAAATTATGCGTTTTGAATTTTTGAGAAATTATTTTCGTTGAAATGACTATTCTGTCATCCACTGCAATGCAAAATAAAATTCGGGCATAAAAAATTCTACTGTAAAAGGTAGACCCAACCGCACCACTATAAAAACTGTGTGTCTACTAGTTAGCTTATTTATTTACTAGTATCTACGAAAAAATACAAGGTAAACTTAAAACTAAATATAAGAATGTATTATTTTTGAGAAATAAATTATCTTAAACCGTAAAATCGTCAAACCTCCAACAGTCTTCTAGACTGATTTTGTCAGTTTGAAATCCGATCAGCACACCCTTGTACCGCCTCACATCGCCCCTTACCTCCAGATTATAATTAGGCGTAATAAGCCGATATTGGGCACCTCGGCTTGAGTCGACGCAACTCAACTCAACTCCTTATCAGTTGCCGCCACTTGCTCGTGGTCGTACATGTAATAACTTAGGTATCTTTATGATATGTTGTACCTAGTTAGATACAAAAGAAAATAATGTAAGGAGTAAGAACTGTTTTGTGTCAAAGTAAATTAAGAAATTTGTGAAGGGAAGAACGAGCTTCAGAATGTTTAGTGGTGGGAAGTGTCTATAAGTTAACTTCTTCTTCACTTCACTGGCACAAAATATTGTGAGCCTAGAACTTTGCCACTTCCACTGCATCGTTGGTAGCGGCTCCGATGTCAGAAAGTCGGGCATGGTTTGCGACAAAGGTCCAAAACCACAACCCACTGATATTTCATTGAGGTAGCCCCACTTAACGAGATTGGAATAACTCCTACCCATTTTAGTCCGGAGGCGGTTCAAGGAGTTCCAGGTGAACCACTGAAGTTTAGACCCGGTAGGAAGATACTCGCTTGCTAGTAAAAAGTGAGGATTATGATGTAGTAAAAAAGTGTTGAGGGCGTTTATTTGTGATTATATTTTGATCGTTAATATGCGTAGGCCTAGAATCATGATTATAGTACAGTTTGATCAGTAACAACAAATGCAATTCGACACAACATAAGCATTGACCACCACAAAACTTGATGTGCGTATTCGCAGCGGAAAAATGACGATTTTTTTATTTTCTTTTTAGCAGATGTTTAGTGTATGACGTCGTGTAAATGTATATGGTAAGTACACATTTGTGCATCCAACCATTGAGGAGTTAGTCAATAAAAAGTGTTCCCGCTGGAACTACGTCATCCTAGCTGCACGTTTTTTTCCTATGGACGTACAAGAAAAAACATACATTCAATAGTATAATAGTGTAATGTAACCAGGGGTAAATGTGTATGTTTTAATGACATTTGTGTGCCGTAAAACAGCGAAGATAATCAAGTGTCCGCTGCGCTGACGTTTGACTATTTCATGAAAATCATATAAAACGGTGTTGTGCAGAGTTGTAATATGTTACGCACGATAGATAAAACATAAATTTCATCCGCCAATGTATTCATGAACTCTAGCTACCATGCGACAATTCACAACAATGTGAAATAAGTGGAACTAGGTAAAGACAGATACTTTCCGACAGCAGTAATCCAGTAATGCTGTCAGTCGTCGTGGATTACCCGCCGAGATGCATCGCTGCTACAAGCACATCGCTTATTCAACGATACCGACTGAACAGATTTACTAACTCAACGACCATTTTAGTTTCAACTTGTTTTAGCGACATATTATGTATTCACATACATAACATAAAGTAATACACGAAGGGCTAGCCAGAGGTGTACTCGTTAGTATACACACATTTCGTCCGTTGTGTTTAAGACCTTTGTAATAAGAGGCGAGACTATATTTATAATAGGGATGTTTACTGACTTAAAAAAATATGATTCTAATTAGTCCGTCTGTTAGATTATCGAAATATATTGGATACGTATTTTTTGTTTTATTAAATCAATTAAAATTGACGAAGATAAAACGCATCAAAGATTTGAGTGGGGGTAGGTGACGTCATTGACCGCAAAGAAATGTCATACCAATGTTTTGGAAA
Source organism: Diarsia rubi (assembly GCA_932274075.1). Lineage (NCBI taxonomy): Eukaryota > Metazoa > Arthropoda > Insecta > Lepidoptera > Noctuidae > Diarsia > Diarsia rubi. The sequence goes on from OW026412.1 coordinate 23,750,908, forward strand.
ATTACGTCACACGAGTTTTCAAAGCACTGCATCGTCTTCATTGTTTGTTTACGTGAAAAAAGAAAAAATACGTGTACAATATTTTTTGGAAATCTATCTGACGGACTAATTAGATTATTTTTGTTAACTACCCTATTGCCATCAAGTGAGCACAAATTTAGAGTGCTACTGAGAAATTGTTGATTGAATAGCCCAATAACACTTTGCCTGAACTGCGAATCGAACGCAGGAGAAGAGCACAGCATAGTGGTCGCGCTCGCAACCAGCAGATCAAGGCGTCAAAGTTACTGTGAGTAATGGAAATTGAATCGGAAAAAATAAATAAAAATAAAAAAAACTTTGCAAAGTGCAGTGGAACTGGCGAAACGAGCCGCAAAGCTTGACTAGTAGAAAAAAAGACATGAATAAAATGAGGAAAATTAACATAATTCACCATGGTATCCGCAAGCGCCGAATATTCCCGAAGTGTTAGAGATACACTTTATATGTATGCCTGTATGTCGGCTTTTTCAATCAGTTTACGCATAACGTAGATTGATCGGAAAATTCTGACACCAAACGTTATCGTTTTTAGCACACGCAAACAAAATTGCAATTGTTTTGCAATTATCTGGCGCGCGGGCGGCGGTGATAATCAAACCAAAAAAAAAACCCGTGTTACTTAAATTGTGAGCGGACACTACTCGTGCTACACATATTTACTACTCTCTCTGTTCTATATGCAGACATTTTTAATATCTCTTCGATAAGTCGGTTTTTTAACTTTCTCGTCACAAATTTTGTCGCTTGACTTCGAGTACTGTAAGAAGTTCGAACTTTTTCAGAACAAATTGTTTCTTAGCCTATTATTATCCAGCTTTATGAATTTAATTTTCGAGGACATAGCTCATTTTGTATTTAAATCATAATCTGTCTGAGAGTTTCCAAATCAGTATTAAAAAGAAACATTGTAAACGTACTTCAAACCCCACACGAACCTAATCTAAACTACAGCTTGCCGAAAGCTCTTAAACGAAACAGTTAAAAAATAAAACGAAACGAACGAAACGTGCAATTCCTGTATATAATTATATCACTATACATATTCTGGCTGGCCTGTTGGTCTAGTGGTTAGTGACCCTAACTGCTATGCCGGAGGTCGTGGGTTCGATTCCCACCCAGGACAAATGTTTGTGTGATGAGCACGATCATTTGTTCTGTGTCTGGGTGTAATTTATCTATAATATGTATGTATTTAGAAATATATAAGTATGTTTATCAGTTGTCTAGTACCCATAACACAAGCTCTGCTTAGCTTGGGACTAGATGGCGTTGTGTGATAGTTGTGGAATATTATTATTATTATTATTATATTCTCATATAGTCTGTCTCTTCGCGATAAACTCAAAATCTACTTGTAAGGTTGGGACTTGGGAGACAAGTGAAACACACGAGATCTGGGTAGATACTGATTATATATTGAGATTATTGAGATTAACTACAAGGATTAATAGGTATGCATACACATCTATAGTTACTACATCTCATCTTCACCGCATTAAAAAAAATTAAATTAACTACAGTTTAATTTAATTTTACGCTATAATATTATATTATATATTTATGATTATATAGTTATACACGGTTTGTAATAGTAATATTGCTGTTACATTGTAGTAGTTTTTTTTTTTTTTTTTTTTTTTTTACATTTATGTACTTATTACTAAATTATCTTATAACTTATTATACACACACATATAGTACCTGTATTTAAATAGCTATAATCAAGAAACAGGTGGCATGTACAGTTTTGTCCTGTTCTTGTGTATTGTGTACATTTTATTATTTTTCATAATTTCTACATTTGGTGAACATTCTCTTATAACAGTGTATGGACCTTGATAAATGCTTTGGAACTTATTACCTGTTTCATTTTTTATTAAAATTAAATCATTTGGTTTGTATGACACTGGGTTAACATTTCGGTCGTATCTCACTTTTCTGTTTACTTTACTGGCTATTAAATTATCTCGTGCCTCTCTTTGCGTTGTTTGTATTCTGTATTTTAATTCTAATGGGTAGCTATCAAAATTGTATAAAGGATCAACTTGGCCTGAATTTAAGTTCGTTGGTAAAATACATTTTTTGCCGAATACTAACTCAAAAGGGGTAAATCGTGTCTCGGTGTGTACTGATGTATTATATGAAAAACACCAAAATGGAAGCCATGTGCTCCATGCTTCTGTATGATTACCTGTTTGAATTCTTAAATAATTACCCAAGTGTTTGTGTGAGTTTTCCAATGCGCCAATACTCTGATGATGATACGCCGTTGACTGTAATTTATTTATATGTAATAGGGTACATACCTCTTTCATTGTAGTTGACAAAAACTGAGCCCATATCTGTTGCTATAGTTCCTGCAATTCCGTATCTAAGAATAAAATTATTAACAAAACTTCTAGCTACGTCACTTGAGGCTTTAGATAACATTGGGTATGCTTCAACGTATTTAGTCAGTTCACATTGGATGGTCAATATATATGTGAAATTATTGTAATCTCTATCCAATGGACCCACCAAGTCCATGTAAATTTTTTCAAAGGCTGATGTTGCCGTAGTAGTGATTTCCATAGGTTCTTTTGTATGATGTGACGAATGTTTTTGTCTTTGACATTTGTCGCATCTTTTCACAAACTCTGTTACATCCACCTCTAGCCTTGGCCAGAAATAATATTTTTTAATATTATTAATCATCCGTCTAATGCCCGCGTGGCCACTAGTGGGCAAAAGATGGAAGTCATTTATGATCACACGTTGATCATCTTTGTTGTTTATTCTCTCTCTAACTTTTAATATACATAGTCGTGGTCCGGACCATTTATTTATTTTCTGTACTTCACTTATTACTCTTTCTATAAAATTACTTTTATCATTCTTATTCTTTATGAAATATATTTCCTCTATGTTATATTTCTTACAAATTATTTCCAACTCTCTCACAAATTCGCCTGGCGAGAATTGCGATCGAGACGCTGGATTTATAAAAATTGTATTTCTTGTTGGTGCATAACAAAAACATTTGTTCTCATATTTTATTTCATTCAAGTTACGATATCGTGCTAGTTCGTTTTCTGTTATAAAACGTATTTCAATGAAACATTTAGGTTTACTAATCATTTCTACAACTTTCGGTTGATCAGGCCGATTGTCGTCAAAAGTAACAGTACCCTGTGTTTGTAACCTGGCCTTCTGGCCTCGTGTCATTACATTGATAACACTGTCATTCATCTCTTTCAACTCCTCCGATGTTATGCGCAAGCGTGACATTGCGTCCGCTGCTGAATTATTTTTCCCTCTCAAATATTCCACTACGAAATCATATTCTTCCAAAATCAATCTAAATTTTGTCAATCTGCTTGAAGGATCTTTCATTCCAAATAATGCTATGAGCGGTTTATGATCTGTTTGGACTGTAAACTTACGGCCATACAAATAAGGTCTAAAATGCTTAACCGACCAAACGATGGCTAGCAACTCTTTCTCGATTGTTGGGTATCTTTTCTCGGCTTTATTCAAACTTCTACTCGCAAATGCTACCGGTCTACTGTTTCCGTTACACAATACCGATCCAATAGAGTAATTTGACGCGTCAGTTTGTAAAATAAATTGATTATTCTCTGAGAAATCGGGATATTGTAATACTGGATGTTTAATGACACATTGTTTAAGTAATTCAAATGATTTTTGACATTGCTCATCCCAATTAAACATGACATTTTTCCTACACAGTGAATTTAATGGATATGCTTTCTCTGCAAAGTTTGGGATGAATTTCCTATAATAATTAACGAATGCTACGAATCTTTTTACTTCTTCTGTGTTTATGGGAACTGGGTAGTTTTCCACAACTTTTATCTTATTGGAGTCTGGTATGACACCCTCTGGAGTAACAATATGACCTAAGAATAGTAATTCTTTCTTTAAGAAATTACATTTTTGGGGATTTAATTTTAAATTAACCTTTCGTAACCTTTCGAATATGTCCTGAAGATTTTTAATATGGGACGTTAGATTTCGGCTGAAACATACTAAATCGTCTTGATATACTAGGCATTTTTCGTACGTCAAACCTGTCATTGCCATAGTCATCATTCTTGAAAAGGAACTGGGACTCGTTTTAAGTCCTTGGGGTAGTCTAGTCATTTGAAATCTTCCAGAATCAAATGCTGTGTATTTACGACTGTCGGGATCTAATTTTACATTATAATATCCTTGATGCAAATCTAAATGTGTAAAGTACATACAGCCTGATAAAGAATCTAATATTTCCGTAATATTTGGAAGAGGAAATTTGTCATCCTGTATAACGTTGTTCAGTTTCCTGTAGTCAACTACTAACCGCCATTTCTTGTTCCCATCGCTATCCGATTTTTTCGGTACAAGTAGAATGGGACTAGACCATTCACTCTGAGATGGTTCTATAATTCCCTCATTTAACATTTTGTCTATTTGACTTTTAATTTCATTTTTAGGGTTCCGTACCTCAAAAGGTAAAAACGGAACCCTTATAGGATCACTTTGTTGTCCGTCTGTCTGTCTGTCTGTCTGTCTGTCTGTCTGTCAAGACCTTTTTTCTCAGGAACGCGTGGAGGTATCAAGCTGAAATTCATATCAAATACTCAAGTCTATGGTCTCTTAGAGCTGTGAAAAAATCAAACTTCTAAGTCAACGCGATCAAAAGATACTTCCGTTTATGCCGCAAATTTTCGACACTCGCAAGGGAATCAAAACCTACAGGGTACTTCCCGTGAACTCAGAATCTTGAAATTTGGTACGAAGCAACGTCTTATAACACAGATAAAGGAAAAATTGCGAAAAGCATAAATTTTTAGTTACATCATATAATAAAAATATTTTTAATAATTTAAAAAAATAAAATAAAAAGCGACTCCCCTACTACGATGGTACGGAACCCTTCATGTGCGAGTAGGACTCGCCCTTGGCCGGTTTTTTTAAAGAGTGTGGTTGTCTGTATGGTTTTGAATAAATTGGTTGAGTGTCTTGTTTCAAAACAATCGAGTGTTGATAAATGTCCGTAGTCGATAATTTATCTCCTTCCAAATAAAAAATATCTGAATATTTGGCACATAAACTTTCTATGTTTTGTTTTTCTTCTTTATTTAAATTACTTAAGGTTAACTTTGTAAATAGCTGCTTAACTCGGTCTGCATTCAACTCATTTTTGTTAAAAACGCAGATATCGTAATCCCTGGTACTCTGTATATCTAGATTTATTTCTGACAATGTGACGTCATTGGCTGTTGTATTCAAAATACGTAATGGTATTCTACCATTGTCTGGAGCCACTAATGTACTCGCGACAAAGATTCCCTCACATACTTCTTTCGTACTTATCACGCATTCGTCCTTCAAGTTAGTATTTACATAGTGAATTGACTCTGACCTAGCAGGTAATGTCATTAAATAATCCTTGGAATTACATAGTTTCAAAGTTATCTGGTTCCCATTATACCATAATGATAAAACATTGTTATGAAAGTCAATAACCGATGAGTACTTGCTTAAAAAGTCTTGCCCTAAAATTCCATACGCCTTACAAGGCAAGGTGTCAAACACATAGAACTTATGGACTATGTTTTGTTCGTGAGTCCATAATTGTAACTTTACATATCCGATTGCTTGGACTTTGCCTCCGATCCCATTTATAGTTATGTCCTCCTTACAGATGGGGATATTGAACTTTTGTACGTGTTTATACTTTAAGGCTGAAATGGATGCGCCCGTATCAATTAACCAGCTAAACGGTTGCAAGTGATTCACTAATAACTCTACGTAATAACTACTTTCACTAGCCATGATTTTATTACTTTTAGGAACGAAAAAACTCACTTCCGCATTCCTTGGCATCATATGATGAAGTGCTGGGTTGTGGCCGTGATTCATCATCAGTGATCACGCGAACATTTCCATGACCCCCTTTATTTCCCCTGTTAGTATTATTTCTAAAAGAGTTACCTCGATAATAGCCTCTACCTCGAGGTTGTTGGCTGCCTGCTGTAGTAGCGGCGCCTGGCTGCCCATAAGCTGCTTGCTGCTGCTGGCCTCTGCCACGTGCCGGGTAGCCACGGGTGTAGCCACGCTGTCTAAATCCACCTCTATACGCACCTCTACTGTAGCATCTGTGGTTGTTATAATACACTGTCTGCCTGGAATTGGGTTTATAATTTATATTACGTCTCAGTGATAAAATTTCAGCACTCTGGCTGGTCGATGTGCTGTCCTCGTCTAACGCTGCTTGAACAGCATCTTTTAAGCACTGGAACTTCTGAGCTGCCAGAATTGTACCAATCCTGCGATTCCTCAATCCGTCACTAAACTGCCTGATCGCCTGTTTTTCGTTTATTGTTTTTAAAACATCAAACTTCTCTGAATTGCCCTCAGATTGTGAAATCGTGAGGTCAACAAACATTTCGGAAAGTTTTTTCCCGAAATCATCTGCCGACAATTCATTTTGCCTGAAGTTTAGAAGTTGTTTTTGCAACGCACTTGCGGATTTCTGCGGTAATAGGACTCTCTTCATGTCACACAAAAGCATTTGTACATTGTCATATTTGGTAGCTAATTTTAATTTTGCCCCTTGTGATAATCTACTCTTGAGTACGAAGTTAATTAGATTTTCGTGCGCTTTCGTGTCTATGACCGAACTGTAATAGTCTATGCCGTCTATCAATTGTTTTGTATTTGAAATTTCGTCTGTCATAACCGGTAATAAGTTCAAAGCAACTCTTAAGTCAAACTCCATTTTTATTGTAATTTCACTATTATCTTTTGCTTGACATAAATTAGTTATTTCTGTATATAAGTCACTAATTTTCTCACACCATTCTGTTATACTATTTGATTCTTCCGTACTCCTATTTATTTTATTTATGTTTTCTATGTAGTTGTTGTATTGTTTAATTATTACATGAGCTTCACCTAGCTTTTTCGCTAAAATATCTCCTTGTCTACGAGATGGCCCGATTTTAATTAAATATCTCCGTATTTGTACTAGCTCTTCATATAACTTGTTTAAATATACTGCCATTAATTTATGAGTAATATTTATACATAACAATTTTTTTCCTCTTATTTACTGGATAAATACCTACCATTGTCCATTTTTTTTTTCACTTACATGTACATTTTTTCTTATTTACTATATAAACATGATAATACCATTGTCCATGTGTGTCCCTTTGTCCATGCGTTACTTAACTTACACGATTATCACTTCACTGTAATTGGTTAGACTTTTAAACACTTTCCACTGCTTCAAACTGTAGCTTCGTCGATCTTTAAATCGGGATAAAGATTAGGTCGTCGTCGCCGCATGAAAGAACTTCCTCTCTGTCCATTGGCGAGGCTCGCCTCTCGGATCCACTGGAAATGGCATTTCTTGTACTGCTTCCACAAAAAGTACACCACGCCGAGGCTTAACAACACGCAGATGACTATCAGTATAAGGGTAATATTCGACATGTGCTCCTTTACTGTTTCTAAATGCCCCCGATTCGAACCAACGGCATTTTGGTTCAGGAACACAGTCTCCCTCTCCACGTTGGAACGACACATTTTCGCATCACTAGTTTCTTGAAATTACAATTATCGTAAGATAGTTCATTTCGGCACCGCGATTGTTCATTGTTTTCAATTTTATTAAATAAAGTTGAGTACTTGAAGCCGCAACACTAGATAGATATACGATGACGGTATCGCCACGGCCCCAAATATGGCAGGGTCGCCATGTAAGGTTGGGACTTGGGAGACAAGTGAAACACACGAGATCTGGGTAGATACTGATTATATATTGAGATTATTGAGATTAACTACAAGGATTAATAGGTATGCATACACATCTATAGTTACTACATCTCAACTGCACCGATTTTCATGTTGTTTTCTCTAATGGATATAGTGGTTCTCGAGGAACGTTTTAGTATTTGATTTGTCAAGTTCGGACATCACGCGGGTGAGCCGGGGGCATTAGCTTGTATACAGTATGTTAGTTTGAACGAGGGACATGTGGAAACCCGCAATAGGGCATGCTTACATGATACTTATAAAAATATGAACAAAAAAAAAACACTGATAAATAACAGACAGAACCATACCAAATATTTCGGGAAAGTCTCGCCACCCTTGCGTTTATCACAGAAAATTTGCAATGTGTGTGTGTGTGTGCCAAGTTTAAGGTTAGATGGCACTTCTGCTATGTTCATAGAAATAGGTTTTAGGTCTTCAAATAGCTTACTATTTGTACAGTACGAATAGATTTACTCTCAAAATTGCAATTTGACCATTTTATATATTTTAGACTAATTTTAATCCAAAGTAAATTAAATATTTGTCGGAATTTGTCAAAACAATTCACCAGCAAATCGTCATCATCATCATCATCAACTTCCTACCCTAATGTCTTATTCTCTCCACCACTTACTAGATATCTCCAAATCCTCTCATCAAAATGTAGACCAATGCAATCAATGTATACTTCAAGAACCGTCCAACTTGGGTTCCAAATTTCATATTCAAAAACTTGCTCCCCAAATGACCAGGTCCCCATTATTCCTCAACATGTCCCCAACTCAATCAAAGCGCTGTTTGAGCTGTGTCAAGCTACGTTGAGCTGTGTCAGCACACGAGCGTAATAAAGCGCTCCTAATGGTCCCACGTGTCAACTTGCACAACTCGGTAACTTCCAGCAGTTGTGCTGTTGACTTTTAACAAGTTTCTGATTATGAGGTTCTTCACTGCTGGTTTTGTTCGTTGATGGTATTTGTGTTTTGTTAAACCAGTACGGTATAACTATGGACGCGGCGATATTTAGCTGATACTTCAGTTAAAATACAGTCAAACCGATACGGACCCATTGTATTGCTGACTGGCTCTGAACATCAAAATATCCGTCACTCTGTCCGGGTACATAGACGGTCGACACTGGTCTTATTTGAACTAGTTTGTTTGAACCGTAAGTGTTCGTACCGAGTTCATGTCTGGAGGCCTGTCCGTAATTTAGTTGATGCGATTTGATACTTATATTCGTCTTGTCTAGCGATTCTTTTCACCAGGTTGAATTTTACTCTCGAAAAATGAAGTTTTAAAACTGCGGTCCATTTCATTTTTATATCCAATCTGTCGTCAATTTGCAAAATAAAGCGAGGAACTACGCCACGCTTTATAAAGTCGGACAGTGCGGGGATTCGTGCAAATATGTACACACGGCGAAAAAATCCGAGGCGTGACTTCGAAATGCCTTTTCTATGGAGGTTGGGAAATCATCAGATGACTCCTCACGCTCTGGGTGGAGCAGAAGGTATAGTGTCAGACTTCTACTGGATAGAAACCACCCATGTTCCTTCTTAGCCCTTTGTGTCCGGGGCCGCGGTATCTTTTTCGAACAACCCGCAGTCCCAGAACCGTGTCCCCTGATTTAGGCTAGGCCTGTGTCTTAGGGAGCAGTGTCCGGCTATAGGATATGCATACACAATTATACTGTGGCAGAGTGGGTGCATTTTTAATAATGTACAACAATCACAAAGTGAGGGAGCAAAGACATGTTGCGCCGACCCCAAATAAATTGGGATAAGGGCAGGAGAATGATGATGAATCACAAAGTGAGGGCAAGAAAGTGCACCGTTGTGGCTGCGGGTTGTTTTAAGACATACCGCGGCCTCGACATAAAGGGCTAAGAAGGAACATGGGTGGTTATTTGTCAGTAGAAGTCTGACACTCCCTTTCACTCTGCCCAAGAGCGAAATCATCAAATAACCCCTATTTGATGATTTCCCACCCGAGTAAGAAAGTGAAGAGTGATTGAATAAACTCCCTCACGCACGTGAGGGAGTTTTTTGCTATTCGTGAGTGGAGTGAATGAACTGAGTGTTAGTTTCTGATGTGTTATGGGTGCGAGAGTGTTCAGCACGTTTGCGAGAAATGAGAAATTAAAACTTTGATCATATTTAAGGCTGTGGTACAGGGATCTGCTGTGCCAAACATTTTCTGTATTTTGATGTTGGTCCCAGGGGACGTGGTTGATGTTCTGTTCCACAACCTTACCGCTTAAATATGACCATAAATGTCTATTAAAAGCCGTATTATAATCTTGCAGTTTAATGTATAAAGTATTTACCGAAATCCTTTATCTTAACCAAATCCTTTTACACTTGGTTTGTTACGCACATTCTCTTATCTCATTAGCACAAAATATATTTACGTGTAATTCTCTCAAACACACCTGTATAACGTTCTTGTGTTTAAGAGAATTTAGCTAAATATACAGAATAAGCGCTATCCGCGAGCCGTGAGCGCCAAGACAATATCGTTTTAACAATTTTGTAATTAACACCATCTTACTAACGTGTAGTCTTACTAAGATAGAGCACAACAACAAACCTGTAATCCCCGGACGGTTAGGCCTCGCATTTTGTATGGGGTTGACAAATTTTCAATCCCAAATTAGAAAAAGTCTGTCAATCATAAAACGCTCAGCTTATTTATATAACAAAATTAATAAACTAATATATATTTATGATAAAAGAACATATGAATGCAAAAAAATATTAATAACATGGCTACACACACAGACACTCACACACACACTTACCTGTACAATTTATTGATCGATCAAATGATTGATTTTTGTTTACTTTCCTCTTTTTGTTATTTGCCTATTTGTATCTATATAATGTAAGGGAAGAGCGGGGCCTTCAACTACAGCCATTTTCTATGCCTAAATGAAGACTCCTCGACATGTAATTTAAGCCAAAATGATACGTAATAAACTTATTTTTTATTTATTTATCATTACTAAAAAGTAATCTGTTAGCCATTAATCATGTAACAGTACAACCACGACTTGTAAACAAGAACCAAACAGTGGTCGTTTGCAAGTTGTGACCATACTTGGGGGAACTAAAGTAAGGGACATTGTTCAGCGGTCGTAAGAAACGGCAGAACCCTTCGCTATTTATGTTAATTGTTCTTACTGTAGACTTAGTTCTGATGAACCGTTTTGTTCTTGTTTAGAGCTTTCTTGGTCACCACGGTTTTCACTAATTGTATTTTATTACGATGTTTTTGCGGTTTTATGATGAGTTTGGTCGTGTAATGAGGAGGGATATAACGCAGGTGACTAAAAAAGTAATGGATATGTTGATGGATGGAGAGAGAGAGGAAGGCCAAAGAAAAGTTGGATGGATTGTGTAAGAAATGATATGATTGAGAAAGGTGGAAAAGCTACCGTGACGTCTAACACGGAAGAATGGAAGAAAAAAAGAAAATCGAATGGGATAAGGGCAGGAAGGTAATGATGATGAATTTGGGAATGGATTTAGCTGTTATTATATTAGTACTAGCTGTCGCCAGCGGCTTCACCCGCTACAACCTGAAAATTATCCCACGGGAAGATAAAATCTGGATAAAAACTATCCTATGTGTTAATCCAGGTTATAAACTATCTGTGTTCCAAATTTTATCCAAATCCGTTAAGTAGTTTTTACGTGAAGAAGTAACAAACATACACACTCACACACACACACTCACAAACTTTCGCCTTTATAATATTAGTGTGATAGCGTTGTGACTGCGTGGTTCTTGAAACTGGATGCTTCCCAGTCGTCGGCTTATTATTTTTTCTCGTCTTTCCACAACTGCGTTGGGAGTCTTACCGGTGCAGACTCTTGTCATTGTATGCTGTGTGTCATGTCAGCCTGTCTCGTTTCTCTATTAATACATGCCACTAAACCATAACTGGTATACCTTCTAAGCTGTGGCTAATGAGACACACCTTCTGTGTAACCCTTCGGAGATACCATACATAGGTACCTACATGAATTCCTATAAAGACACTAATTGTGAGACTAATCTTCTATCTATACTCAATGTAATATTATTAATTAAAGCAATTAGCGAGACATTCAATGGAATTAATTACACTAATATAATAAGTCATTTGAATAGCGTTGAGAGCGGCGCGGTGCAAAGTGCGACAACCGTCTCGGCGCACAAGACTCGTATTAATTAAAGATAATCTAATGTATAATACTATGTGAAGTCACAAGTAAATACAGAAAGCTTGGTTTAGGAAAAATATAAACAATAATAGGGGTGCAATCGTAAACATAAAGATAAAGTACATACGAGCTAACCATGCGTCACTTAAAATCGTGTCCTGCTGTTTTTAGGGTTCCGTACCTAAAGCTTAAAAACCTCCGTCCGTCTGTCACCAGGCTGTATCTCAAGAACCGCGATAGCTAGACAGTTGAAAATGTCACAAATTATGTATTTCTGTTGTCGCTATAACAACATTTACTAAAAACAAAATAAATATTTCAGGGGGGGCTTCCATACAATAAACGTATATTTTTTATTTGACCCTTTGGCACGGTACCCTTCATGTGCGAGTCCGTCTCGCACTTGGCCACCTTTTTTTACTACAGGATCTGATGGACGCTACTGGTAGCGCTGAAATAGCTCTGTTCTGGTGAGTCCACAGACACGCTAAGAAAAAGAAGTAGACCAGTTACCAGGCCTTTTTCCGTAGGTATACTTATGGACCATCTTCAGGTCAAACCAGCTTCTATAAAATGGGTAAACATTTATTGTATTTGGCTTGCCTCAGTTTCTAATTTCGTAGCTGTACTGCTATCAGGCTTTGGAAGATCTACTGATCATTCTCATAAGCTGAAAAATAACATCTGACGTCAGAATATCGCATACCTTATTATTGTTTTGTGTAGGTCTGATTGAATGCAATGGCTCCATGTACTGACATAATGGATAACACCGAAGATACTGATTGATAAATTGAGGAATAAGGTTATACGAGAACGTTGCAGTTTAATAGACATAAATTGAAATTGGTATGCTTAGAATTGAAATTAGTTTCGTCATGTTGAGCGGATGAGTGAAAGGCAGATATGAGTGGCAACGCCTGGAGGGGCGCTCTAGAAAGACATACACTGACGTATTAGTGAGGTTCTTCAGAAAGAACAGGTGCGTTGTATTCGTAACCGGGATGTGTATATGACCAGATCTATGTATGAATATGAACGAGGCAAAAGCAGAGTATAAGGATCATAGCAGGTGGCGTTCTGTGGTTTCTACCTAAAGGTGTGAGTTTATATAAAGGATCGAGTATGCCAAGATAATATTCGTGTGTACTGAAACTACTGCTTGTCTAGCTAGTGTCGTGTGGTATCAAGCGCAGTGAACAAACTGTGGCCCTTAGCGTGACATTCAGTGTAATAACTTTAGTTGTAATTGAGCCACCTGGGAGGTTAGTTATCGGCTCTTTTGCTGTTTACACCGGGACTACAAATTATTGTGAGTGCTTTTGTTTAAATCGTTGTTCTGTTCCAAACCACTAGATTGTAAGTTAGTTGGAGCTTTTTTGTTCTAATATTGTACCGTAGATTTATTTTTTACTTGAAATTCGCTCAGTGAAATTGACTTGTTAATAGACAATAAGACATGTTTTCCAAGTGTTTCTTTATCTGAGTGGTTAAGTAAAAAATGCTTTTCTTTTTCTTGCAATTATTATGATTCATAATTTGTTTGCAGTTGTTGATTTGAAATTAAAGCGTGTCGATATTGCTGATTAAAGGATTTTGAATTAATCTATTGGCGAACAATATCCACTTAACTAACCAATAATTAAAACAACAAAGGATCAACAATCATTGATTCTATTGTACTAAACTTTCAACCAAGACGTTCTATTATTGATGATTTATTCCCAAACTATTGTACAATATCTACTGATTACAATACCACTGCTTCGTTCAACCATAAGTTTTCCGAGCACAACAACTATTTCGAGAGAAAGTTTCGTTGAAAACATACAAAGCTTCGTTGAATCCATACAGAAACAGTTATTCTTCTTATACAAAAGGTTGTGAGGGGTTAAATATGACTTACTCTATTAATAATATTCGTTACAGTCCATTTTTAGACAAACTATGATATACGAACCTTTACCGTGGACAATGGAAGCGCGCATCAATCCTGATTTATAACTTGAGTCCTTTAATTGTTAATTATTACTAATTATTTTATTGTTTGAATCTAGTATTAGACATGACATTTTACCACGTTTTTTTTTTGTTTAAAGTAGAGTTAACAAATATGCTTCAAACAATGTCATTCTGTGAAAGTTATTGCTAGGAAACGACTTTTTGAGGGGGAGAAAGCACGGTTTATTGTAGAATGCAATGCAACGCATTCAAAATATTATGCTGATGGATGTATCGAATAATATAGGGGTCATGGAAGTATTAAAGTCATTTTATTACACGAAAATCCAACATATCCGTAACTAGAAAGCAAAGTATGTTTCAAACCAAAAAAATATCGCAATGACGTATAGAACAAATGCCTTTTGGGGTCCTGAAGGGTCTTTCAACAGTAATTTTTTGCTTTGTCTGTTGTAATCCATCCACCCAGTTGCGTTGCGAGCACTACTCACCTAGTCATAAAATGCTGTTTTGGGAGTATCAAAGACGGTCTCGCGGCTGTTTAACTCATATGAAAAATAAGTCAAAACCCGATACAATTTATTGCAAAACAATTGACACTAAAAAAAGCTATTATGGCACAAGCACGTTACTCCTCGAGTGCTCTGTAATAGTCCTCGCTAACGTTTTGTTTGCTCCATTGAGTTGCTGCCTCAAACATCACTATCATGACGCTGGAGTGAGATGGATGCACAGATACGTGTGTCAGACAGGGATGGAATGTCAAGGTGGAGCAAAGGGTTGGAACAAATATATTGCATAAGGAGGCATCGTGTACGGTCAGGAGGTGAAGATCGTTGTATCTGTCTGTATTTTATGGTCAATCCTCTTTTGTTTGAAGTATGTAGTTGATAGAAGTGTTATTCAGTAAAAATATAATAAAATCGAAACTAAAATCACTCCTGTAGGGCCAGAAGGGTTAGGCAGAAGTGTTCCAAGAGATTGATCAAGATGATATTTTGATCAAGTCCTATGTATTAGGCAACAAGTCTATTGCAATTAATTGCGGGCACAAATCGAAAGTCAGAGCTTTTGAGCAATCAATATCACCTTGACTGACCTGCGAGTCGATCTTGGGATCATAACGACCACTAAATCAAAGAGCCTGCAATATTTCAGTTATCACTTCGAATGTTTACTTCATGTGATAAAATACGTACACACTCGTTTTTAGGCTAGTTCGTGTACGTTACTATAGTTGTATAAATTAAATAAACAATAATTGATCGATTTTAATACAACTCTTTACACAGTAACGTAATTAATTGGTTTCCAATAACAGGTACATGTTGAATATTTCATACCCAATATTTACACTGGAGGATTAATAACTGTTATAATCAAATGAACTTTTACTGGAATGGATACATTGTTGCCACTTAATAAACTATATTGTTCCCACTTGATATATAGTTGAACACTCAATAGTATACTGCTTTTGTGATTGACTAAATCATTAAAACTTACGTACCTATGTAATTACAATCACGTGAGTGAAAAAAAACTCAATAAAGTATTAACTTGTACCCGCGGGTGCGTCTATATTATGAATAATAATAAAAATAAATAAAAAAAGTCAAATAAAATTTAAAAGTGATGTCCTAACAGCTCACGTCATGATCTATGTCCTATTTAAAATTTCGGCAATTTTGGCGTGAACACGTTACAGGAAGTCAAAGTTACTTCCATTTTAAAATATATGTACGAATTTTAGTTTGAAAAGACCGCGCGGTAAGCCTGGTATTTTAATTTTAAAAAAAAGTTAAATTCTTAAAATCGCATTTTTTTTACTGTCTCTACTCAAACCGCTTACGTTCAAAGAATGTGATCATGTGTTTCTATTTCTTTCGACTTTACCTCTTGGCGCTTTTCTGTGCAACTTTCAGTCTTTTGTACACTGTGTCTCTTGGTGAGCTGTCTGTGTGACTTCTAGGCTTCTGTGTTACAAATCCTATCGTCTAGCTCTTAAGCGTCTAATAGTCCGAAAAATACTAAATACAAATTAGAAAAAAATATTTTATTATGTTTCTGGAGAGAACTTTGTATTAAAATATTTTAGAACTTTCTGTCAGGCGTTAACGAATTAGCGTAATATTTGGGCGTACAAGCTTGCGGAATAAATAATAATAATTGACAACTATTTTTTATATTTTTAAATGTTTTTTTATAAGTTTTGTATGAAATATTTAAAAATGTAAATTATATGGATGAAAGTGAATAAAGAAGATAATAATAATATAATAATAATAATATTCCACAACTATCACACAACCGCCATCTATTCCCAAGCTAAGCAGAGCTTGTGTTATGGGTACTAGACAACTGATAAACATACTTATATATTTCTAAATACATACATATTATAGATAAATTACACCCAGACACAGAACAAATGATCGTGCTCATCACACAAACATTTGTCCTGGGTGGGAATCGAACCCACGACCTCCGGCATAGCAGTTAGGGTCACTAACCACTAGACCAACAGGCCAATCATAGGAATAAGTCGTCTTTTTTTATAAATGTCATTTTAATCAAGGGAACACGTTTATACGCGCGGATACAAAATACGGTAGCCGGAAACGGCTCCAGAAAGTCCAATATTTTTATTATAGGCAACAAAAAGGTACCTGGGTATGGTGTTTTATAGTTAAAATGGGCTGATTTCCTGATTCATCTAATCAAAGGCACTGTATTATTATTTACAAAAGTACGCTCCTAGGTGTCAAAATTCCGTCATAATTCGCACATATTGTGTGAGACGTAGTATATTATACAAATAGGAGCACACAATGGTAGCTGATTAGTTAGTAGTGCTACCCAATACGTAAAGTAATAGTAGAAAGTTTAATGTACATGAACCCGATAGGATTTTTCGTGGGAAAAACAACTCAAACTTTTGAACCTATAGGGAACTAATTACAAAAAAAAAAATGTTATTCGTTATAGTCTAGGAACTTTCGTAAAAAAACATGTCTCTTAGCATCGCACCCCGATTGTGTGTTACCTATGAGTGAGTTAATGTCAGGTTTTAAATAAGTTAATAACTACTTTCGTTTTAAATTAGAACTTAGAATATTAAGAAAAATTTAAATATTCAATATAAAATTTTGCTACTCAAATATACGAGTATCTATCCAATTATGTTTTATTCAGTTTCACCTTTTTCTAAATAGGTACACGATTAAAATAGTTGCTAAACTAAACTAAAGTTGTTCTCGTGGCCCATCCGCCAAGGCGACATTACGCTCACATCTGTGTTTTTGCAAACCCCATGTAACCAAACCATCACTCCGGGCGGTGCGGTATGCATTTGGCGTGCCTTTTCAGTTTTTTGTTATCCTTTCTATTACTTCCTATACAGTATAAGTACCAAAACTGTCCATTTATACAAAATTCGTTATTGTTAAGAGATCCTTTGTCTAGTATTCATATTCGAAAATTGTTCTGTAAACACAAACTGTTCAATCCAGAGCTTTCTTAATTTTCAATTATTAAAAGTTAAAATTAGGATTAACGGTGTAGTGGTGGTATCTAATTACGTTTTATCTAATTACATTCTGTTTTTAAGTAAAAATGCATTCAAGGGGCAAATCTTAGCAACTCTAAAAGACCAGCAAAGTACCTAAAATACTATAGACATAATGTTTAATACGCACACAAACTAACATTTTTCTTTGTTTTTTTTTTATACTTGTAAATCGGGATATTAGTTCCAGGTTAATGACCGTTGTTTATGATCTAAGGATAATATTCCTTTGCTTAAAAATGTATTGTGTTATAGGTTTTGTATTTGTATTGCTACTAGCTAGTTTTAATATTCTTAAAAATGGTAATCCGCGGAAAACGTAGTGGATAGCATAATAGGGGATCGGACAAAAAAAAACTAATTCCGTCAGATAGATCTCCAAAAAATATTGGAGATGTATTTTTTCTTTTTTCACATAAACAAAAATTTAAGTCAATACAGTGCTTCAAAAACTCGTTAACTCTTTGAAAACGTTATATGATAGTACATTTTTTAACTACAAATGACGTCACAACCACATCTTATCTTCGTCAATTTTGATTAATTTGATAAAACAAAAAACACGTATCCAACATTTTTCGATAATCTAACTGACGGACTAATTAGAATCACATTTTTTTTCGATCCGATCCCCTATTGTTTAAATATGTTACATTTAAAATATTATGTTTAATTTTTATTGTGCTACTGTTTGTTTTTCCCTAATTAAATAAATAAACTTTTCAACAACCACAAACACGGTAGTTATGACAGTTGCAGCTGCTAAAGCCAATAGCTCTGACTAAACATTATTTATTTATTTATTAATTCATAGGTTTACCAACAGCTCCTGTGTAACAGTTACTGTTAACAGTCTTGGACTTACACAGTCGCCAATAACTGGTTAACCAGCATTCACAAAAATAATTGATACCATAAAAATATAAAAAAACTAAAATTACAACATGTGGCTCTAGAAATTAAATACAACAGTAAGTAACTCCTTATATTTAAGAGAAAAATTTCGAATTCAATGAAAGAGCCGGCAGCAAAATTTCTTTACACTGACTGTGTACCTGTATGGTGATATTCAAAACTGGTGTGAGAAGTCCATGATTTCATAACCCATACAAAAAACGACACGAATATTTAGATATTGTATCCCAAGTGGGATTCGCCTCAGAGTGGTCAGAACATAAAGTGCGGAGTGACTGGAACGAGAGGATATGAATTCGCACCCATCGCCACCCATTTCGCTTCCACCAAGTTGACAGGAAGCGAAGCAAAATCTACTCACAAAACCAGTCAATCATAACAATTCACACCTAAGCCCTTACACATGTACACTTACATGTATGCACCACTGAGATTTGCCTCCCCGCCGCGTACTAGGACAATATGTCACCATTACATCTTCATAAATATGTAAGAGGAATCGTTTCATTAAATCATCCCGGGGCGGTGTGATGAAACATTCATAATTCGGAGCGAACGTAGCGAGCTCGATCGGGGCAGCTTCAGCGTCGGGTGCTATCGGTTATGTCTAGCAATAACAGAGTTTGCCCTCTCTAATTGTCCAAGTTACAGTGAAAAGGCGACGGCAGGGCTGACAGTTGCTAGAGGTAAGCCGTGAGATAACTTAGCGCTACCGTTCATTGCCGGAGTTCTGTCGTACCTTTTTTTATTTTTGGTAGGTGGGAATTCATCAAATGACTCTCTGGGCAGAGCGGTAGGGAGTGTCAGACTTCTACTGCATATAAACCACCCATGTTCCTTCTTAACCCTTTGTGCCAAGGTCGCGGTATTTCTTACGCGTACCTCAAAGCAAATCTTGCATTTGTTTTTTTGTAAGTTGTAGTTTATGTCCAAACTTTTAGTCGTTTTCTGTTTTAAAATGACACCTTTTTCGCTAAGCCGTGTGAAGGAAATCCAAAAATCATTGCCCTTTCTTTTAGCTTCGGCTTTTTTAGTCGGGTAAATCTCTACCTACACAAGGTGTCTCCATTTTGTGCAACGCGCAGGTGTCGTTGTAAATAAATGTCTTGAAATACGTTGTGTGATAACCCTTAAATCTCTGATTTGGATTTATTACTGCCGTGAACCGCTGCTGGTATTATTAAGCTTGAATTTTAATGAAATTACTCTCTGACCAGCGTACAAATATCCAAAGATACACCGAACGAAACTTTATACTCTGGTTTTGTAAATTCCATGTTCACCTTGTTTAGTAGTTGGAAGCGTGGTTTATGGACGTGCCGTAGTGGGTTCGATGCATAGGTTTTGTGTAGTAGTGGTTTTTTTGTGTGCATATGTGGTTGTCTTTGGCAAAAATTAGAGAACTTTATTAGGTTGTGGGGCATATGTACCTATGTTTTAATGGTGTAGTTTCCTGTTTTGTGATCTGACGTTTGACCATGAGAAATAGATTTGTTAGGTCCCGGTGCAGCTATGTCCAACCGCGATTTTTGCATAAACTTTACCATCAAATAATTCATGGAAATAGTTCAAACGCGGGATGAGAAGACATATAGATCCCAAACTAGAACCATAAAACTAGGAGTTCCACAAGGTAGTGTCTTGGGTCCCTTGCTTTTTCTAATTTACATTAATGATCTCCCTAGACACATAAAGCATCCCATGGTACTTTTTGCAGATGACAGCACTGTAGTAATAAAATGTGACAGTCAAAATGACTATGAAAATGAAATTAATGAAACATTAAGAACTATAATTAAATGGTTAATTGATAACAATCTGAAAATAAATTTAGAAAAAACAAATATAATGCACTTTCACCAAAGAACTCAACCGAAAAGTATTAATGTAAATTATAACGGGCAGACAGTAGAATCTGTAACAAATACAAAATTTCTAGGAATAAATATTGATTACAGACTTTCATGGACAACCCATATAGACCATCTCTGCAAAAGAATCAACAAATCCTCATTCGCTCTTTACAAGCTCTCCAAAATAGTTAACAAAGAAGCGATTTTAACGGCCTATCACGGACTGGTGGCACCATTAATGCGATACGGTATTATATTTTGGGGTAATTCGGTAGACAAGGAACTTATATTTAAAGCTCAAAAGAAGTGCATTAGAGCAATGTGCCAAATAAATAGTACAATTAGCTGTAAACCTTACTTTAAAAATCTAAAAATTCTCACACTGCCTTCCCTATACATTTACGAATCAAATATCTTTGTGAAATCAAATCTAAGTTACTATAAGACTGCTGTAAAAAGCTATTATCGAAAATTAAGGGATAAGAAAAGGTTAGAGGTGCAAATATCTTATGGTAAAACGGCACTATTAAATAAAAGTATTTTATGCATGACATCATTAATCTATAATAAATTGCCTGATGACATTAAACAATTACCAATCCTCCAGTTTAAAAAGAAACTACATTCATTATTAATAGACAAATGTTATTATGATGTCAAAGATTACTTGTGTGACAAAAATATTGTATTCCAATGACAAGAAAGGAAAAATAAGTATCATTTTCTCCCACATATGTTGTTGTTGTTTAATATTTATGAAAGAATATAATTTGCAATGTTGTAATAATGAATTATGACTAATAGGGCTTGGAATTGAATTTGTATGTATTTATAATTTGGAATATTTTAATAATGTATCGAGAATAATATGACTTATTGTGCTTTAACTTCTGATTTGTATTTTATTATTGTATGCCTCAACGGCGGGACATGACTGAACTTATTTTAATTATTTAAGACCTGTATTTATGATGTATACCTATAGTCCACAATAAAGATGTTTTGATTTGATTTGATTTGATTTGCAATGTCAGTTGAAGTAAAAGCTGAGATAATTTTACAAGCCCTTGTTTTATTTCAATTTGATTAGTACCTAATCATAATTGGTCAATTATGTTGCCTATGTCTATTCAATAATAAGCATAGGCAACATAATTAATTAGCATTTAACACTATAACAGTTAAGGCCAGGTGTACAATAGTCTTCCACACAAAGCTTTAATCCGTAGCCAAGAGCCCTATTATTTCTTCCAGCTGATTTATTAGCATCAGGACGGCTATTATTGAGATGCTGAGCTATCGTTCTTGGACCGCCTCAATATTCAGCCGCTTAAAGCTAATGTATTCAGCGGATACTTCGGGAGGCAGCGCTTGAATACAGGTTAATGTATTGGTCTTTGCTTTTGTGTTGCTTTTGAACTTAAGGAAGTAGGTTATACAGCTAATAGAGCGATTTATTTCCCTTGTTAGGGTTCCGTAGCCGAATGGCAAAAAACGGAATGTCTGTCTGTCTGTCAATCCGTATGTCACAGCGTTGCTTTATTTCAGTGCGTAGTTTTATTTGAGGATCGTCTCAAAACTATAATTTGTTTTTAATATATTATTATTAATAATAATTATATTTAGTAGATTAAGATTTTTTAGATCAATTAGGTACATTGTAACAATTTTACTTTTTATTGCATATTAATCATTAAAGTAAGACTTTACTAATATATAGACTAAACTAACCTAAAAACAAACTAACTATTACATTATTGGATTTATGTTATTTAGAGTTTGTGCCGATCGAATTATGTTAATTCGGATTCTGTGTGGAGGGCAATTCTAGGGCTGTAATAAGAGGTGCTACATCATAGGTATAGTTAGGTAGAAAGGTGAGTTTTAGACGCTTTAAAACCTTTTTGACAACTGTACTATTTTTGAAGGCATTCGCTTAAAACCATCGACTTCAACCCCTTTTGTTTAACAACAAAAGCATGATGGACGTTCACGCGAATCACCTCAGACCTCCAGCCCTCTACACTCAGGTAATGGCGGCATATAACTCATCTCTCTGCATAAATCAGCTCCGGTTCGATTAAAGTAGGGTCTGCGCCGACCACGTTATATCCTCCCCGTTATAACAGCTTTGGTATATTAGTTCCATGATCAAATTAAAGGATAATAGGTCATATGTTAGAAGCATATTAGCATTTTAATCAGAATATTTCATTTATAACATGACAGAGGTTCTGATCCCTGTTCTAAAGCATCCTATCTATCGTAATTAATTATTATGTCATTAGAAATCATCTGGGGGCATGGCAGTGCCCCCGCCAAGTCGAGCAATAAAGCGGCACGGCCGTACCATCCTTTTCTCGAACAAGTTCAGGCCATTTTCGAGCTCCTATAACTTCGTTGTGGATAAAACTAGAAGCCAATTAGGCATTGTATAAACACGGTATATTTCAAATTTCATTCAATTTGAACCAGTAGTTTAAGAATTATAACTAATCAAAGTTCCTTAATTTTGTCACTCACTGACTGACTGACTGACTGACTGACTGATTGACCGATCATCAAAAGTCTAAGGCACTTCTAGCAGACATAGAAGCTTCAAATTTAGAATACAATTAGTGTTTAGTGTACAAACCATGGAAAAACTTAAAAAATATGCAATATCAGTCTAGTTTTCTGAATACACTAACTGCATAAATAACTTTGTAATCCCATATAAATGTAAAGGATTACAAAGTTAAACTTACATTTTCAGAGAATTTGAATTTTACGAGTTAAATTTAACACACTTCCTAGTTTCTGATTGATCTGAAATTTTGCACGTATATGTATATCGCCTATCAATGCAATATTATGATGACATGGAACTGATCTGATGATGGAGCTGGAAGTTGGCCATAGGAACTCCATTTTAGTATGTCATAACCCCATCGAATTTGGACTCGTTTGATTCGTCTTGTCGGGTAGTTTGTCTTAAGATGGTGTCCAGGGTCTGTTGATGGAGCTGGAAGGTGGCCATAGGAATTCCGTTATAAAACGACAAAACCCTATCGTGTTTGGACTCGTTTGATTTGTCTTGTCGAGTAGTTTGTCTTTAGGTGATGTTTAGGGTTTTGAATAGTTCTGATGATGGAGCTGGAAGGTGGCCTTAATGAACTCCATTTTGGAATGTCTATAGAAATTATGATGATGATGGGGTTTTATAAAACCACATAACCCCATCGAGTTTGAGCTCGTTTGATTTGTCTCGATGAGTACTCTGTCTTTAGTTGGTAACCAGGATCTGATGATAGAGCTGGAAGGTGGCCATAGGAACTCCGTTATAGAACGTCATAACCCATCGAGTTTAGATTCGTTTGATTTGTCTTGACGAGTACTTTGTCTTTAGATGGTTTCCAAGGTCTGTTGATGGAGCTTGAAGGTGGCCATAGGAATTCCGTTATAAAACGACTTGACCTTGTCCAGTTTTTACTCGTTTGATTCAGCTTGTCGAGTAGGTACTTTAGCAGTACTTCAATTTGATGAGTAAGACTGCTCCAAGTTCGAATAAACCTATGTATTGTTGATTCATTAAACAAAATAGATAGAATGAGAGACGCTACAAAAAGAAATGAGATCCCACTAAAAACAAAACTTGTAAAAAGAGCCAAGCCGCGCAACTTACTTTTACCGTAAAAAGAAGTGAGATCCAAGTCAGTTAATATATTTAATCCCTACTTAAAAACCTTTGATGTTTTAAATAAAAGATTGACTTGGCCACTGCATCACATTGGCCAATGCGATGGCGACTTGGTATTACATGGATCTCACTACTTTTTACGGTAAAAGTGAGTTGCTCGCCTTGGCTTTTTTTACAAGTTTTGTTTTTGGTGGGATTATAATGTCTTTTAAATATCCAAGAATTGATTTGCTAATAGCATAATACTGAAAACTCAAACTCAAACTCAAAGCGTTTATTTCATTTTAATCAGCACTTTTTAGCCGACTACGGCGAAGCCAAAAGGAAGGGTAATGATTTTGGCAGTCTATGTATGCATGTATTAGTGAAATTATTATAGAGGCCCGCCGTAGTCGCATGCCACTGATACCTGATGCTCCTTCATGGCGTTTTCATTGATACAGAAGTCAGCTGCTGTTGTCGTTAGCAAGGTGGCATGACTACGGCGGTCCTCTATAATAATTTCACTTATATTTAAATAGAAATATACAAATTCACAACATCAGATAAGAATTATTTTCTTGTTTTCTACTTTTATGACCGCGGTTTGTAGTCGGGTTTTAGTTTTAAAGCTTATATTTTTATTTGAATTTTATTTAAGTGTTATTTAATAAATCCGTTATAATATATTTACTTTCATGATGTAAAATTCAACTGAATGTTGGTTTGATATTTAAATAGTACGAGTAAATAGCAGACTAGACCGCGAGAACTTTTCGACCGCATTCTAAAAGTGTATGTTGACTAAAACTATAATATAACATTTGTGATGTGCTCGCCAAGACCTTTCATTTGATACCCAACATGTTATGATTATCTCAATTTATTTATTTTCGACCTCAGAATTTGACATTTAAATTCCGTCATAAAAAGAATTGTTAAAATTTATATAGCCTATGTCACCCGCGTTATTCTTAAGAATCTATTGACACCTCATTTATTAAAATACCTTCAGTAGTCTAGGCGCTACGGTGGAACATACAAACATACATACATAGACTGCCAAAATTATTACCCTTCCTTTTGGCTTCGCCGTAGTCGGGTAATAAAAACGCGTTCTTAAGAGTTTTAAACAAGAAAAATCGTCTATTAAGTAGATAATTTGATAAATTATAGAGGACAGTCGTCGTCGCAACGTTTTTTTTAGTAATAAAAATAGTTGAAACGTTACAAAATGTAGATCTCTGTAGGAATTTTACTGTTTGTCAGAACCATGTGAACAACAAAGCTTATAATTATTATACTTATATAGCTTCTAACTACCTACCTATTAATATTGTTCTAATTTTCACCATAGCATAACACATTACCACAATGTTCCAAAACTTCATATTTATACACCTATTATATTGTATACTCAACCCACATTTCAGAAGTACAAGTATCACTCAACCGCCCGCACCACTCAGGATCTCTAAAATACGAAACGTTTTGAACAACATCTTATGTTGTAAACTTCAGTAAAGGTTAAAACTCTTAGTTGAATGTCGGCCAATTAAGACGTTGTTAGTGAACCTATAAGAAATTACTCAATTTAATTTGTTTCGCTATTACCAAAGGTCAGCATTTGAATCGAGTCAGGTAGAAAGTTACCTCATGTTCAAGTACGCTTGGTTCAATTCAATTTTGAATTGAAGATTGGACTTCATAATATTGACAATAGATTTTAAGTGGATCAGTTCTATTCAGACAACGAATAACTAATTTCTGATAGTATTGTATTCCACATTTATTTTTTTACCTCTTTTTCAGCACTTATCGAACGTCAAAATTTATTTACAAGAAGTCCCCCAAAACACCCACCCTTCGACACTTCCTAGTGTTTTAGCTGAAAAGAAGAAGTGGCGGAATAAACTCCCCAGCAACACATCTGTCTGTTAGGTTAGAAGAACCAGATTCTATACAAAAGTGGTTCGAATAATAATAATTACCCAAAAATAATAACATGACAGAAACCTAATTTTGGAGAAAGAACGTGTGACTAAAAGAGTGATAAATATTATTGAATGGAATTGTCGAGGAAGACCATAAAAAAGATGGATAGATTGTGTGGGAAATTATATGAAGGAAAAAAGAGTAAATGATAGAGTGACAAGGGAGAGTGGAAAACTTATAGCCGACATCAAGTAACATGAGGCTAGGGCAGAAAGGTGATGATGAGGCCTACGATGGATAAATCTTTCAAAGATTTTAAGAAAGGGCTCTTTATTATTCATAGTTTGTTTTGCAGTGTTCTGGTAAAGAAGTTTTGAGCTGTACTAAAACGTAAATAGAAGTAAGAATATTTGGACCGTGTAGTGGGTAATCCGACCTGTTTTCAATACAAATAAAATATCTATTATATTTTTTAAATTTTCTTAAACATATTTCTTGTATTATGTATTCTTCTGCGAAAAACAAATTACAATAACTCTTTATTGAGAATCATTTTTGTTATTTACTTGTATTACGTAAATTCGTATTCCAATATTGATCTTTCGATAACATGGTATATTGGTTTTTCTTATGTACCAACTATGTACCATGATATGAAAACTTTATCATTCTCTAAGACTGCTCTTCGTTTGAAATGAATAATATAATAATTACGGTGTTTAGCTGTTGGCCTTGATTTTCTGGAACCTTAAAAATAGATTACTAATGGAGGAAAACTGGTGTGCCATTTTGAGAATTGGTCATATAGAGAATTAGGCTTTTTGAGAATTGGCCATTTTGAGAACTAGTCCTTTAGCGCCTCTCTTGCCATTTGAGAATTAGGCATTTTGCGCCTAAACCGTCACAGTTATCTTGGAGTTTGTCAGATAAAATGTACCCCAAGTATCTAAAGTGCTTTACAACCTTTATTGTCGCACTATTCAAAAACAGGCTGGGTATGTTCCCCGGACCAGTCCCATACCTAAACACCATGGATTTGGTTTTCAGAACGTTGTATTTGAGTCCATGCATTAGCATAATGCTCACAGACAGACAACAGTTTCCTCAAACGTTTGATCGAAGGAACCATGTCACCAGCATAGCACAAGCTATTTACGCAGTCATTGCCTAGGTGACATCCAACTTTGGTTCTCCTGAACTCCTTGATCAAACTCAATGGTTTATTAGTATATCAATGATATACAGATTGAAAGTTCCGGTTGGATGCAATGCTGATTTATATAATCGTAATAATAACCCTATTAATAGATCTTAGGCAAATTGTCAAGTATTATTTGCAAAACAGGGAATAGGCAGCTTCTTAGAATAAAGACTTACAAAACTTAATTAACCTTATTAGAGGACATACACTTCTAAACGCACATTTTTTGTTCCTGTACAATATCTATGTGGATATAGAGCAATAGTTTAATTTAATTTAACTTTTAATATAATTGTTATTTTTTTTGTGTGTTTTATAGCATCGTATTGGATAATTCTGCAATGCTGATATAATTAATATTAAATAAATAAATAAAGTCAAAAAATCAAAGAAAATAAATAAATTAATTAAAAAGTAGAAAAAGTAAGTAAGTTAGTAGTAGTTAGTAAGTTGTCAAAAGTAAATAAACTAATGTCAGTCGACATTAATTTAGTCTTTGATAGACTCAGGATAGTCTCAGGTCAAACATACCTCATCAATCATTAACTAAGGTGCCGCAAAGTTGGAATTTACCTGAATTTTGAAGTTAATAAAAATATTGATCCAGGAACCTATAAGGCCTACAGTGTTCACACATGCACAAAAACCGGTAAAAAAAATCTATACAAAGAAAAATGTCTCTTAAGACACAAATGTTTTCAGTCCAGTAACTTCTCCAAAACCAAAGATTCACGAAAGATGTCAACTTAAATTAAAGTGAGTACACAAGTATCTCGTGGGCTCAGAACCCGACTCCCCATAGACACGAATAAGTGTGAGTGTATAAACTATTAGGGAAAACGTCTCAGGAGACGTTTCAATCTACCCTCATCAAACATCTGACGTTTGGATGCTGCATAATGTGATATGAAAATCTCATACGATGCCTTTGCAATGTAGGAAAATATACAAATGTGCGAGTAAACTAGAGGGATTTATGACTTGTGTGTGAGATATGCGAAAGACCTTTTTTTTTTTTTGGTTGGTGTAAAATCATCGAATAACCCCTCCCGCTCTTGGGCAGAGCGAAAGGGAGTGTCAGACTTCTACTGACTAAAAACCACCCATGTTCCTTCTTCGCCCTCTATGTCGAGGCCGCGATAACCAGAGGACTACCCGCAGCCCCGACAGATATGCGAAAGACCTTGTGTGGTCTTAGCGATTATTTATAAAAAGCTAAAGATATACAAAAAGAAACATTTTTCTTAGACACATGTTACACATGTGACAGCGTTGGCAACGGGCGTTATTGAATTATTAAAAAGTTTACTGGACCCTTTTTGACTTGCATTACAAAATATGGAGTATTTCACTAATAAAATCTAATAAGTCCGTCTGTTAGATTATCGAAAAACATTGGATACGTGTTTTTTGTAAAAAATCTTGTAACGTCACACGACTTTTCGAAGCACTGTATTGTCTTAATCTTCTGTTTACGTGAAAAAAGAAAAAAATTGTGTCCATTATTTTTTGGAAATCTATCAGACGAGTAATTATTTTTTTTTGGTGTAATACCCTATTCATACACACAGTTGTTCCAGTGTATTTTCTTACGTTTCCTTGAGTCGCGTGAGACAGCAGTGAGTAGGTACGACTCCTGTGGGTCAAAGAGAAGTTATTATGTTCGTTGGCGAGCGGCCAACACATCTCACTTTGTGCAGCTCTAGTGCCGCCGTCTTTGGACTTTACACGCTTTTTAGTATACCAAGCTGAAGTTGATAGACACTTCAGTATTCATTTTTATTTAAATGAATGCGAGTATTATAATAATGTGAAAGTAACTTTGTCTACATTTCATCCTGGAAATATCTGCAGTGAGGTAATTTTTATGTCTTACACAATGTCTTCGTCATTACCTTTATTTGTGTATGGGAAAATCTATTTCATCATTTCCGGCTTCGAGTGAATAAAATATATCTACAGTTTCAACGCTAGGTACCTACCTGTCTATCTGCACGGACCGGTAGTGCAAATGTTTAAAAAGAGTAAATGTTGTCAATGGTTGGCCGCAACACTGAGTGTCCTTCGCTAGTTTAGACTGCACCAGGTTCCCTCTGCTAAAATATTTAAACTATGAAGGAACCTTTCTTGTATAAAGAAGTTAAAAAAAGCTAATCATTTATATTAATTTCTAAAAAAGTGTAGTTCAGTAGTAGGTACGTAAATGGCTGTTTACAAGAATATAAATTAAAATAAGTAATCTCTTGTACTCATTAATACTCATATTTTTAAGAATGGTAATGCACAATTACGGAACTACGAGGCCACAACAAATAAAATTGAACAATAAAAGCCCTCAACAATAATACTCTGTTATGTAGATAAACACGAGAATTATCATCACCTCAAGACGCTGTCATCCTATTAATATTCAAGCACTATTGCATTCCGGCGAACAGCGATCATGCTTAACTAATCCCGGTGTACTTACAATATGTACCTACCAGTGTAAATCCTCGTATTATGGCGGGTTTGTGCCGTCTCAACCCTTTCATGGCAGAGTTATGCGGCGACACGACAATCACGAGATATGTTCGCGAGCACTGCAAATATTCACAGAATGCTTTTATGATTATATTGCGTTAACGCCCTTATCTATTTAGGGGGATGTTGGTAAGTTGGCTTTGGATGTTGCGCGATCCGTAGTAAATGGATTAAAGATGACTGGGGTTTGGATGAATGTAAGTGGAAAGTTTGAAATGAGGTGTTTGAGAAGCAGGGGGTCTAAAATAGCCACTTTAGCAGATTCATAATTGGATAATAATATTAATTTATTTTAGATTCCCTGGTCTTTATCTAAGGCGGGGTTTGTCGCTAATAAACCATCACTACTGAGGTGATTATGGAGAATACAATAGTATCGGACTTTTGGCAAGAAGTGATGGTGGAGAACCACCGTGTGGTGTCAGTCAGTAAGAGCCTGATAGACACCTCCGCCTCAACTGATGTCCTAAATATCTCTTGAATGTTTCTACAAGTTTAAAAATAATATTTTCATTTTCTACATAAACACTTTTTTAGAACATACCAGTTTTCTCAAATTATTTTCACTAACCATTTTGAGACCAGTGGTTATGAATAAAGCTCCTATTCGAATTCAAACCATACGCAAACAAAAGTTGGAACAATTTCCACTCGGCCACAAAACAATAACGAAATCGTACAAAGAAAATATAATCGAATCTAGAGTCAAAAAGTTAAGAAGCAAAACACCGCGATAGAAACTCACCGACAGTATTTTTTTATCAAAAGGAGTCTGATTCAATTGTTCTGTTAATTGCAAACGAGAACATAATAAAACACTCTAATTGTAAAACAAAAATAAAGAATAACAATGTATTGTAGGAGTTTTTTTTTAAAGGTTTTCGAAGAGGCCAAACTTTGAAGGGATTGTGGGCCGTTGTCATAGCAACCACTCTTGCGTAAATAATGAATATCTTCGCAAAACAATTTGTTTCCACAGGTAAAAGCAAATATTTTTATACTACACCTGCTTGGAAAGTACCTTGATACTTTATCAAATTTACGGTAGAAAGTACGTCATTGCATATCGAACAAATATGCGGGGAGAAAACGCATCTGAGCGGGAGAGAAAAGTGTATGAAAATCCATTTCTTACGTGGTTTTTTTTTTTTTAATTTTGGGTAAGACTATGCGCCGGTAACCTAAATATCAAAAGCCAAAAAGTATTTACAGTGAGTTTTTATCTCCAAGTTCGCAAAATGGCACTGGCCACTAGCTGTGTGTTGGATGGGGTCGGGCTGGCAGTGCGACCCTGCGGCGTAAACAATTTGAAAAAAGAACATGTAAAAATTGCAGACGCCATTGGCGCCATTTTCAATTTGTGTGTTGTTTGAGGATTCAGTTTTCGTAGAAAGTAAAATAAAACTATCAAAATGATAAGTAGTGATAGTGATGATGAAGATTTTTCAACTCCGCCGCAGTTGAAGGAAACAGCAAAAATGCTGATTGATAACCTTTTACCACAGAAATCAATTAAAAAATATAATAAAACTTATAACGATTTTTTGCAATGGAAAAGTGAAAAAAATGCGGCATCTTTTTCTGAAACAGTTTTGCTAGCTTATTTCAGTGAAAAAGCGCAAAAATACAAACCAAGTACGTTATGGACTATGTACTCAATGTTGAAAAGTACTATATTGACAAGAAACGACATAAATATTCAAGAATACAAAAAACTTACAGCATTTCTGAAAAGAAAGTCGGAGGGATTCCGTAGTAAGAAATCAAAAGTGCTTACTACAAAGGATGTTTATTCCTTTTTGCAGAATGCTCCAGATGACAAATATTTGTTGATGAAGGTAAGTTTATGAACAAAATGCACTGGTTTATGATTTATTACGTACCTATTTATGAGTAGAAATCTAATAGGTTTTCATGTTTGATATTTTTGTTTACAGGTTATTTTGATTTTAGGAGTAAATGGGGCCTGTCGTTCGCAAGAACTTGTGGATATGACAACAGACGATATCGAAATCCTCGAAAATGGAATAATTGTCAATATTCCTAACACAAAAACCAAAATTCAGCGATCATTTGTTATATCAGGCTTATTTTATGAGATAATGAAGAAATATAACGAAATTCGCCCCAGTGACCCCAAAACCAATCGGGTTTTACTACAATATAAAAACAAAAAATGTACGAAACAAGTAATTGGGAAAAACAAAATAAGTACTGTGCCAAGAGAAATAGCTTCCTACCTTAATTTACTCAACCCACTAGAATACACTGGCCACTGCTTTCGCAGAACTTCAGCGACTATTCTTGCCGATACTGGTGCTGATTTAACCACAATAAAACGCCACGGTGGTTGGAAATCGTCCGCTGTTGCAGAAGGTTACATAGAGAATTCCGTAGGAAACAAAACACGAATAAATAACCAAATATCGGGATCGATTAATGTGCATCAAGACTCATCTCCTCAACCATCAACGAGCGCGGCGATGCCAAATGCTCCTCAGCAGCCAGTTGCCCCTTTGGCACCACAGCCTTCTATGAGCGCAGTGCCAACAGCACAGCCAGTTATTCCTCCTACATTGTCGCAAACATCTCAAACAATCATTAATGGAAAAAGTGTTACATTAAGCTTCACTAACTGCAACAATTTCAATATAAATTTCAATTAGTAAAGATTTAGTTTTTTATTTTCCTCGTAGGTGTAGTATAAAGCACTATGTATCACTCGAGAGAAAGCGCGATTCCCGATCTCGGGTGTTTTAAAGCCCTCCCCTACGGCTCGGGCTTCAAACGACACCCTCGACGGTAATCGGTCACTTTCTCCTCTCGGTGAACAATGTACTATTCTGTTAGGATTGAAAAGAGGCAAATATTTTAAGAACGAAATGACGTTTGGTTATAGCTCGAGTATTTATTGTCCGCGTGGACATATTTAAGTAATTGCTTCTTTTTTCTTCTAGTTTGCATCATTTACTTTTTAACCAACATCCAATAAAGAGGAGATTCGTGTGTGTGTATTCTTTTATTTATGTATATCCACCAATATCTTTATCAATAATTATAGACCGATTTTCAAAATTATTTTTTATTCGAAAGAGTATCCTCCCGACGTAGTCCCACTGTCACTAAGCCCGGACCTGATGATGGGATCCCAGGAAAATCGAGGGCACCCTCATTTTTTTATTCAAGTATTTGCATCTTGCAGTCATCACTTCATGTTGATGAGCTCATGGTGGAAGGTATAACTCGTTAATGGTTAGGAGTTGGAGAATAAATCTTTATTCAAATATTATGGGGATGTATATAAGGTTGTATTCTTTCAGGTTATCTAGGTGAGCTGATTATGTAAGGCACTCCTCCTTGACGGTAGGGAGTTGAAAGCAATAATAAAGGAATCATGATAATTAAGGGTTAAGTTTATTGGTTGAATGTTAAATGCTTAGTAAATTTTTGCATAGGATATAACAACTAAAAATGGAAAAAAAGTCTATATTGCAAAAACACAAAAAAGTGAAAATGAACAGAATAAAAAAACTGTTTTTGAAGTCGGTGCCAAAAAAAACAAAAGAAAACCAACAAATGTCAAACCTTCTGGAATTACAGGCGTGATGTTTGTCTCGACAGAATATGGATGTTTACTGACTTAAAAAATATGTGATTCTAATTAGTCCGTCTGTTAGATTATCGAAAAATATTGGATACGTATTTTTTGTTTTATCAAATCAATAAAAATTGACGAAGATAAAACGCGTCAAAGATTTGAGTGGGACTCTAAGTCGTTCTCGTGCGTAACTCGTGTAACGTCATAACGTTACACGAGTTTTCAAAGCACTGTATCGTCTTCATTGTTTGCTTACGTGAATAAAAGAACACGTGTCCAATATTTTTTGGTTATCAATATGACGGACTAATTAGATTTTTTTTTGTTAACATCTCTATTCTGATAAAAGCCTTCATTACAAGGCGAGCCTTATAATTAATTCAAATGATTACTTTAATACTTTTAAAAGCCAAGCCCACAATAATAAGTTATTATGATCAAATCAAAGAAAAATACGAGAAATACAAGTTCAAAATGCGAAATAATTCTTAACCTCTTTAAACCTACACACTGTACCTACACACTCTTGTATGGACCTACCCCCAGCATCTAACATAAAAAGTTCTTTTATATTGAAATTCCCCAAATGATCCAACAAATCCGCACAGATAATTTGAAAGAAGCTTTTTGTGATCGAAAGCTTCAATCCCATTAGCCGTGTTTAATTCAATTACGAGTTATCTACGAAGGGACAGGCCCTGATCGGACTACAAAGTATTACAGATACTTTTTGTTTGTTTGATTTCCGAAGCGAAGCTCTCCGACAATCAGACGGGGTTTCTTCGGAAATACGTTGCCGAGTGTAATAGGGGGGCATTTTACCAAAAAAATCTAATGAGTCCGTCTGTTAGGTTATCGAAAAATATTGGTTACGTGTTTTTTGTTTTATCAAATTATAAAAATTTACGAGAATAAAACGTGTCAAAGATACTACACTCATGAGTGGTAGAAAAAACTGGCCAAGTGCAAGTTGGACTAGCACATGAAGGGTTCCGTACTATCGTAGTAAGAAAATCTTTTTTTTGGCGGGTGGAAAATTATCAAATAACCCCTCCCGCTCTTGGGCAGAGCAAAAGGGAGTGTCAGACTTCTACCGACTAAAAACCACCCATGTTGCTTCTTAGCCCTATATGTATGTCGAGGCCGCGGTAACTTGTGAACAACCCGCAGCCGTCGGCTCTTGCAGGCCCCTCCCATTTTGCTGACATCTCTTTGAGGCGCGCGTGGAACACGAACGCGCCATCGACATGGCCTGTCGTCGTCATACGACGCACGTACGGCGAGCTAGCCCATCACTCACCGTCCACAGGCCTGCGTCTACGGTGGCCGGAAGCAATCACGTAGCCCCCGACGCCCGGAGTCTCTCCCGCCGCGGCTGGTACGAGAGGTTCTCTCACCTCCTTCGCTAGCATCACTGCTTCGCAGAAGAAGGCGAGGCTTCGCCCAAGCGGGGCAGTCCTCCACGGTGTGCTCCACCGTATTCTCCGGCCGATCCTCACAAGGAAACCCCATCTAATTGTATTATTTCTTGTGAAAGCAGCAACAGAAAAACATGTTTTGTGATAAGTTGGTTTTTCATAGTAATGTATTTGCGGTTTTTAAATGTGCTATATCTCCAAAACTATTTACTGTAGGTATATCACATACCAATTTTATTGAAAGTTTTGATTGCGATCTACATCATATATTTTTTTTAGATTTTTCACTCTCTTAGTTTAAAAGTTAGAGAGGGACACAAATTTTACCACTTTGGAAGTGTCTATATTTAAAACGATTGACTTTGAGAAAAAATGGTTTTAGAAACTTCTATGTAATTTTTAAAGACCTAACTATAGATATCCCACACGAATATGTATGATGAACAAAGTTTCTTTTAGTTTCAGTTCCATTTATGGGGAGACCTCCCTTAATCTTTTATTTTTGTTCAGAAATCGTAAAGAGGTTCGCAGAATACATCTACCCACCAAGTTTCAAATGTGTAGTATTAATAGTTTCCGTATAAAGTGGCTGTGACATACGAACGTACAGACAGACGGACAGACAGACATGACGAATCTATAAGGGTTCCGTGTTTTGCCATTCGGCTACGGAACCCTAAAAAGGTGCTTGTTTTTCACGATGAAACGGCGCTATAGCTATTTAGCCATAAGCCATTCAAGATTATGTCAGATTACGTCTAAGCGAACGCTCAATAGTAAATATCTCGATAAATCTGTTAATATACGTGATTTTTTTAAACTCCTAAGACTCAGTATCCACTCATCTTGTTGTTACAGCGTGCTTCGTCCTTTACGTAATTTAGTTAAACCTTGTTTTCAAAACTGATTATTTACCAACTCGTTTGGTTTGTAAACAACTCGTGCACCTACTTCAATAAATACTAGACGATTCGACATTGCTAAAACACAACCCTTGCGGGCAGAAAATAGATGCCATATTTTGCGGTGAAGAAAAATCTAACGTTAAATAGTGATGACGATTAAGTAGTACAAAAGTGACCAATTTCAATAACAAATTGGTACAACTCTTTTTAACTCCTACTTAATAATAATCGTTCAATATTTTAAAGCGACTACCATGTCTAAGAAACCTTTAAACCATTAAGTTCTTAATAATAAAAAAAAAACTACAAAACCCGTGTAATAACATTAGTCTAGTATTCTGACGACACGGTTGGCGCAGTGGCTCAGGCCACTGCGGCGCTGCGTGTCGCGGGTTCGATCCCCGCACGGACCAAATATTTGTATGGCCTACAGATAGTTGTTTCGGGTCTGGGTATTTGTGTATGTGAGTTTAAATGTTTGTGAACCACCACCCACGATACAGGAGAAATTCCTAGTGTGGGGCAACGTTTTTTTTTAAAAAAAAGAAAAAATCCGTACAAAAAGTTCTCTAAAGTTGTGCCGCAGCAATATTCTCAATAAGCGCTCGAGCTTCAGAAACAGCTAGTTATTTGCGCCTATTGAAACTACGCCTGCTTCCAATGATTTATAATCCGAATTTAACTTCCTTTTCAAAATTTTTCCACAAGTTTCAAGAGTGGTTTTAATCTGAATAGAATAGATCCAGTGACCTGGTGGCCCTCATATTTTCCCCTTACTTTAATTATACTCAGAAATCACATCATCAATCTCTTGCTTCTATCTCAATTCATTTGTCGGCGCAGCATGTCTTCCTGTTCCATACTTCTCTGTTTCTCGTTATCTCATGAGACACCTCCTTTCTTACCATATCATTCTTAACACAGTCCATCCATCGTTTCTTTGGTCTTCCTCTACTCTTATACCCATCCACATTCATATTCAAAACCTTCCTCACGACATTTTCCTCACTCCTCCGCATCACATGTTCATGCCACGACAGCCGGTTTCCACACTCATAATTGACATGCTTTAAAACAGGGGTCGTCGTCGATCGAGAGTGTATAGAAATACGAGGCACAACGATAATATATTATCACAGTGATTGTCTCGCTCGTGGAGACGACCCCTAAGCTTTGTTTCTTAAGTAAACAAACTGCTTAGGCGTTACTCGTTACGCGGCTATTTATAGACGACCAAAATATTTTGAGATTGCTTTTATTTAGCACTCTCCCTAAATAGCTACCCATATTTACTCAGAGGCTATCGGACAAAAACTGTAAATAAACCATTGATTGGCCCAAGTTCAGTACTTTACAACTTATTTGTTTCATCGATCATTGATACTGCTTTTAGACTTATTTTGTGACGATCCATCTAAATCTGTCACCGGTAATACACGCAGTTTATAAATAATCGATCCTTTTCATTCACATAGACAAATAATAATAAATATCGTTCTCACATGATAATATACCAATCTCGATATGAATGATGTAACCAAAGTTTTGTAACAATATTATGATTGAAAAGAGTATCCATGAAGTTTCTTGCCATTCTTCTCATGAGACCAACGCTTTGGAATCGGCAACTACAGTACACGGACAGTTATTATGCCTTGTGAGTGGGACTGTAGCTTAGTTTATTAGCTTATTAAAATTTAGT
Source organism: Diarsia rubi (assembly GCA_932274075.1). Classification (NCBI taxonomy): domain Eukaryota; kingdom Metazoa; phylum Arthropoda; class Insecta; order Lepidoptera; family Noctuidae; genus Diarsia; species Diarsia rubi. Next base: position 23,788,202 of record OW026412.1, read on the forward strand.
ATTTGTTCGACTATTCAAAAGAGCCTGTAACTGGCCAACTTGAAATAAATGATTTTGATTTTGATTTTGATTTTGATTATCTATCTTGTTTTTCCGAGAAACAATAGATAGGGATATATGGTCACATTCATAGTTGATGTTGATAATAAAACTTTCTGAGTAAGGTATTAGCTATGCTGCGGGTTGTTTGAAAGAGATACCGCGGCCTCAACACAAAAGGCTAAGCTCTGCCCAGAGCGGGAGGAGTCATTTGATGATTTCATACACTCCAAAAAATATATTGTATTTTAGTATTATTAGCTAGTGCTCGTAGTGTGGAGGCTCTCTGCAGGATATACCCCACCTTTCTTGCCCATCCTACACACCTTCCTGCATCATCCAGGATGTAAATGATAATAATGCTGGGGAGTTTGTTCCGCCACTTTTTTTTTTCAGCTAGAACAGTCGGAAGTGTCGAAGGGTGGGCGTTTTGGGAGACTGTCTCTTGTAAATAAATGAAGTAAATCTTGATGTTCGAAAAGTGCTGATTATATGCCTAGTTTGAATAAATGTTTTTTTATTTTGATTTTGGCCATGAAAGAGCTGTGAAGGTGGTCGTATACTGGTCAGGTATTATTTGAGTCCATTAACACGCCACAACGCCACACGGGACAAGAAGAAGAAAATTATATTCAATTCAATTCAATCAAATATTTAGCTCACATAGTCACACAGACCCTGTCAGGCACAACAATTTTGTAAAATAATAATAGTAGCAGTTAAGGTTTTTAACAATAATTAGAAATTGTGCAATTTATAAATTCATTCAAATAAGCAAGCACATCATACACTTAATAATTAAAAAAAAACAAGAATTATGTAAAATAGAGAATAGAAGTCGTCAAATAGACTAAAATTATAGTCAAATACATCATGTCATTAAAGAAATAATCAAACTAATCAAAATACAATCATGTTATAGATGTCAGTAAAATGTCAAATACAATAAAATGTCAATAAATAATATAATCTTAACACTTGCTGCACCTACAACTTGGTAACAAATCAGCCTGTGTCTTGTCACACGCCCGCTTGTTAGGTAGTGTGTCAAAATTGAAATGTTCAGGATCAAAATTTCTCTACGATAATATTCCCAATGTAAGTTTCTTTACTAATCAAGCACCTTACTGAGCTATAAGAACTTAACAGGTATACAGTGTTGCGATTATACCGATTAAAAATTAAACAAAATTAAATCTATAACCTTACTACCAACGAAACTTGCATAATCGTACCCCAGTTACAAATATTATCTACATATTTGTGATAGTGAGTGGGTCGTAATCCAACACACGCGCCTAGATGGGTCTAGAAGGTCACATGTCTTCGAATTTTTGTTCTAGTTTTCTCACGATATTTCCTTCACCGCTATAAGAGAAGTGGTGATTAAATAGATCGATCATGAACAACGCCTGCCTGGGTCGGGGTATACTCATAGTTATAAATCGGGAAGATTATCTCTGGTTCACCGTTTCTCGCTACGACGAGTAAAAGTCGTTTAGACACCGTGTATAAACGTTCGTGTCTTTAAGTCTCATGTGATCTGTTCTCCACAGATTGGCTGACGGTGACGTGGGCACAGGGCGGTATGCAGCTCCAAGGAGACGGCTCCGCAGACGACGACGATTCTGCCAAAGGACGGTGAGCATAATAACTTACAGTGAATCTACACGATGCGTTAACGGTGCGGTGCGGTGTCGGAGCGTCGCGTCGCCGCAACGTTATCCTACATACAAATCACTATGCCATGTCACACGATGCCTTGCGGCGTCGCGTCGTGCTGGATTGCATCGCACCGCCGCGCCGCCGCCGCAGTATTGTATCGAACGTGTTTATTCATGTTGTGTGCTACAATTTATTAAAATTAATATTTATCTTTCTTACGATAAGTACCTACCGATGAGGCGATGATATTAATATTGATTTTCATATCTTAAGTACAAGAAATACTTGTATTATGGGATAGAACACAGGATGATAGCATGAATTGAATGCGGTGCGGTGCCGTACCGAACCGTGTGACCTCGGTTTTACAACACACAAACACCGAGGACGGCTTCACTACAATACAGAAGCGACTAAAGCGATACTCTTAGGCGCCGTTCACGGTCTCGGACGATGCCACTTTGCTATGAACTACCTTTTTCAGTGGTTTTCTCCGCAGTTGTTGCTGTAAGACGTATGCAGCTCGTTGGCAAGGCCGCATGACGTGTGTTCACTGACCACGTGACCGATGCTTTAACACTGGCAATTCGTGTAACAGGGTTAAACCCTTGTTACACTAGTCGTGTGAACTGTGGGACTCACCCTCGAGGGCTCGTGCGTCCGTTATGTATAGCTACTTCTAGCTTGTTCTCATTTCCTTATATCACGACTGGTTGGACCGACAATCAACATACATATTTACAAACCCTAGTGAATCGGTCGAAACCGTTTCTGGCCATCTACGGATACCGAACTCTATTTTATCTGTTAGAATTCGTTTCCCGGAGCCACGTCTGACATTTGTTCGTACTGGTATGACCGAAACTTATTTATTTTTTATTATCAAATAACCCCTCCCGCTCTAGGCAAAAGGAATTATCAGACTTCTACTGACTAAAAACCACCCATGTTCCTTCTTAGCTCTTTGTGTCGAGGCTGCGGTATCTCTTCCGAACAACCAGCAGCCCCGAACGGGACCCGCAGCCCCGACGGGGTATGACCGAACCTTAACTAGATCCACCACTTTTGGGTCGTTAACACCCTCAACAAAACGGAACTTACTCAACAAATAATCAAGGTAGTGACCTCAGTGAGTTTACTTAGTACCTCGTGCTACAGTACCGCTTTGTACCGCTGCCGCCGTCGTTCCGCGCCGCCCGGCGGGACGGGACGCGCTTATTGAGAAAACTTTACTCTTGTGTTTTAATTAAATGGATTTGTTCGCAAGTTGAGGTTTATTGGTGTTGTTTGAATTAATTATTAATTTTAAGAATTATGTTGCGAGATTTTTTTGTTTTTGTTGTTTAGAGGTTTAATATCTGTTAATTGTGTTTTTTTTTCTTTATCTTCGCGTGATGTTAGAAGTTTTCTGGTTAGACCATAAGTTTTTATTTATTTTTGCCAGCAGCTTAATGAAAATCGATAAGAATGAACATCGTGTCTTACTGGAATGTTTATTCATCGCCTTCGTAGTTCGAGTTTGTATCTCAACAAGAACAGTATTTTCTTTGTGATGGCGATAACGTAGCACATAATGTAATACCTACCAATAGCACGATTACGTGGATTTTATTTAAGTTATATATAAGTGATCAAGTGCTGTGTAAACTTTTTCTAAAAACATTATTAACGACAAAAAGATATTGATAGAAATATTCATGGTAAAGTGTTAGTTCGCAACTATAAAGTCAATTTAACCGGGTTGCATTATCGTTTGCCGTGCAAACTAATATATACATATATAGCAAGCCGTGAGCAAGCCTGTGGCAACTTTCCAGCAAACTGGACTGTTACCCCCATGTCATAGTCCGCAAAACCCGCTACGCTAGATTTGCTGATTATTGCAAGTCGCTGATAAGAATACTACAGCCGGAGAATCGCGTGTTGAAAGTAAATGTTGGCATTTTTAGTGTTTAAACAGGGCGAGCTTATAAACGGTTACTATTTATTAACCAAGAGAATAGTTACTTCTCATTTCAAAATGTCTTCAATGTACAGTCCCACACTCAACATGTGTACCCAACATTATCTAACCCGCTTGAGTCGGTACTAGTGAATTTCAACTTTATCGCGGAACAGAAAGAGTATTCCGCAAATCTTGTTTTTAAGCGATTTTAATCAATTTCTTGTTGTCGTTAAGGTTGAAAGACGAATAAGTATTAATAAGCAAGACGACTACTACTACGTTAAAATAACCAAAGCGAGGGTAAACCTTATTTACAACACTATAATGATTAAAATTGCTTAAAATACCGGGAGGTTAGACAATGTTGTTCATCGACTGTACCCTACATTTCATTACTACATAAACTTAAAACAAAATGACTGGTCGCAGTGCGCAGGCGACGAATATATTGTAGTGATACTTGATTTAGCAAACTTAAAACATTGAATAACTATATTCAATAATGAAAGTACTTCTAATTGATATTGACTTAATAATTTAAATAAAAGTTTTTATTGATTCTCATACTCTGACTTAGATGTTATCAAATAAGGGTGTATGTTACGGCTAAAAGCCGAAGTGTGGCTGCCCCTGTTTTAGGCAGCTAAACTTAGATGTATCCTACTTATTTTCGGCTAGAACTAGGTTTAACTTTCATCATAGCGGCTTAAACTAGGTGCAGCCGCACAGTGGTGGTTAAACTTAGGTGTATCATATTTCCTATTGGCCAGAAATAGGTTTACAGTGCCGTTAAGAATTTTGGTATTGTTTTGAAACAAAACAATAACCTTCTACACACAAACCCACACAAAATCACATATAAACACGCACAAGAATCCATACTTACACACACCACACACCATAAAACAAGTCAATACATGCAATTTGTTTTTTCATTTAAATTTTATTTTATTTTTTTACTTTTTGTTCAGAGCACATTACAGAAGCTCGCTTATGTTCTAATTTCTTACCCTGAAATTGTTATTATTACTTTTTATGTCCTTAGATGATGTAACTATTGGGCCGCGGGTAGTCCAACGGTTATCGCGGCCTCGACATAGAGGGCGAAGAAGGAACATGGGTGGTTTTTAGTCAGTAGAAGTCTGACACTCCCTTTCGCTCTGCCCAAGAGCGGGAGGGGTTATTCGATGATTTTACACCCACCAAAAAAAAAAAAAAAAGATGATGTAACTATTTTAATCTTGTGAAATTCGCACTCCCGAGTCACAAGATACAAGCTATGCCTTCTTTGTGGCTCACCGATTTTGTATTCAACTGTATTCTTTCTTTTGATTAGTAAACTTACTATTATTATTATTATGAAACCAATCGGAAAACGCAAGATAAGAATCTGTATCGCATGTGGCCGGCTGCACCTACTTATAGCTGGCTAAAGCTAGGTGTAGTTGCACTTCGATTAGCCGTAACATATACTACAATTGATAGCATTTTAATTCACATAATAGTAACAAGTATTACAGTAGTAAGTATTCGTACACATTTTTAAATATTTTATACTAGTTTTAGGTTTTACTAGCGGACGTCACGCGATGATCCGCGTAGTTCCCGTTCCAGTGGGAATACAGGGATAAAAAGTAGTCGGGTAGTATGTCATCCGGGGATAGTGTAGCTTCTCAACGGTGAATGAATTTTTCAAATTGGTCCAGTAGTTTCGGAGCCTATTCGTTACAAACAAACAAACAAATCTTTCCTCTTTATAATATAAGAGTAGATGAGGTAGATTCTTGACTGAACGCTCGACTGAATTTCTAATTAAGCAAATAAATAAAACTTTGCTATAATTATCTCCGTCATTTATAGGTTTCACTCACACCACGTAATCACAGAATAGAATCTCCAGAAGATTCTTGGAACGCAGTGGTCACGGTTAATTGAAAAATAGTTCTTTGTCTAACGGCTGTTTCTAGGAAGGAAACTTATCGTCCCTCGGAATGCAAAAGTTGATTAAATTGTTATACACGGTGCAAACGGAAGGCTGCCGGTTTTTCGAAAGAGATACCGTAGCCTATAAGACACAAAGGAACATGGCTGGTTTTTAGTCAGTAGAAGTCTGACACTGCCTAAAAAAAAAGGTGACAACAGAACCGACACAAAGCTGTTAACTAAGGATTTCTGTACATGTAACTCAAAAATTCAAATATGATTTGTTGGAAGCGTGTCTAGAACAAAACAAAGATCGAAAAGGTTTGGTAAACAAGTGTTCTTTGGCTACGTGTAGGGTATTTTGATAATACTGTATAGCTCTAGCCTGATACGGTATGACACCATACTCTAATTAAAATGTCCAGTTTCAGTCACCAAACTACACACATCAAAAGTGTCTAGGGATCAACATATATTTTTGCAATAACTTTTCTCCTGATTGATATTAATTAAAATTTTCTTTAAGGATTCATCAAATAAAGTGTTTTCGTTTGTCACAGTAACGATAAACCAAGTCACCTTTGCATTAATAAAGAAATTTGCCATATTCCTAATAAAGGGATTTTTGACATTTGAACCACTAACATTAAAGTTCGAAAAAAAGACTGAAATAACAGTTTTCTTTAAAATTTTATTGGGTAACTTAAACAATTAATAATCCGTGTTTCTACCGCGAACACTAACAACACAAGAACATCGGTTTGGCATACTCAAAATGAGTTCATCCAAATCACGCTGTGGAATGGCCGCCCATGTTCGTTGAAACAACAAAAAAAAGGTCTTCTTGCGACTGGATACCCTCCATATTCGGCAGAGCTCTTCTCTGTAGCATATCCCATGCATGCTCAATCGGGTTCAAGTCTGGCGACTGAGCAGGCCAGGGCAGGACATTGATGTTAGCTGCGGCGAGAGTCTGTCTTACAACTCTTGCGGTGTGCGGTCGTGCATTATCATGCATTAACTGAAATAAGGGACCGATTTGCACTTGTAGAGGAACGATGACGTCTGATACAATCGTCTCAGCATAAATTTGAGCGTTGAGGTTGCCTCTGATCCAAATCAACTCAGTTCTTCCGCCGATCCAAATACCCGCCCATACCATGATGGTTCCACCACTATAAGGATGGACTTCCTGGCAGGATTTTAATCGCTGTTGGCGTCCAGGGGTTCTCCAGTGTCGTATACGTCTTGTATCCGGTCTCATACCAAAACGAGACTCATCAGGAAAGCACACGAAACGCCATTGTTCTTCTGCCCAATTTCTGTGTTCAAGAGCCCATTGATATCGAATCCTACGATTGTGCATTGCTATAGGTGGTACCCGTAGCGGTCTTCGGGAATGAAGGTTCACTTCATGCAAGCGGTTTCTGACTGTTTGGTCGCTAATTAAGTTCCCTGAAGAGTGATGAAGCCTCACGGCTAACATCATGGCGGTTATTGTTGGAGCTCTTCGAGTTAAGATTTGAATGTATCGGTCTTGTCTCCGTGTGGTGCAGCGATACCGTCCTCCATGGCGCTCAGCCACGGTACCAGTGCTTCGGTAACGTGTCCAAAGTCGACTGATAACACTCTGACTTGTATTCAGAGCTAAAGCCACAGTACGTTGCCGGGAACCAGCTTCTATCATTCCCACGGCTCTGAGCATTTCTTCCCTGCTTAAATGACGTCGCCGCTCCATAATAACGTTGGTTTTAATCAGTAGTAGGGAAACAGTAGCACTAATAATGTCTTCAATGCGTTGTATGTTTTTATAGGGAAAATATTGACAGCTGATTTTCATCTTTTACTCGAATTTGATTCACAGTTCCTGATTCAAATTATGAAATGCAGCAAAAAGGATCCATATAAATTTATAAAATCATAAATTTATTACAAAGCCACATCTCAATCTCAAGAAATCCGCATAAAAATGCTTGATCCCTAGACACTTTTGATGTGTGTATTACAAATACAAACTATGTATAAATCAACAAATACAAATATTGTTTTTCTCAACAAAAGTCTGCATTCGCTACCCATTCATGATTAAAAGTAAACACAACATGATATTTGCGGCGATTTATCAAAAGCTGACGATCTGCGAGTGAAAAGCGCCGCCGCTTTAATGTGCATCCACCCTAACCGCCTAACGAGTTTGTTTGCGAACACAGATGATAAATAAACAGTTATTTTTTATCGAATCCTTGAAGAGATGAGGTTTAATGGTGGTTGCATGACAATATATTTTGTGGTGAAGTATTGCGATGTTTTCATATACTTCTTTTGTTGTAGAAAATTCTCGAGGAAGCAATTTGGAAGCTCATAAAGGATTGCCAGTATTTGAAGTCAATATTGTTAACACTTTTATCACTATCCAGACGAACTTCACCCACTGATGGGCATAGTACTCTCTTTGCATATGCCAAGCTCCCCGTTTTTGGCCAGCCTCATCAAGGGTGCTCTAGCGATGGCAATAATGTCGTCTGCCCATCTCGCCGCCGGATGAACAACACTTCTCTAGCCAGCCCTTGGATGCCAATCGGTAACAGCTGTACTCCAAAGACCATCACCAGGCCTTGCTAATTTCCATAATTCAAATCATCATCATCATTTCAACCGAATGACGTCCACTGCTGGACATAGGCTTCCCTAAGTGTCGCCACATTGACCGATCCCGTGTGTCTTGCATCCAGCGGATCCAAGCTTGACCAGGTCATCGCTCGACCCAGTTGGAGGTCTTCCGACACAACGTCTTCCGAGTCACGGTCGCCACTCCAGAACTTAAAGGCCCCATCGGCCATCCATTCTGCGAGCAAGCCCTGCTCTTTGCCACTTAAGCCTGGTAATTCTTCGGGCTACGTCAGTAACCTTGGTTCTCATGCGGATGTCTTCATTCTTAATTTGATTACGCAAGGAAACTCCGAGCATAGCCCTCTCCATTGTCCTTTGGTTGACTTTACGCATTCTTGTGAGGCCCATTGTGAGCGACCACGTTTCAGTCCCGTACTAATATTTTTTTCAAATATTGTTAACATTTTACCCCTCCTAAATGAACGTGGAACTTGGTTCACATTCCAACTGTACAATTAGATTTAGGTATTCATTTGGATGTGGTTTCTCTAATCTAGTCTCAAATCAATAAACTCGACTAAAGAAACAGTTCAGTCAAAAGATATATCAGACAGGTTACTAGTAAAACTTAATTCTATCAGAGTTACCACCATCGATTATTTTTTAAGACACATTCCAACTGGATAGCTCCGCACCGCTGGCGCTGGGAGCCCCTAGGACCGCCACCTAGCAATACTCCTAAACGTCCTGCGGTTGATTGATGAGGCCACTGGAGGTACGGTCTGCGTCAGAAATATGAGAGCGGAATAGACCGTTTTAAATTAAGAAGATAGCTGATAACGATACTGTTAGCCTGTACCATAGATGAAGGGTTCCATAACAAAACGACAAAAAAGCACGTTAGTTGTATGGAAACCCCACTTAATTATTAATTTTATTCTGCTTTAAGTATTTTTTTGTTATAGCGACAATAGAAAAACATCATCTGTGAAAATTTCAAATGTATAGCTATCACGGATCATAAAATACAGCTTGGTGATAAACGGACAGACAGACAGACGGACCAACAATGGAGTCTTAGTAATAGGGTCCCGTTTTTACCCTTTGAGTGTGGTAAAGACAGGTCATCCCACTTCCGGGTAAAGGTCTCTCTTCATGGCTCTCAGAAGAGGATCAAATCAAAAACATTTATTTCAAGTTGGCCAGTTACAGGCTCTTTTGAATAGTCGAACAAATACTAAATTAATAAGCTAATCAACTAGACTACAGTCCCACTCGCAAGGCATAATAACTGTCAGTGTACTGTAGTTGCCGATTCCAAAGCGTTGGTCTCATGAGAAGAATGGCAAGAAACTTCATGGACACTCTTTTAAATCATAATATTGTTACATAACTTTAGTTACATCATTCATGTTGAGATGGTATATTATTATGTGAGAACGATGTAGGAAGATGTGCACGATAATGAAAATAAAATTTTGTCTTATTTACTGCAGTCAGAAGGTTCACGAGTGGCGACCACGAACCGGAAGACGCATCAATGGTAGGCCTCTCACCACGTGGACCGGTGACATCGTTAGAATCGCGGGCAATCGGTGGATGCAAGAAGCAGGTTGCCGTTTGTTATGGCGTTCTAAGGGGAAGGCCTCTGTTCAACATTGTACGTCTTCTGGTCGATGATGATGAACACATCATCACCCTAGCCCTGACCTCGTCTACTGCTAGATCTCTTTTTGTTTGTCATTCACAAAACAGCGAGCACCGAGCAGATTTAAGAGCACCGGTCCACATAGGGGGGACGTTCCGCTCTATGCGGTCGGAAATTTTGATAATTTTGAACAGTTTGTTCGTTGTGATGCTGCCTGTACGTGTAGGTAGCGGTAATATCTCGCTACAGGCTGAATAGTACGACGTGACTAAATGAGACAAATTTGTCACATACAAGCGACAAAGGACCCATGATTAATGGCTGTGTAGAGGTTATGATAGAATTGTTCATACCTGTCCCAAATTTCGGGGAATGTTTTATTTTCCTTGAGAAATTTACGTTTTAATATGGAAATGTGAGAGCAGTGGTTGCCCAGTGGTTGCGGCCCCGAATTACGAACAGTAAGTCGCAGGTTCGAACCGAGTTTGAAAATTTATTGCTGCCTTGCTTGTCAGTGTCAAGTCGTATGTTAAATAAAATGGGATTCGCGACAGTAACAGTTGTCTATTTACTGAGTAATAATGATTAAAACCACCAAAATAACCGTCTCAGTTCATACAAGTGTCAAGAGTGATTATTTGATAAAAAAGGTTACATCGTCGCCTTCACCTTAAACGTAACTAAACTTAACTTAACCGTCAAAATATGGGTGTACTATTAACTGCACCTCTACATAGAAAAATGGGGATAAAAGGTTAACAACAATTTTCGTTCGGTCAAATCCTTACATACTCGTACATACATAGATGAATGATTTATTTATTTGCAAGATGAGTTTACATTGCTGTTGACATAAAATGCAGATAAAAATCCGTGAGTAAAACCGCGTGCCAGCAAATGAGTTGTAGATATATTTATTGTTTGTTTACGATGTAAAGATACAATAAAGTACAAATACACAATGAGTGTAATACAAACAGACACGCCACATAGCAACTAACTTCCAAGTGACCTAACCCTGGCCCTTACTTTCAATTAAACCGCTATCGTAAACCTCATCAGTAAAAGGCCTCTAACTATTGAAACTCATTTATCCTATCACGACTTATGTGCCTACTTCCATCGGTTTACCTATCAACTTTCAATTTAAACTTTGCTTACAGACCGAGATCAAAAAGTTTGTTTATCAAGCTTCGATTTCAGTAAAAAAGTTAGATTTTTTTTCTATGAGTTTGTCTGAATTTCTTTACGAGTATATATCGAGGTTTTTTAATTTCCTTCAGAGGTGATGTTGGGTTTTGTCAGAAGTTTTGTAGGTACCGACTTTTGCGTGTCGAGTTCTGAAAACATTTTTTTTACAGCTACATGTCCAATCAAGCCGGTACTGACATTTTTCGGACGCAATTTCGGACACTACATTCGTACGTATATCACCATTCTCTTATCCTAATTCATTAGGGTCAGCGCAGAGTCTTTCTACCTCCATACTTCTCTGTGATCTCATAAAAATCCTCGTTTCTTGACAGATCATCCTTTACACAGTTCATCCATCGTTTCTTTGGTCTTCCTCTACTCTTACAAATGCAGATAATGCACTGAAAAAATTTACAATATCTAGTATCCGTAGCGAGCCATCATTTATCCACACCGATTTAACTGAACAGAACAAGGCAGTGAAGTTTTGTAACTACGAATAATAATTCTAACTGGTCTTGTTTGGTACCGCATTTCAGCTAGTTTGCTGAATTTCATACCAGGTCAACACAACTTGTAACAACGAATTGAAACGACTCAAATAAACTGAATTAGGAGCTTTAGCTCGAAGCCAAACAAAAACCGCGTAGCGCCATTCGTGGGATATGCTACGGCGTAGCCTACGTAGCTGCTACGCCGTAGCAACATTGCACTTACCGTTTTCGTTTACCATAAAATGTGTTATGATTGCACTACGGTATTGACGGCAGCGTGAATTTTAATAGTGCTATTACAATACTAGATTATAATGAAATCCAAAAGCTATTAGAACGTATTACGTTAACGCCTCCCGCCCAGTAACAGTCGGCTGTCCATCTATCTATCATTACATTGTGGTTACCTTGTGCCTCTGATTACACGCTAACGTCTCGACTATTGTGTTTGATCAGTTTTTACTCGACAGCCATTGTTATAATATTCGACGATCGTTTCTGAGCAGGCTTCGTGTTTCAAATGGTTTATTTAACTTAGTAGATAAATGTCGAAACTGTTTTGTACAAAAGGGAAGTCTTACTCAATAAGTTCGTTAGCGGTTACTGGGTTGTAGAATTTCGGTTTAAGATGATTTCAAAATACCTAATTAAATGGTGGTGGTTAATTTTATTGAAGAGCACGTGGCTTCAGGTTAAGCCACGTTTGTCTAGGTTAATCCGTGGATAAGTACCCACCCAATACATACAGAGGTTCCAACTTGCCTCCAAAAGCATGTTAAAAATAATATTATGTCTTTGTAGCCGTTACACGTAGACAGTGGCCTGAAAGTCTGACAGACAGTCTTACCATAGGCATGATAATATTACGTTATTGGGCATTATTACAACTGAGTTCTGGAGGTCAGATATGCAACCCATCCGAGTTAGATATCGGTATTCGGCTGCATCTAGTAATTCTGGAAGTTGACCACAATATATAAGTTTTTTAACTGACATGGTCACTTACATTGTTATTAACGGTGTATTTTATATTTATTTATGTGCTGTTGCAAGCACCATGATCACGGTTTATCGGTTTGGTCAAGTTTTAATAATAATAACGGCATCATAGTTAGGAAAGAGCAAGTTGATGATGTACAAAGGCTTCACCGAATCAAATATGCCACCCTGAACTAGTATATAACACCTTTACAGATAAACTACTTCAAATCACAAGTAATCACAAACCTATTTCCTTGGTATGGGTGGTCGCAAAAATATTCCCAAGTGAAGGTACCCTCCCTGCCTACTTAGGCAGTCCGTGCTCATTCCATTAGCAGGCAGCAGTTGGAACAGCTCCAAGTCATTTACTACAATATTTGTTGATATTAAATTTACATAAGCTTCCGTTCCACAAACTGAGACAGTCATCAGTCATTTAAACTCGAAATATCAACAACAAAATAGTATATAAAGACAAGCGATACGAACCGATTAATTCTGCGCACCTTTCAATAAAAGCAATATACATTGCTACTGAGTGCAAGGTCCTGGGTTTGATTCCCAACTATTATTGGGTTTATCCATCAGACATTTCTCATTAGCAGACCAGAAACTGAATTTGCACCCGGTTGATCGCAATTGGCTAGCTTCATACTATATTACTCTTAAACTAACACGTACACCAAATATATCAACAACCTAACCCATCTGTCAAAGCCGTCGTGGTTTTATGTTATTTCAATCAACTAACATATCGCTTTTCTAAATAAAATAATGCGATAGCGTGCCCGCTATTATATAATATAAGGCAAACCAAGACTTTTCAAAGTACAGTAATTTCACTCAAATATTCGATCGGTTCAGCTCATGTAATAAATAAAGGTTGACATCTTGGCCAAAGCCACAATAACAGCCATCCTTTTTTCAAAGCAACCAATAAAACGAATTTAATTTAATCGGAATCTGTCACAATTGTTATCATCGGAACATCGTGACGCCGAGCGCGCGACATCGGCGACATGTCCTCGGCAACATTTGTTACCGGTTGGAACACAATTAATCACACCAATTTGCGAGACCGTTAAGTTTGCCAACCGTGGAAGCGGGGTAGGGAGGGGGGCACACCCCCGTATCTCCTTCTTGCGGCACACGTTAATTTAATTTTCTTAATTGTTTCACTTCAAGTGTCTTACTGACACTTTTAGTTCAGTAGTGAAATTCGTAATTGGTAGAGAAAAATGAGTTTCCGAAATAAACTTCCTTAAATTGACAGGTGTCATATAACGTTACACAATTCAACGTGAAAAATAATTGTATATTTATTGACCGCGTTTATTGTATCTGGGGGCACGGCAGTGCCCCTGCCACGTCGAGCAATACAGCGGCCGTACCATCCTTTTCTCGAACAAGTTCAGGCCATTTTCGACCTCCTTTATCTTCGTTGTAGATAAAACTAGAAGCCTGGTTTTTTAGTAACCAATTAGGAATTGTATAAACACGATATATTTCAATGCGATGGCGATTACCAATTAGAATGGCCTGTTTAACATTGGCGAATGCAATGCGATGGCTGCGTCGGTTACGGGGTAGCGACAGCAGTCTTCTAGGCATTGTTGCTACTCGTAGTAAGTAGTAAGACAGAAGGCCACCTAATGGCGCACCTGTCCGCAGTGCATGTACTGTTACCAGGTATCGCCAGTAGGTGGCGGAATTAAGTGTTATGTGTTTGTCGTTGTTATTTATTGTGTAAGCATCATCGACTGTGATGTCACGTCCTGTGGAGAAGTTCAATTAATAAACTATGAAGCGAAAGGAGGTGAGGGAATTTAGTCCTCCTACTCAATACCCCCCGTATTGGGGGGGCCTGTTGGAATGGCCGAATGGCGTCAACTTCTCAAGCCTGTCCTGAATTTAGGCCTCCAAAAGGCCTACCGGGAATATAGATTCAGACTTTTGGGGTGTGTGCATAAATAATCATTCGATTGCTGCTGATACATCAGTTCACTATAACAACCAAAATTACATTGATTTATGTCGAATCCCAAGAGTGCAAGTGGGGAGCACCCTAGTCACATAGCAACAATTCTTTCTGACTGGCTTACCTACTTTTTGCCACAACATTAGCTTAATGCTGAAAAAAACTCAGACATATTGGTAGGTAAGAAAAACAAAAGGCTAAAAAGGCTAAAGTCTGGTAGGTTGTTCTGGTGGCCCTAATTCAAATCAGCCAGCCAATAAAATATACATTCGTTGGCCGCTCTGCTGTGCCAAACAGAATATAAAAGGAGTTAAAACACCTTGCACGCAGCCGAGAGGTAAGTCTTTTTGTTCTAAACCATACCTGGAAACCTTATAGTTACAGAGATATTGTAGGCCAAAGATCTAACTTCACAGTTTTTCACAAATATATATTTAGAATATTTTCCAGAGAAAAAATTGCGCAGTATAACTTAGTTTGATATAAAAAACGCTTGGTTGACGGTTTTATGAAGGGTTTAAGTTACTGCAACAGTGTCCAGTGCCCTGTGTGTTATCCATCTAGAATGCCCAAAACAAAACATAACTCACGAAATCGATGCACAGTAGCTTTTCCAACAGAATCGATTAAATAAAACCTCAGAGCGGCCGGTGGCGGCGGAATCAAAGCGGCGGTATTCGATTCATTACGAGCATGTAATCAGCAGCGCCCATTAGTCCCTCCATTTACTACTGTAATGGTTGGAATGAAGCATTCTCGAGTTTTCCACCGATTTCGATGTGGTTTAAGTACCATGGTGTTTCGGGGGTAAACAAACACCTACACGACTCATCAATGTAAGTAAGTTGTTTAAGGGAGGGAGGGAGGTATGCAGAAGTTACCGTTACAAATGAGGCATAACATAAAATTCAATAGAAATCATGGGTTGTTACTTGAGCCAGCCTTTACTTGTAATGGACACATCTGCATTGTGATTAAGTTCACTATATATTTGTACGACCTACAGATAGTTGTTCCGGGTCTGGGTATTTGTGTATGTGAGTTTAAATGGTTGTGAACGTGCGTTCCACGATACAAGAGAAATTCCTAGTGTGGGGCAACGTTTTTTTAAAGACAAAAAAAAAAGATTTGAATGCGGCGGTCTGCTTTGTTCTCAACATGCTTATACCCCAGGCCAGACCAAAAATACACAATTGTGTATTTTTCTTGGATCTTGCGGTTTACATGAGTAAAACTTTTTGTTGTGTTAGGTATAAAAACATGATAAGTGAATGTTATAATATATTATATCATATCCTGCAACACACAGACAATTAATATTCAGAAAGTATTAATTTCCTTCAAGAGTTCAAAAAGTTTAGCAGCATTAGAGAAGCGAATTAGTAATATAAGTAAGGACTCGTTTACGGAGATGCCGTGCGTCGCGCGGTGCAGAAGGCTCGTCGCGTGCAATTTTATTCATTTACTGAGAGGCGGGTCCACCGCAACAAACGTTGCATTTTAAACTAACGAGCGAAAAATCACATCTCGTAAAATCGTCGTTTGAAATCGTCACAGTTTTCATACATCGCCATGTGCTTGAATTAAAAACGCACAACGCGCCGCGCGACGCCTCGCGTCTTCTTATATATATTATATATATTCTTATAAGTGGTGGATCATTAAGTGGAAGAGGCGAGAGTTAGTAAGTAGTGAAGCAGCAACTCGAAAGCTTTACATTCAACAAATTAACGATTTTGCTCGTAACGGCTTGCTGCTGATTTATTTGCGCGTAAACTGTGGAGAAGTGTTAATTTGAAACCACAAAATCAATGGGAATTAACACTGTTGCTTAATAGATACATATTTATTTAAAGTTGTACATGCAACAAATCTTATTATTAAAATAAAACAGGAATCATCAATGTCAATGTCGTTTACGCTCAATAAGGTTTCCGCTAGCTATTAAGTCCTACCACAATATTCACAGTGTAAGTAAACCACGCACGCATAGTACTCCCTTTGATTCAAATACAACCGCATCTATTCAACAGACAATCACAGTGGAACGTGTCCAATCGCAGCCACACACACGCAGTGAAATCACAGTGAAGCATGTTCATTAAAGCATCCCGTTGCCGACAGACATGTCCGGTCATGCTCGCGCGCCATTCATTAACCGGAACTGTAATCGCCGGGTGACATCAACGGGTGTCCTGTTTACCTGTGTGTTGTGTGTACGTCTATGTAGCTCTAGTTACGGATATGTTCTGTTGTGGGGTACAAGCAGTGGTTCAGTGTGTCAACAGTTTGAATAACATAAAATAAAATCTGTGAGGATAATTTATTAGAAGCCAAATAACACATAAGTACATGGATCCTGCAACCAACAAATCATATTTAAGTACAAGGTGCAATATTGCTTACAGGAAATGAACTCAGTCATGATAGTAGAGACTACATCATCAACATCAAGTTTAAGAAGATGAGGACCTCTCTAAATAGATCGCGTTAGAGTCACTCCTATTTTTATAGAATTAAAAAAAAACTAAAAAAAACTCTACAACAGGCTGTCTATTTCCATTTAAATCACGATTCAAAACATTCTATTCCACACTCGGGCATTAACGAAACTTCAGGAACTAGAAGCCGATTTCATGTCGTTTAATCTGGAGAAGAGGATCTTGGTAACTCCACGATTACTATAAGATAATTGCCTCAATTTTTTTTAAATGTATAGGTATAGAGGACAGTGTATGTTTGTCAACAAAACTATTACTCCGTAAAATAGTAAGCTTTATTTACAATGTTTACAAACTACATTTTACAGAATTAAAATTAATACAAGTATCAAAAAGGGAAGAATTACAGGGCATCAACAAAATCGTCCACACCGCTGTCAACAGGAAAAGTGCCTAGAAGGCTGGCAGCATTCCCACGTTGGATGGCAATGCTGATTTTCTGCCCAAAAAATAGGCCAGCCACGTGAAGAGTCGACCAACCGTTGGGCAGTTTCCCAGAATATTAAATACTAGCTGTTGCCAGCGGCTTCACCCGCTACAACCCACGGGAATATAAAATCGAGATAAAAACTATCCTATTTGTTAATCCAGGTTAAAAACTATTTGTGTACCAAATTTCAACCAAATCCGTGCCGTAGTTTTTGCGTGAAGAAGTAATAAACATACACACTCACAAACTTTCGCCTTTATAATATATTATTATTAGTGTAAAGTGTGATTAATAATACTATTGCTCTTAAATAACTTTTTAACATTGTAACTAGGACAGTTTTCAACTCACATATAATTCATGGTGTGTTCAGACCGGGGCTGGCTGTCGATAGAATACTGGCCTACATAGCATTCAGTGCCGGACGTATAATCCACCGGGAACCACTCGCTTCCGTGGGACCGTGGGACAAGTGCACTCCATGTTAACTTAGCACGTGTAGGACACAAATCAACAAGGGTACTTGCATTTAGGTTTTATGGTTTTTACATTATTGTAATTTGTATGATTTTTTTTGTGTAATTCAACTGGCGCAAAACAAACTAACTAACTAATCTCAAAATAATGGATGCATGAAGAAAACAGACAGACAGACTGACAGCTAGACTAAAGTGTAAATCTGTCGGTCTGTTCTGTCTCCGAAACGGTTGAACTGATTTTGACGGGACTTTTACTGGCAGCTAGCTGATGTTATAAGGACTTAGGCTATTTAAATTGTTAACAAGATCTAATTAAAATAGGGAAATAATATTGTTTTAATAATTTCGCGTGGGCGAAGGTCGCGCGCAAGAACTACTAAACAAATAAATTACGTAGTAAAGTGAGGCGCTAGGTTCGAACCCCGAACAACTTGTATGGCGGGCCAATTACTACTGGGCTACCATTTTCACGACCAGTAATGTCAAGCTGATAAACAAACTTCAGTTTTTTTTGTCCTTGCATACGCTCTTCGATTGATAATTATCTATCTACAGACTATCAGATAAATTGGATGACATCATATTTATGCATTCGATTGAATTAAAATCTAAAGCGTTTAAAGGCGCACATATTATAACACTTACGAGATACATGAAGACATCTATACCAACTTCCACATGTACGACCACAATTTGGACAATAATACCGGTCCCGGAGAACGCTGAATCAATACGCTCGGTACCGCCGCTCGTGACATGACAATCGCACAATGACTTCTATTGAGTGCACTCTGCACGTCCAATGCTGGCATTCCGTAGGTTCGGCTTTAGCATTCCTATCTTTAACAGAGGTTTAATTTTTGGTGTTGGTTTGGCAGGGAATGTTGGTAGATGAAAATTCTTATACCTTATTAAGACTGCGACGTATGCAATGAAGCGAGGATAACAATAACAAATAAGTACTTCCACACTATCAATTTGGTCACGAGCTACACGCTAAAGTGGTAAGCGTGATGCGATAAAATTACTTACAGCGTGCCACGACCGCGACTTCACGATACAACTTGCAACACACCAACGGCACTCATGTAAAGCCTTGTACCCACTAGTCAACATCTGAACCGTGACATGGTGAAATTTAGCGCGGAACTTTTATTTAGCAACGTTGTCTGTCTACGTATGACTGATCATCAGCGACATGTCGCCAGAGGAACTGACGACTCCGCGCTAATCATGTCGCGCGCCAAATGTTGATTAGTGGATACAAGGTTTAAAGGAAACAAGTGACACACACGAGTGCCACTTGACGAAAGACAAGCCACGTGAGGTCGGGAACACGCCGTTTGGGCTTCTAAGGACCATATTTTTAAATTAAAAAAAAAATCCGGCTTAGTGTGAGTCGGACTCTTGCGAGTGTCGAAAATTTGCGGCATAAACGGCGGTATCTTTTGATTACGTTGGCTTTGAAGTTTGTTTTTTTCACAGCTTTAAGTAACTGTAGACCTAGGTATTTGCTATAAATTTCATCTTGATACCTCCACGCGTTCCTGAGAAAAAGGGTCTTGACAGACAGACGGACGGACGACTTCAAAGTGATCCTGTAAGGGTTCCGTTTTTTTCTTTCGAGGTATGGAACCCTAGAAAAGATCGTTATTATTACTATTTCTGTTACTACAGTTAATTATCTCCTCCTTGCCCTCAGTTGTGGACGCGCCGGCAGCCTTGCAGCAACTCCCGGCGAGAAACTTCTAGAGCTGCTCCGACCGAGTGTCGGCACCCCTCGGCGCCACAGCACTGCAGCGTGTGCACCCGCGCAGCCGCAGCGGCCGGCCGGCTTCGTGTACTGCCCGTCTGATGCGCTGCCCTATTGCCCACCTTCAAGGATTGCGCCACCAAGGCCCATCATGAAGGTAAAACAGAGTACCATTAGAAGCATAGAAGCATTTATAAATTAAGCGGTTACTTTGCAGGAATCTTTGACATGTATGAAAAATATTTAGTGTTAACTCATGAAACAACATTAAACTTTGAGATTAAGCCTATCGTATGTCATGTTAAATTGCAATGAGTACAGTGGGAGCAAATCTCATAAAACAATTCTTACGTTTATTGGTGCTCGTGGCTGTACCTTTAAAACGTTAAAATACCTACTGATCCTATTTGTATTTCCGGTGATAGCTCCAGCCACCTCCACAACAGATCCAGCCAGTGCAGCCGCAACCACCCCCAGTGCCTCAGCGCACCACAGCGACAGTGGCGCCCATACCCCTCCCAGTCCCGCCCCCTGCGCCACCCCGGCGCGCCTCCCCGCAACCCCCGCGTCGAGTGCCACCACCCACACCACCACGGCCACCGACCACGACGACACCACAGACAGACCCCAACGGGAACAGAAGAACCGTCGCGCCAGTGCAACCACAACCACGGCTAGACTGTAACAGGAACCCTGCACATACACAGTCTCTGTCTGCCAGAAGACAACTCCCTCCTACAAGAATCCCTGACTCTTCACCCTTCCCTGCTCCTTTACCTCCTCAGAATACTGTCCAGCCGATGAAACGGTCTCCAAGTTCAGGGTCAAATATAAGCGTCCGACAGGACTCGAACGTATCCTCAGACTCGTTCAGTCAGACATCCTCACCGTCTTACACGACGAAGACGATGGAAGCTCCCTTGCTTCCTCACCAGCATGTGAACAAAAGCCTCAACGCTAAGATTGCTCGGGGTCTTCTCCTGAAGGAACAACAAGACAGGGACTCGGGCAATGGGTCCATAACAAAGAGTATGTCCACACCGGCGTCGTTACAGACGATTGTCAGGTTCCAAAATGGAAGCAACATGTCTTTGCATCATCGGGTGAGTACCATTCATTTAATACTCTCATTTTCCTCATCAAGTCAGCGAACATAAAGTTAGCTGTTAGGTTATGCTTTTGAATCTATGTATTTTTAATCTCACTACATATTTGCACGCTAAAAAACTCTCTTTGTCACAATACTACAGACAAAATACTCAATTTGATTTGGAATAAAAACAACTGCAACGATATACTCGTGCTACTACAACAGACTGTCAGTTTACATTTTCTACGTCACATTCCACGCCTCACGATCTGAAAACGGTAACAAAAACGTCGCTTGCAGAAACATTTTTATAGCTGCGAATGCTGCAAAAACGCGCGTTCAACAAAACGTCGTAAAAGTAAGTAGTAACAGTATTTTCCCGCACAAGTGTATGACACATATGGCCACTGTAAAATTAAGTATCGCTCGCAAGCGCTGCGTCGTAATTAAAATATTGCGCCGCATTAAATGTTTGCTGTGTTTACGGTAAATGCTTTGAGTGCGAGTTGTGGTCCAAAGCAAAGGAGGTAGCGGGTAGAACTGGTTTGAACGATAGTGTTAGTGAAACTAGTAACACTGCTAGGACATATGCCTCCTTTCTGTATGAAGGACATAATCCACCAAACGAGTCCTGTGCACTTGCCAACAAGTTATTAGATTAAATGCATAAGTAAACCGCAGGATTCTAACCCAAATAATGCTGCAACTTGCAAACTATCTTTGAACAAACCTATTCATATTCAAAGAATTTCTAGAATCTGGTCATGGTAAATTGCATTGTGAATAAATAAATTCGCTATCGCTTTT
The DNA here is from genome assembly GCA_932274075.1 of Diarsia rubi. Taxonomy (NCBI): domain Eukaryota; kingdom Metazoa; phylum Arthropoda; class Insecta; order Lepidoptera; family Noctuidae; genus Diarsia; species Diarsia rubi. The sequence continues at coordinate 23,809,739 of OW026412.1, forward strand.
CACTTATTTCTTCCATTTCACAATCGAGAGCGGACTGCACTTGAGCGAGTCGCGGCTCCATTACTCGGGAATCGTATCGAAAAGTTTCGATCTCAAGATTAGTTTGCAGCGTATTGTGTAACAAAATAAAGTAGCTATTATATTTCTGTCAGTATCAAAGGATATGGGGAAGAACTTGTCATCAACTTTTGTTGTGAATTTAAAGGTAGCTTAAGGAATCTATCTAAACGTATTCTAAACTAAAAATATTATATTAGGGTATCTTTGTGACCGCGTTTGTACAACGCATCTGTACTACTGCTAGACGGATTTTAATGAAATTGTCATCATCATTTAGAAATGGACAATTAGTTATATTTTAGGTGTAATTCATTACAGTTATAGCTAACTTAGAAACGTTTTGACGTTTTATCACGGGCGAATAAAATCGCGAAAACAAGATCGTGTCGCTTGTTACAGTATATTTTTGAAATAGCCTAGTTTCACTAAAATGTCTATTTGATTTACTAGAACATCTGTTCTAGTACATTACATTCCATTAAAATCGAAAATTTCCAATCATTGCTGGAGGCTTTACAATTCTTATCGGAATAAATAAAATAAATTGAGACAAGTGATTGCTATACCACGGCCCGCAAGCGCCAGCCTCTTGACACAAACGGATTGTTTGTTGGTCTACAGCCGCTTGTCTCAATCAAATACAATATTGAAATATTAACAATTTCGAGAGGCAGAGCTCAAACTTACAAAGATCATGTTTACTGTTCGAACTACGGTCCGTAAAACATAGGATAGTGCCTTGAATTGAGACAAGCAAAGCAAGAGATAGCGAGAGAATCGTTTATTATTAATTAATTAATTATTACTAGCACTAGTTTGTAAGCTTGCTATTCTACTAACAAATATGGATGTAATCTGAAATAAATGATTTATTATTCATTTTACTTCCATTTTTAAATATTCCTATACAGCATGATATAAAAAACATTTAATAATATAAAAAATAGTAGCCCACCGACATAGGGGCGAAGAAAAGTCAAAACTGTACAGACATAAGCTACCGAGAAGCTTGTATCAATATTGTAGAAAGTCGCGCAAAAGTCGATTGGCATTTGTCTCTGAATTATGACCCTTCCATCGGTCATAATTCAGAGACAAATGCCAATCGACTAGTGCAAGGAAATCTTAGTACCCTGCTTAGAAGCCGGGTACTTACAGAACAGTGCAATTATTTCATTCAAAATACTTCTTATATAAAACCAGTTAGGGAGCTTATTGACCGGATAATTACATCTTTTGAATAAAGCGAGCGGTGGATATAAACCGTTTAAATGAGAGGGAAAATGCTAGTACTTTAGAGACTTGTAAAAAATCAACTCGACTCAGTAAATGACTGTGTTGTTGATTGTTGTTCAATACTTTATAAAATACAACGTATCAATTCCGCCAGTCTCTTGGGCATATAACCAGTTTTTTTGATGCCCATTTATAGTTTCTTGTTAGGCTATTTATTAGTTTTTTAATTAAAACTAGATAAACCTATAACATAAACTATGATTTTCATTCAACATATGAATTATTGTTTTTCATAGTTGACACAGGTTTATCTTAGTTAAATCAACTATACTAAACAACACCAACTGCAATATGAACTGGACAATATTGCGACCAGCATATAAACGTATCCGTAAATGCCCATGTTACTATTATTATTTGTCCGGCCAGTTTGAAAGTTCCTTTAAAAGTAGTACGAACAGACCTTCATCAATTCACGATATAGTATCTAATGAAACTTTTAACGACAGCGCTCAAGTTCGCAACCGTGCACTGCTAAGACGAACTCGTAATGAAATCTCGCTAACATCCTCATAAGTACAAGCAGAAACTCATAAGTACAAGCAGAAACTTCTTTCATCCTTAGTAATAAAATCTCGAAATCCGTCCTTTTAAGTTCTACACACAATCTCAAAGTTTCTAATCAGCGTTCGCGTTCGCCACATAATACGTATATGCGCACAGGGGTGTATCCCCACCCCGACAGCTAGTAGAAAGAAGTGTACAGCCCCGGCCACATATTATTGTTTACATGAGTCAAGATTGCGTCCTGTCCTACGTATAACTCCGGGGTAGTAGGTAGGTAATCTGTATTGTATTGCGGAAGAGTTTTGTTTTGTTGGTTCATCGTTTGTCATGGACTTATCTTGGTATCTTTTGGCGAGTAAGTACTTTTGTAAGTATTTTTGTGGCAAAATAAAATTTGGTATCAGAATTAAGGTCCGCTCTCTTATTCACAGCGGAGGTACGAAGCCTACAGCAGAGATATAGGGTGGTTATGATATATAAATAATCTGTATTTATCTTGAAACTCGAAGACTCTTAACTTAGTAGTGGGACTCAATCACTAACTATTTAGGGTGCCGTAGCCGAATATTATATAGTATATAGTGCAGTGGTGGTCCGACTTACAAACAGTTGGTCGTGGGTTCGAACCCAGGCAGGTGCATTACTTCGTGTAATTTATTTCATCATCACTGCTCTCAAAACGATGAAGGACAGCCACTTTAACTAGTAGAAACTATTAAGACTAATAAATATTAATTTTATTTATTGACAACACTGATGTATATTTTAATTTGTACATGGCAACATTGTTTCTCTTGCCACCAAATACTACAACTGTAACGACGTGTTCTGTGTGCTACTTTGCAATAAATGTAAATTGATTGTGAAAGTTAGTGAGCTTTCAATTCTACGAGTACCACGAATCCTCGACCTGGAAACAGCCTCCACTATAACAATACGAGTACAAGGGGTAAACCCCAACAGGGTGATTCCCATACATGGAACTGAAACAAAATGTATACGTGTCTTTAGAAAGGTCTTTAAACATGGCATTGAGGTTTTTTGAAACCCATTTTTTCTCAAAGTCAATCGTGTGAAAAATATAAAAAAGAATGTGCTGCAGATCTCAATAAACACTTTCGAACACAATTACTTTGAACAAGATATAGTACGTAGTTTTTTAAAATAATTATAGCACGTTTAAAAAACCGCAAATATAACTTTGTCGTTCATACAAACACTATGAAAAACAAACTTATTACAAAATGTATATTTCTGTGGTCGCTATAACAAGAAATAATACAAATTAAAGGGGGCTTCTCTACTACGAAGGTAAGGAGCCCTTCATGTGCGAGTTCGGCTCGCATTTGGCCAGTTTTTTTTTACTTTATTGTGTGTTCATACATACTTGTCCGTGTCGATCTGTGGCTGTTCGATTTGATCGATATCAGAGACATTTTTTTTTTTTTTTCCTTCGCCCTTCATGGGCAGGCTAAGGTCTTGGACCATACCGCCTCGTCTTCAGTGCTTATTATCTTTCTTGTTTATAAGTAAGGCCAAAGCCTCGTCTTCAGTTTGATATCAGAGACATAGCACCCATTTGTTTTTTTTTTTGTTGGCCGATGGAAAATCATCGAATTATCCCTCCCGCTCTTGGGCAGAGTGAAAGGGAGTGTCAGACTTCTACTGACTAAAAACCACCTATGTTCCTTCTTAGCCCTCTATGTCGAGGCCGCAATAACTAGTGTACAACCCGCGGCCCCGACGGGCGTCGGCCCTTTCGGGCCCCTCCCACGTTGCTGACATCTCTTTGAGGCGCGCGTGGAAAACGAACGCGCCGTCGACACGGCCTGTTTTCGTCGTAAGACGGATGGACGGCGAGTTAGCCTATCACTCACCGTCCACAGGCCCGCGTCTATGGTGGCCGGAGGTCATCGCGAGACCCCCGACGCCCGGAGCGCCTCCCGCGGCGGCTGGGACGAGAGGTTCTCTCCCTCTCGCGCTCCGCCACCTCCTTCGCTAGCATTACTGCTTCGCAGAAGGCGGCGACGGCGTCCCATTCCTCCTCGCCCCGGACCATGGCTTGCAACAGGGCCGGGCGCGAGAGGTCACCGCCGCCGATCGCCGCTACGAGAACACGGCGGGGCTCCGCCCAAGCGAGGCACACCTCCACTGTGTGCTCCACCGTGTCCTCCGGCCGATCCTCTCAATAGTGGCATCCGGGCGTTTCCTCCCGCCTGATTCGGTGCAGGTACCTCCCGAAACAACCGTGTCCGGTGAGGACCTGCGTCAGATGGAAGATGAGGGCGCCGTGGCGCCTCTCTAGCGACTCCTCAAAGAGGGGACTTACCGCCACTATCGTGGCGTGCCCAGACATAGCGCCCTTGATACCAGTTTTATCCATATCCATCGGTTCTCTCATGAGATGCATATTGCATTATAACCTGCCGGATATAGGTCAGTCCTGAACTGGGCTGTCATGCAAATACTTCATCTTGGACGTTTATTGAGACGGATATTACTGACGCATAGGTATCTGTAACTAGGGATGTCAGAGATTCAAAAGATTTGAATATTTGTCCAATAACATTGAATTTAATTTTACCAATGTCTCGAAATCTAATATTAATTCACAGAACAGAATAGGAAAATGATAATTATGGTTTTGATTATCTAAAACATTTAAATTTAGAACAACAAACCACATTCTAATGAAATCTTCATTATTCAAAGCTAAATATAAAATTACACCTTTTTTTTTTTTTGGTGGGTGTAAAATCATCGAATAACCCCTTCCGCTCTTGGGCAGAGCGAAAGGGAGTGTCAGACTTCTACTGACAAAAAACCACCCATGTTCCTTCTTCGCCCTCTATGTCGAGGCCGCGATAACCGTTGGACTACCCGCGGCCCCGACAGGCGTCGGCCCTTTCGGGCCCCTCCCATGTTGCTGACATCTCTTTGAGGCGCGCGTGGAACACGAACGCGCCGTCGACACGGCCTGTTTTCGTCGTGAGACGGACGGACGGCGAGTTAGCCCATCACTCACCGTCCACAGGCCCGCGTCTACGGTGGCCGGAGGTCATCGCGGGACCCCCGACGCCCGGAGCGCCTCCCGCGGCGGCTGGGACGAGAGGTTCTCTCCCTCTCGCGTTCCGCCACCTCCTTCGCCAGCATCACTGCTTCGCAGAAGGAGGCGACGGCGTCCCATTCCTCCTCGCCCCGGACCATGGCTTGCACCAGGGCCGGGCGCGAGAGGTCGCCGCCGCCGATCGCCGCTACGAGAACACGGCGGGGCTCCGCCCAAGCGGGGCACACCTCCACTGTGTGCTCCACCGTGTCCTCCGGCCGATCCTCACAATGGTGGCATCCGGGCGTTTCCTCCCGCCTGATTCGGTGCAGGTACCTCCCGAAACAACCGTGTCCGGTGAGGACCTGCGTCAGACGGAAGGTGAGGGCGCCGTGGCGCCTCTCAAGCCACTCCTCAAAGAGGGGACTTACCGCCACTATCGTGGCGTGCCCTGCACGGGGTTGCGACAGTCGCTGTCTCCATGTCGCCATGAGATCGCACCGGAGGTCTGTCCGCCGCGCAGCAATTTGCCGCGGCAGCGGAGTGACCCCCCGGCGCAGCGCCTCCGCGCGCCATTGATGCAGGCGCGCGAGGACTATCGCCTCCAGATCCCATGGCGGCAATCCGGCAAGGAGGTTCGCCGCTTCGCGGGAGATCGTGCGGTACCCCCGTACCGTCCTTACGGCCATGACCTTTTGGGGCACGTTCAGGTAGTGGGCGGCCCGCTTCCTCAAAGCAGGCGCCCACACCGGCGCCCCGTAAAGGGCCATGGACCGCACGATCCCCGCGTAGAGCCTCCGGCAGGAGGCGTTTGGCCCCCCCAGATTGGGCAAGAGCCACCTAAAGGCAGCCCCGGCCCGCTCCAGTCTGGGAGCCAAACGTCGGAAGTGCTCCACGAAGTTCCACCGGCTGTCGAGGACGAGTCCTAGGTACTTCAAAGTACACTCGACGCCGATGGGAACCCCTCCCACCATTAACTGGGATCCCGACGGCAGCGCATTCCCACGTCCATGGAAGCCCATGGCCTCCGACTTGTGAAGCGCCACCTCGAAACCCAGCTGCCGGATCCTCTCTACGACTATCGCAACCCCGCGTGTCAAGTTGTCGGCCGCCGCCTCGTACGACCCACCCTGAGCTAGCACCAGCGTATCGTCCGCGTAGCAGACCACGCTGACGCCGCTAGGGAGGTCGGCGCGCAGCACCCAGTCGTAACCGATGTTCCACAAGGGCGGCCCCAGAACCGAACCCTGCGGAACACCGCACGACATCTCTCGCCGGTTCCACTGTCCGTCTTGACCAGGGTAGATGACAGCCCTGTCTGTCAAATAGTCCCCGACCACACGACGAAGGTAGGTCGGCACCCGGTGATACCGAAGTGCCTCCCTAATGCAGCTCCAGGGCATAGTGTTGAAGGCGTTGGCGATGTCGAGAGACACCGCCAAGACCACACCGCCCCGAGAGACCGCAGCCCCCGTCGTGAGGGCTCTCACGCGCATGATGGCGTCCACCGTCGAGCGCCTCTTGCGGAAACCAAACTGGTGTTCCGCAAGATCCGGACCCATTCCCTCCAGGTGCTCGGCGAGGCGGTTTGCAATTACTCTTTCAAACAGCTTGCCCACCTCGTCGAGCAGCACAATGGGCCGGTATGCGGACGGCGAGTCCGCCGGGCGCCCCGGCTTCTGGATGAGGACCAGCTTCCCCGTCTTCCAACGAAGCGGGAACTGGCCTCTCTCCATGCATGCGCTAAAGAACCCCTCCAGTCGGGGCCCAAGAGCCTCTGAGGCCAGGACCCAGGCTTTGCCAGGCAAGCCATCGGGTCCCGGGGCGGTATTTTTGGCACTCAGCCTACGTACCGCCGCTCTCAGGTCTACCCCAGTCACCTCCGGAATGTCGTCATCAGTTCCTGAATAGATATAAAATTACACCTTGATCATGTATTCTGCAAACAAGGAGTTACGATGTAGGACCCTTGAAAGAGATTACGTAACAATAATATCTCAGAGAAGGCTACAAAGCCAGGGCTCCGTATTGAATATGAAACAATAGTGTAGTACGCGCCGCCGCCCGGAGCCCCAGCCTGGCCCATTCATGGTGCCACTGCACTTCGAGATAAATCATTTTAGAATTGGTAGAATTGCTAACAAGCCATGAGGAAATAGTCACATTGTTTAAACTTTGTATAGATGACCTAAAAAGGGTTCCCGGTGTTGCAAGGTTCAAGGGTCAAAGGTTAACTCGTTCTAGAGTTTAGCAATTTGTCTCTCTTTTATCTAATTCAGTTGACTTATTTGAATACTTTAAATCGATTTATAGGTACTTGAAGTTACTGGGGAATATTCGCAATCAGTTTACCAGGGTCACGGTCACCCGTAGGTTACATTGATTGCGAATTGTTTTAAAATCACACTTTTAAACATTAGTGCAACAATGTTTAAAAGTACGAATTCACTCCAATTCTACCACATTTGTGCATTTTCGTTCATGAAGTTAATATACATCAGCACGCTTTATGAGACACGTTGATCAGCTTATGTTCAGATTCGGGCTGACTAACGACAATAGCAGCTTCAATAGTCTTTTGTTCACAGAAATTTAGTTAAGAGCAGCACAAGTTGAGCGACCCAAACGGCTTAGCTCGAAGCACTTGCAGTCATGTGTGTCTTTTAGTAATTGGATATAGTCTCAGTTCGGTAAGATTATATTGATTGAAAATGGCAGAATAATGAAGATACATTGAGATGACAGAAAACACACATGACATAGAAATAGATGGTTATTTTTGGTACACTGAAAATGTGAGTAGGTACGATAAAAGTAAAATATACATAGGTTCTTTTTGTTGCAACGTGTTTACATTCACAAATCCAGTAACTGAACAATGCAGTTGTGAATGAACACCGGCCGCAACCAAAAGCTGTCTACCGGGACCGTGCCACTGAATTAATTTGAGTTACTATCACGGCCCGGATGATCCTCGCCCGCCTCAAACCGTAGGTTTTTAGAGCCCGGGGCTCAGGAATTTGAGAGAAAAGTAATTTTTACGTAAAGTTTTATAGTGGTTCAGCTTTTTTTTCTCTGGTTGGCGAAGTTTAAAAGGAACTAAGTATTTCTTACCTATTTGGTATATTATTTTGCGATTGAACCACAAATTGCTGTAGTGATAGTGTGTAGTCTCAACACAATTTTTCGGTGTGAAGCAATTCCTACTCTTAAAATATTAACCACATCAAAAACTGTTCGGTTTTTTGTGTTTGTAGGCCAACTCCTTCCAACAACTGGTATCGTAGAATCATATTTAAATCGACTCTGCACAATCCGAGCGGCTCTTTCACGTATTTCTCTGGCCGTGGAGAACACAAACCCAAAATAAATATGAGTAGGTCCCGTGTCATCTCATGCATGCCTGTTAGGCCTCATTATCATCATCATTAGCCATAAGACGTCTATTGCTGGACAAAGGCCTCCCCCATAGAACGCCATAAAGTTGCAGCCGGCAGCCTGCCGTTTGTTTCCACCGGTTGCCCGCGACTCTCACGATGTCGTCGGTCCACCAGGTGGGAGGCCTACCAAGAGAACTTTTCTTCCCCATCGGTTGTCGGTTCTTCGAGCGATGGGGCCTGCCCATTGCCACATCAACTTGCATATTCTGAGAGATATGTCGGTGACCCTGGTTCATCGGCGAATTTCTTCATTTCGAATTTTATCACACAAAGAAACTCCGAGCATAGCTCTCTCCTGTTAGGCCTACGTCAAGTTAATCCATCGTTTCCCCACCAGATGCTCCGTGACATGCGCGGCGCTAGCACGGACGCCAACCCGCACAAGTTCAGACTGATGCAGCTCGCGCTGAACGCAGTGGCGCTACTCGCCATTACAGGAGCGCTGTTCGCGTACTTCAGAGCTAACCCAGCGGTGCAAGTAAGATTTTATCTTTACAAATACATTTATATATCAGTCCATAATACTCTTGAAACTGGAACTGAGACTCAATCTGTGTAAAAAAGAGGATTGGGCCGTTGAACCTTTATTTATTGTGGTATCAATACTAATTTGGTCAAAATAAAAATACAAAAAGCTTGACCAACCGTATAAATCTCCAAGTCTGGGTATATACTAAGTTTATATTTCCTGAAAACATCGAACTAACAATAACCATGAGTTAACAAATAGGGTCTTTCATGCTTTGTGTAGCTGCAATACAAGACACTACAATGCGAAAATTATCAAAAATTAGGAACACTGCGACAAAACGAAATGTTTGCTTTTATTTGCACTGGCTTTACCTTCCTCAAACAAACTTATAATTTTTTCTTCAGAAAGAGCGCGCCATTTCTCACTGTGTAAAAATCAGCAAAACGAAGCAACTCAATTACTGAACCACTTGCATACAGCTGAAAGCCACCCCGCCCACAAAAACGTTGGAAAGGCAAAGCTTTGCTAACAAAACAATAATTGTGCTCGTTGCTCGCAGTCGGTGCGCTGGCTTTGGGAAACAATTCCGTCTTACCTGGCGTCTTTGTCTGTTCTGTGAGCGTTCGAACAATAGGCACATTGTGGGGGACGCGTTGTTGTGGATACATATTGTTTTTTGTGCTCACGAAATTTTGTACAAGGATTTTCTTGCAGGAAGTAGTTTGCTCTTACGGTTTTGAATATTCTTAAGCTGTTGTGGGAGATAAAAGTACTGAAGCACCTTGCCCAATTAACTATTATGGTTCCGCAAAAAAAAAAAAATTATAAATTCAATAATCATAGCATGTACCCAAGAAAACAAGAGCTAACCCTGGTTTGTTGCCCACAGTACGTATCCCAGGTAGTGAACCGGTCCACGGTGGTGACGTGGCCGGCGCCCACTGACCCGCCGGGCGCAAGGAACCCCGCGCCTGGCGTGTGCCTGCCCGTCATCGTCAACTTCTGCCAGCAGCACAGGGTTCCCTACAACTTCACCGTATTCCCCAACTACATCGGGCACTTCGGACAGAGAGACGCCCAGCAGGTTCGTGGTATCTAGTTTACATAAATCGGACCAGGGGACAAGGTCATATTAAAGTTAATTTATCAATGCCTATAATAATAATATGACAAGTACAACCATTGTGTGTGTTCTTTTCCAGAGGATAAGATTATGTAGCACCTAGCTTCTGTAATTACAAAAGTGCCCCTGTATGTTTATACTAGTATAATAAACATTATATTTAAATTTTTCGATGTCGTGTCCAATTTTTAAACATCATGTCCAGTTTTGGTTTTTCATCACAACGGGCTTCTTTCAAATATTTAAACTGGCACACTTGAGTAGTTTGTTCGTCATAATAATGTTGTTATCTACGAAATAATTATGTCAAAGGATGAAAGCAGTATATAACATTGGTTTTTAGAATTTAAAGTAAAAAATAAATTCCAAGAAATATAGGATTTTGTTTGAATTTCGTTTGTACCTACTTAAAACTGCTTGAGCTAGATCATTCCAGTGGTGACTCGATGCTTATTGGTAAACGTTAGCACTGACTAGCTATCAATTCTGAGAAGACAACACTTGTCAAAGGATCAATATTTAGTTAATCAAACACTAATGGCGGAGTTTAATTTACAGCATCTAAGAGATTCCACGAAAACGGGTTGTTTGTTTAGTTTGAGAAGCCCACAAATATATTGATACTCGATCCCCTGGACTTGTTTATAAGTCAAATACGGCAAGTCAAAGCTTCGATACGTCAAGTTACAAATTGGATGAGTTCGCTTTGCTAGTCATATTAGTTAAATTGCCGTACGAACAAACAGCGCCGGCAAATTGAGTTTGCTAAGTGATAAGTGATTCTCGGTTTGTAAATATTCTGTTTTTAATTAATATTGGGCGACGAGGTCTTCGCTGTAATTTTCTTAGTTTGTTTATTATTTGTCTACTTTTTGAATTACGGAATAAGTATCGTTAATGCCTAGGCATACTAATCTATTCATAAATAATTAGTTACATTACCTACTGACTAGAAATGTTTTAATGTTTTTAAAGAAAACGTGTACATGGTAGTGGGATGGCTTACAGAGAAGATTGTTTTTTTTTAAATTAGATTTTTTATTTATTTTAATACAAACCAACCTAGTTTCTATGATTACAAGATGAAGGTCAGTTCAGTAGACAGCCAACGCATCTACTGAACTAACTCAATCACCACAATAATTCTTCCATCGAAACTAGTTACGTACAAGGACAAATCATTCCTTGATCGAAACCAGTTCCGAAACTACGGTTTCGTAGACGGCCGTAGCCGTATGTACATACATATAAGCACTGAAACAAATCAAATCAAGTAATAATTAGATAGCTTAGCTACCAATATACTAGTAGAGTCAATGAAATCATCGCATGTATCTTACAATGCATGCATTTATGAACATAATAAAGACAATCGATAAGAAACACCGCTTCATCACCAACAGTAGGAAGGTCTAAAGACGTTACCCATCTACTGCTGGGCATTACCGGGCAATGAGCTTAATTGCCCGAATTCAAGGTGAATCGTTAAAATACCATTAACAGGGTTTAACAGACACTTGGCGGGTCCCGCGGGCTCGTTAATTAGCCGTCCTTTAATGTATTCAAGTGTTACGGCGGGATTTTTTTTTTGTTAAGTAACGAAATCCGATATTTCAGCTTTATTTAATTTAACCTATATATTTTAAAATGAACTACCATAATATGTAACCCTCAAAGGGTTACCTATAATTCGCCAGTTATATTTGAGTCCCGTGAAAAAAGGGTGTAAGGAAAAAAAAACAATATAATTGTTCCCGACTTGAGAATCAAAGCGAAAACTATAAACTCAGCTGAAAAAACACTTGCGCCCACTAGATCAAAACTTTTGTGTGGGAGTTGCCTATTGTTTTTTTTTAATGGTACAAGCCCGCCACACTATTCGTAAACCTATTCCTTTTAACATCAACAAATGTGTGATCCGTGAATGAAGTGAATCCCACACAATATTATTTTTCAATCTCACTACACAAATCTAAACATCCCCGTCTCTGTATCAATACACGATTGGTTCTCCGCGACCTGTACTCCCACAGCTGCTCGTATCTAAGTCAATGCAGCGAACTTTCTTCAAAATCCTCTTAACGAAAATTAATTGATCGAAAACCTAGTAGGCGCAGATCAAAGGGCTTATGAGGCAATTAATTTGTGCTCGGCGCTCGCCGGCCGCTAATCTCTGCGCCAAGTGTCAGATCACGCTTCGGAGCCTGTTGTTTTATCATACGAGTAGGTATTGGGAGAATTTTTAAGAAGATTATTTTGCGGTAATTGATAATGGTCATTATTGGAAACTGGCTCCCTTAAGACGTGTATGTTCCGGATGTCTCACTGCTTGGTCGTGAGAACATGTTCAAGAGACAAGCAACTTGCGAAATGAACTGCGGAGATAACTAATGATAGAAAATGCTTAGAGCACGCCACCACGCATTTTTCTCTAGCATCACTGCTTCGCAGAAGGTGGCGACGGCGTCCCATTTCTTCTCGCCCCGGACCATGGCTTGATCCTGGGCCGGACGCGAGAGTAGGTCGCCGCCGGCAACCGCCGCTACGAGAACACGACAGGGCTCCGCCCAAGCGGAGCAGACCTCCACGGTGTGCTCCACCGTGTCCACCGGCCGATCCTCGCAGTGGAAGCATCCGGGCACCGAATCAGACGGGAGGACCGCCTGATTCGGTGCAGGTACCTCCCGAAACAAACGTGTCCGATGAGGACCTGTCACTCCTCAAAGAGGGGACTTATCGCCACTCTCGTGGCGTGCCCTCGCGCTCGTGACGTGTACACGTATCCTCTTTTTTTTTAGAGGATGGAAAATCATCAAATTACTCCTCCCGCTCTGTGCAGAGCCGTAGGAAGTATCAGACTTGTACTGACTAAAACCACCCATGTTCTTTCTTAGCCCTTTGTGTCGACGCCGCGGCATCTCTTTTGAACAATCCGCAGTCCCAATGGGATCACACGTAGCCTTACTTTAGCATTTAATCAAAATGATACCGGGTTCAGTATACAAAAAAACAGCATTCAGTGCGATTTCTATTCAAAGTCTAGCGGACATTGATGTTACACGAACAACCACCAATTTTTATTAATTACCTAAACCACATTCATCGGATTTACATACCCGCAAACAAAGTCTGCTACACGAAAATTTTCATTGACAGTGTATTACCCACCTCGACCACAACAGCGGGTGACGCGGCGACATCAATAACCATTAGCGTAACCCTTTTGCGCGCGAATCAATCATTGTCGCGGAAACAATGCGCGCCCGACAACTAAAATATCTGCGTCAGATTCTAAAGCGCCTTTTTAACGAGCAATGTTTTTTAAAATGTGGCATTGCGTCGTCCTTGGCCTGTGGCAGAGTTTGCTTGAAACAAGAGAATAAATAGGTATTATCTTATCTAGAAACGAAATAGAGAGGAATGACACACCGAGACAGACATTAATTGGGTAGAGAGAACGTAAGGGATTAGAAATGGTACCAAATGGTGTTCCGTAGCATTTCATACCTACACGGGAAAAGGCGCAAGTTTAATACGTATTACCATAACATAACTGTACTACGCATACGGGCTAATATTAGTAGAACTAACACAAGTAAAATAACTTCTTCGTTTCTGTCTGATCTTGTTGTTCAAAGGAACCTTTATCACAATTAGTCTCTAGTATACAAAATACAGTCTTGTTTCACGATAAGGAGGGATCATGGCCGTAGGCGGTGTTCTTACCGCATACTATTCTTGGAGCCTGCTGTATACACAAACACCTACGACTAGATTCATAAATATCAGTCATATGTTACCAGAAGTTGATGACTATGACTATAATGGTAAAACGGTAAATGACTGATGTTCTTCACCCTTTAACATAACAAGTTTTCAACTTGAATTTACCATGAACGTGACAAGTTTTCTTGAATTTCTCAATGTAGAACATGGTATCGGTTCCGTAAATTCATAAACAATCGAGTCGAAACTGAATCGAATATGTCGTATGACATATCTTTTTTTGGCATTACGAGAGCGGGCGAGAGAGACATACGACATACGGCTATTCGATTCGTTTTTGATTTGATTTTTTGTGAGTATCTACACAGATCACAACCAAAAATCAAATCAATAGATTTAATTTCACAGTTACATGGGCATTTATGGAACGTCAGAAAACTGGTTTACGGTTAGCTATGGAAAGAACCGGCAAGGAACTCCATAGACCAGATAATTTGGATGTAACTTGAAAGATAAAACCCATCAACACTTTTCACAGGTGGTCATTTTAACTTCTGTTCCCTATTGCCAGGACCTGGAGGTCTACGAAGCTGTGGTAGACGTCCGCTGTTACGACCTTACGGCACTGTTCTTGTGCTCTCTATTTGTGCCCAAATGTGGGCCCCTGGGGCATATGGTGCGCCCTTGCAGAAGTTTATGTCATGGTAAGACTTTACGCACCCGAAGAACCTTCTCTTGCGTCCATAAAAAATCCTACCCCATGTGGGTATTTTATAGCATTGTATTTGAGATAGTGTCTTTACAACTTACTTTACTTACTACTTTTCCAAAATAAGGAAAATTTAAAAAATACATTATCGACTGTCTCTAGGTATTCAAAATTGAAGGCAATGCTTGTTTTGCATGCATTGCCTATTCAAGCGTTCTTCAACGTCAAATATCAATAATCAATTTTCCAATGCGACTCGTAAAATAACTTTGAAATAATATTTCTATTTCCGTACAGAAACGATGCGTCGCTGCGGATTTTTCCTAGAAGTGTTCGGGCTGACGATGCCAGACTACCTCCAGTGCGACATATTTCCTGAGTCCACAGACACGGACGTGTGTCTCGGCAATCGAGAGGTCACTGACGCGCGCTTCAGAGACGCCATGCCAGGTAACACAGAAAAAGAGCAGTTACGCGAATTCCTACATATTTCAAGTGAACAGAAGTCTTTATTCCGATTTTGTTACTTGCGCTGTTTATGTCGAGAGTTGTTTTTGAATCTGTTTAACCGACTTCAAGAAAAGGAGTAATCAACTTTTCCGGTCTCAATACCTATATGGTTAACTACCTAAATGTTGAGAAACCTGAAGTAGTTATATTGATTAGCAGATCATACGATAAATACAAATAAATGTTTACCCAAAATTACGAAAGTACCCCGTTTGTGTTCGAGACCTTTGATAAGAAACCGTCTGTTTTGTAGCTATCTAATTATTATTTTGACGGAAACGTATTATTTCCACATTAGAGACGTATCTCGTTACAGATTAATATTTGGAGATGAGTTCCTGTAATGCCAATTGTCGCAACACCCCATTATTTTTGAGTAATAATAACAAAACCTGCGTTTAAAATAACAGCGTTGTCTCAGAATTCCAGAAACAAAATAACAATTTTCCCGGTTTTTTTTTTATATAATTCTTTTATAAACTTAAATGGTATAAACTTATTTAGTCCCCAGACGGGGTTTGGCGCCCGTAACGTAGTGAGGGCGCTAATAGTTCGAGGGACTAAATAAGTAATTTACCCAAGGTAAACACTGTGCTTTTCATTAAAAATACGAAGAAAATAAGAACATAATTATTAACTAAAGAAAAAATTAGTGTTCATCAATTTTTGTCACTTTCCCGCTTATTTTTTTTTGTGCTCTGGTCGTCCAACTATACAGCCAGTATTTTTCATGTAATGAACATGAAAAATACTGGCTGTAATTAAAAAAATAAATTAAAAAAATGGCAAAATTTGGTCGAAATCCATGTTATTTTAGAGAAATAGTTAAAACTAAATCATATTATAGTCATAATATAATTATATTCTAAAGTTAACTTTATGTTATTTATTGAGTTTTAGTTTGTAATTGAGTGCATAAAAAGTTGGAACATGGTTCAATAAAAATATGAAATAGACCAAGTTTTTTTTAATAATTTGACAGCTGTCAGTTGAAAGCGATTCTCCCTAGGGCTGAAAAGTAGTACTTTCAACCCGCTCCGCAGGCATGTTATGACCTACTTTCAGAGTATGAGTAATGAAAAAGTTATTTGTTTTGTAAGTTGTTTGTTTTTGTTTTATTTGTTTGTCAACATAATCGAAGCCTTAGCAAAATCAGGCTTTTCTGATTTTGCTAAGACTTCGATTATGACAGCCTACAGTAAAGGTAATATCTTGGCACTCAATGTTAGGCAGGTTTTTTGCAGTCCCCAAACTTCTGATTGACTGCAAAGTTACTATTTCTGTTTCAGATGACTTAAGTATCCTATTTTGTAGTAGTTGGCAAGAGCAACTAAATTCGTCATCTGTTTTCCCAGTTTGCCCCACCGGGTTCCAATGCGACGTGCGACGCTGTATCCCGCACGACTGGCGCTGCGACGGGCACGTGGACTGCCAGGATCGCTCCGACGAGCTGAACTGCCGCGTGTGCAAGCGCAGCGGGGAGGTGCACTGTGGCAACCAGCGGTGCATCTCGCAGGCACATCTGTGCGACGGGAAGGTTGACTGTCCGTGGGGGCAGGATGAGAGGAACTGCTGTGAGCACTTGTTTATTGATTCAACTTTATATAACTAAGCTGTACAAACAGAGGCCGTCTTTAAAGTTTGCCACAAACTACACGTGGGTTGCGCCTGAGGAGAAAGCAATTGCTTGGATAGAATAACGATACGACGGTACTCACGTGAACTAAACAAATGATGCACGCGCGTGTCAATTTACGCAAGTCGCATACCCGAGGTCGTAAACGGGGATTTAATTTCATGCAATTTTAAACCTTAGATTTTCAAATTATAATAAGAGTACCGCATTTACAGCATATATTTTTTACAAAGTGAACTATTTTAAAATAGGAATTGCGTAGTCAGAATTTGGTGGGAAACCAATTAAAATACTAATTTAACCCGATGAGAAGCTGCCAAGATCAGATTACATTTATTTTAAGTTTGTTGTAATACTATGAGTACATATTTTAAATAAATAGTTTCCCTAGCAGGAGGTTGCCGCTGCGTTTTCTATCCATGACTTGGTTCAGTGCCAAGCTCTTGTTCTAATGCAAGATTTTGCCAACAAAAATTTGTCTTTAGTGGTAGGAACTTATGAATTTGTTTTTGCGATCAATACATAAGTTATGGAGTAGGCGGATCATTCCATTCAATATTAAAGTTCGCCCGTACCTGCTCTACTCACTACTTCAAAATGGCTTTTATTAGTGGTAGGTAGGACTTACTTTACTAGGCCAAATATCTAAAATATGATTTGACCTAGCGCATCCTCACTTCTAATCCACGAAGATGACTTTTGATTTGAACTATTATTGTCGAAGGTACTGAAAACCGTTTCAATAATTTCATGCGGGATGCGTGTTGTTGTTTAGACACTTTCTCGCCCGATGTAAGTACGGCGATGCATCACGGCGATCACGATTGAATATTTGCTGGAAACAGTTCAATAAATCAACTCTAACTACATGTACACGTTTCTCCTGACAGTGCGACTGAGTCAAGCGAACGGCGACGTAGGTCGAGGTGAGCTGCAGGTCTACCGCGCCGCTAACCACTCCTGGTTCCCCGCCTGCATCACCACCCTCGATGCTGATACCGCCTTCAAGCTATGCTCAATATTGGGATACTCGTAAGTTCTTCAATAGGTCTTGTAGGCTGTCTGTGGTAAACTATTCTAGCTAATCCCTCTAATATTATATTAAATATTAGATTAATTAATATTATTTGTAAATGGAGTTTTTGTTGTTGATTACATTGTCACGGCTAAATGACTGAAAGAAACTGTTATAACGGTAGGCAATTATCCAGGACTATAGAATAAGATACTTTTTATCCCAACTTTCCAGTATTACGGAATTATTTAAGACCTATAAAATACTGAAGCCGAAGCCGGTAGCTTTCATTGTATGTTGTCCATCACCATTAAACTTCTTAAATATTCAGTTCACAAGTACATATATGTTTGTAGTTAATTATAATTCAAAACAGTAACTGGTCAAAACAATAACAGTTCCAAAACACTTCAATGAAATAGTTCACAGTACCTACAAAGTTCAACAAACCCGGCAGGTCGTTACCCACAGAGCTCCTGATACGAATCAATTTAGTTCCGACACGTAAAGAATGTTGCACACTACAGCGCGCGATGCAATTGGTTTAATTGAAAGCACTTATCCCGCGTGGTGGAGCGCGGACTTTACCTGTGGCATTTATTTCATTATTACAGTCTACACACGTGCGCTCTTTGGATGTTTGTGGTGTTAACTATAGGTATGCATCAACTTTATGGTTTAACTGTAAATGCTAATAGTAGTTATAAGGAGTTAATGTTGAGCTTACAGATAAATTATTTGAACAGTTGTAAAGAGATGTTGTATCCTCCTAGGTGGAGTTTTTTTATAATATGGGTTTCCACTTAAAGTCATTACATACATTCCCCAATTATTCACCACCCTAAAACAATATTTTACAACCTAACCCAGTCTTTCACCAATAAATACGATTATTTTAGATGGAGTAACTAACTGTTAAACGGTAATTTATCTAATACTAACTATTTAACAAACCTTTACTAAGTGACGGCTTAAGTAAACATTAAATATCTCTGAGTACGGCAGTAAGTCTGTTTCTGTGTGGTTATTGATCATTTTATTGATTATTATGTTGATTATTTTATTGATTGTTTTTATTGATTATTTCTGTGAATATTTGATAGATTATTATTTTGTCGTTTTCATTATGTTGTATTTATATTTAAAAAAATCATCTCGTGTTTTAGCTGTTAAGGCGCATATTATGTTGCATGTAGTGCTCTTCTTTAAGTGATGGGGCACTGAGATTTAAGTTTGAAATGTTTTTATGCAAATGTAACAGTGTACTCATTGTTGAGGAGCCAAATTAAATAGATAAATAAAAACTTTCTGACGTGCACAGGCCGCACTCGAGTGACTACGTAGGTATTACGATACCTCTAGGAAAAAGTAGTTGTCAGACTTCCTGGCTTCTGGCTACCCGTCACATATTTTATGACATCATTTACAACTATTCAAACTCACTCAGGCGAAGAAAGAACCTAGACCATAAGTTCACCGTCTCAACAATGTTTCTGCACGCAGATGGCTAAACAAAAGCCAAGCTGTGATCAACGAGAGCCGTCCAGCCATGAGTAGTATAAAGGCTGCGGTGAACGTGAGCGCCACCCCGGGCCCTCGCGCCAGCTTCGTTCATGAGCACGGCGCGGCGCAGACCTACCGTGCCTTCCTCAGGAGTCAGGGAGGCCTGCTGAAAGAGCTGAAGCAATGCAGACAGGACTCACCGAGAGTCCACCTCGTTTGTAACAACTATGGTGAGTAGCTTTTATTGTTAGTGTCGTTGGTACTTAGCAACTTTGTCTGCATGTTTATTTTATCTGCGTATAAGATTGTGAAAACATTATTAAGTTCTGGAATAAAACTGTTAAATAAGCGGGAGGTCTTTTCCATATATGTTACTTACTGCCAGGGATAAACTCCGCCAGCACTTACCTGTCTAGTTAGGACAATCGGACTTAATGAGATTGCTGAATACCGCAGATTTAATACTATTACTTCGAATAGCTAAGGCTAATTGAACGATATTTGTGAACTTATTTCATCTTTCCTAATATAATAATCTCGTAAGTAGTTTATAGGACAGGTGCGTAGTGCGTGCGTGCTTTAAATATTTACAATGTAAATATTTTATATTTTTACCTACATCATAATGATGATCGACATAATGATGTAGGCAATGTTCTCTCCAAAGATATTTCTTATTAGTGAGTTGATAGCAAAGATAACATGAATAAAGAGTTTTTTGGAGCTTCAAAAATACAGATCTTTCCATTCAATCCATTATTATTACCTAATTAAAAAAAAATACGCCATCAAAATCCCGTACATAATGATCTTAAAAATTAAATCCACTATAACAAATACCTATGCTGAAAGCCGGCATTTGGCTGATAGTTGGCATGGCTTGAGCGTTGCGTCGGCTAGCAATAGACTCAGTGTTGCATGTGATCGCGTTACAGGCTTTTACGGCCTTATGATTACGGGAAAGCTTTTAACGTAGGTACCTGTAGGGAGTTGTGGCGTTTGGAAACATCCGCCAGTCGTCGGATTTAATAGAAAATTTAAGAATTTACCACTCTGATCTCGAATCCATTATACAATGTTAAAGTTTGAATTAGATACCTATCTTTCTTTAACAGATTTAAGATTATATTACATGATATAGTGTTCTTTTTTCATGTTTATTTCCAATTATCAGAATAAGAAAATAAATCTGGAATCAGAAAACTTTTGAGCCTTAAAAGGTTTTCTTTCAAAAAAGAGAAACGTAAAAGATTTTCTATAGTTGCCGTCTAAAGCAGGGCTTCGTTTTATTTTCATTCTCTGTTATTTCAACGTAAGTGGCGGCTTTTGACAACCGTTGAGTGCAGACATACGTACCTATTTACGTAGACGAGGCTGGAGGCTGCGAGCGAATCCAATCTTGTCAGTTCGGAAGGGTGAATCAACTTTTGTTTTGAAAGAGCTTTGTCAACTGTACTCTAAGGTGGCATTAGGCATTTAAATGTATAGATGTGTCGCCAGCAAGGGTACGAGTTGTTCAAAAGGTTTACATGTGAGATGCTTAACAGCTTAGGTAATCTTCTATTTTATTTAAGTTAATAATCTATGATTGACCACGCATGCACATTGTCTGGAGCACTACTGCTATCTATAATTATTTTATCAACATAAAAGATCTTGCTAAAAATTATATTGCCATTCAAAAAGACAGGCTGTTCTTTATTTGGATCCAATCAAACCTAACCAATCAAAGAAATACTTTGATATTACAGAAGTTATTTGAAACAGTAAGTATAATCGTGAGGCAATAATTTTTCCTGAATCGATTCCCGTACATTCGTTAATATTTGTATTACATTTCCTCAATAAAGCAGTACGACATACTCATAAATAGCTTTTATATTCCAATCGAGACGTAACAAAGAAGCGGCGACATTACAACAACAGATAAGGGTGGGTGTCGCTCGGCGCGCTAATGTTTCCTGACGACTGACGGCCGCAGGCGATCCACGCTGAGCCCGGCTAACTGAACGACAACCTTTGCACATTATTGTTAGGGACCGATACATTATTGGATGGGATGAATAAGATATTTTGTTATGATTAATGGGTTAGCAAACAATATTGAGCACGGTAATGAGATTTGTGGTTATTTTGAACGTAACTTACAAATAATTAGATCCTATTATAAGCTTTATCAAAGGTTTAACATTCAAATTTTTCCTGTGAGTATTGAGTAGAAAGAACAGTCTGATCATATTATCTGAAGTTAATGTTACACGCAGCTTGGTAACTTCCCGTAACGCCAATAAATCATTAAGTGCCTACCACTTAGTAAGCTGTAAGCGTAAATTAATTGCTTGAGGTGAGGTATGCGTAATTTTTTTATTTATATTGTGTACGTAACGATATGCTTCATTACATGACATTCTCGACCAATCATCTTAATACAATCCACTCGCAAAAAAGATCCGAGCAGTACTTTACTGTCTAAATAAAGTGTCCGCGTGAGTGTAACGTTTCCACTATTTGTCCGGACCGGTTTAACCTGAACTTAGTTAAGACAATGATGGCTATTACAACAATCCCACAAAACGTAACAATAAAGATTCCAATGTCAGTACCACTAAAGGTCGCTTCTCACAAACATAACAAAATGAAATGTAATTTCCCAAGACAAATGGTTTTAATTATAAAATCTGTCATAGCAGAGGAGTGTAAAAATTTATGAAAGGTTTTGTTCGCAATTATGTAAAACGAATTACGGAGCGCTAAGCCCACTCGACTTATTGATAAAGTTGATGAGATTCTTATCTTCTCTCTTTCTCGGAACTTTCCTGTTGGCTGAAAGCTTGCTTGTTTAATGGGTCAACTACACAGGGTGTAAATTAACCCCTTCACGCAGCCGTCAACCAAGCATTCTGTACATCAAACTAAGAACGAAACGATTTTTTTTTTGGTGTGAAAAATCGCATTTTACGACAAAACTCAATGCAGCACTCTTAAACATTGTGCTAGTGAATTTTGAGCTTTGAATAGTAAACGGGTCATGGAGCTAATTTAATTAAAGTTATAACCTGGATACGAGTATTTACAAAAACAGCTGTGAAAAATTTAGAACTTTGACCCCAAATACCTCCGTAACGTAAGGTTAGGTCTACAACAAAAAAATATCGCAGTGGCAGGGAGACAAAGTGCCCTTCGTTTGCGTTAAGTGTACTGTTACACCCTTTATATTAGTCGTCTGTTACTGCATTCGTGAAATTACGGGTTTTCGTTCTATACCCGATTAATTTCAACTGTCAAGCAATCACATTTGAATTTACGAAAAAAAAGTCATTAGTCAGTTTCCTTTACAATTCAATAGATAATTCTCTCTCTCATACTTTCAGATCGCCGCCGGCTTTAAATGTTGTCCTGAAATATTATTACCTAAAACCTAGCCAACTTTACCGACCGCGACGGCGCGGAAACTTTTGGCCCGGAATATCATAATTACTTTACTATGGTATATTACAACTAGGTAGGTTAAGTATATTCAAAATTTATGCTCGAAATAACTTGGTTAACCACGCAAAGTGTTTCAAGGTAAATTCAGGCTGTGTCAGGTCTAGGTCATATCGGTTTCAAATAACACAGTAAAGAGCGTGTGTCACTTTTACAAGCTTTTTTTATATCGTACGTTAATGCTAGAAAAGACAACTAAAAGTATAAACTAACAAGACAACGGCTGTAGAACACAGTGCGACTGATCATTACCACGAAGCCTTCAATCAAAGCTCACTTATAATTTAAGAACAAGTGAAAAGCTACGTTGTAATTTAAATCTTAGAACGAAATACTTACGTACTAAAGTTGGACAATTTTAATATTTCGGTCGTAGCCACCAATTTGGATCCATTAGGGTTTCCGTTAACTTAATGTAGAATGTTTGTAAATTGATAACTTTACAAAGTATTGTTGAAAACACATGTCATATGTAACTACTTAATTGAGGTCCTTGATTCGATTTGCACATAACAGAGAAAGTTTTTAGAAGTTGAAATACCATTTGTCTGACTAGTCTAATGTTTATTAAGATACGGGTATTTTACCAATGCACTCAGCTTTTAATTTCTGATAAAATGTGCCATAAAGTACAGTTTGATAACGTAAATTATCTACTTATTAGACGATTTTTCTTGTTTAATACGTTTACGACCGCGGTTTTATTAGTCTGCGTTTTGCTTGTAGTCGGGTTTTAGTTTTTAAACTTATTTCTTTATTTGAATTTTATTTTTGTGTGTTATTCAATAAATACATTCTAATATGTTACTTTCATAATGTAATATTCTACTTAATGTTGGTTTGTTATTTACATAATACGAGTAAATAACACAGACTAGACCGCGAGAACTGTTCGACTGCAATCTAAACGTAACGTATACGTTTAGATTGCAGTCGAACAGTTCTCGCGGTCTAGTCTGTGTTATTTGGCTTGAACTATAATATATTATACTTATTTGTAATTTACTCGCCAACGCCTCTCATTTGATACCAAACATGTTATGATTATCTCAATTAAATTTTTTTCGAGCTTAGAATTTGATATTCAAATTCCGTCATAAAAAGAATTGTTAAATTTTACCTGGTGGCCTATGCCACGGCTATTTTTACAAATCTATTGACGTCTCATTTATTAAAATACGTTCAGTAGTCTAGGCGCTACGGTGGAACATACAAACATACATACATAGATTGCCAAAATCATTACCGTTCCTTTTGGCTTCGCCGTAGTCGGGTAAAAATTAATCCAATCAAAAAGTCTCATCGCGTTAGCAAAATTGAAGAACGGTGAATGAAACAAATATTTTTGCGTGTTCCAACACTTCCAACAAACCTCGACAGGTATTTCGCGTAAAATAACACGTTACGCGTTTATAATAATTCGGTGAATCGGGACAGGTATTTTTAGATATTCGGAAAAAATTAAAAGATTGTTGAGATTTTGTTAGTAAATAGAACGTGCAAATATTATAAGAATGGGGTATTAAAAAGAAAGAAACTCTAGTTATCATTTAACCAATTTTGAAGTATAATTACCGTCACCGATTCTCTAATCCAAAGCATTTATGTATGCGCCATCAAAGAGGAAAGTCGCACAAAAACCAAAAGTCGTTATACAAAAGGCCCCTTTGAAGTCTCCATAAGAGGATTTTATGGCAAAATAAAATATAATCGTCTCTGTTGGTTTATTCAGCCTGTCTGAAGGACGTGTATCGGGATACTTTTTTGCGTGGGATCATAGCAATGGTTATTTCGAAACGAGTGGAAATGTTTGAAAGCTTTTCTGTTAGCCCTGATAGGGCGACCAATCAAATAATACAAACAAAAACGAATTCAGTACCTCCTCCTTTTTGGGAAGTCGGTTAAAAACCAGTAGTTGTAGAAATCTGTACAAGGCGAAGCTGATAAACTGGAAATATATAGCATGATGGGTCGCCGTGTCTACAACTATGGAAAACAAGACGACAGGTGCATTATGAGGGGCTACGGGTTGCTCGAAGGAGATACCGCGCCCTCGACACAAAGGGCTAAAAATGAACATGGGTGGTTTTTAGTCGAAGTCTGACACTCAATACCGCTCTGCCAAGAGCGGGAAAGATCGGTAAAGATGTGCCAACTTCCAAAAAAAAATTATGCATTATGAGAAGCCTACTTGGTTTCTTCTCATAATGCATCATTTTTTTTCAATCACACAATCCGCCAAAAGATCGACGTAATATATGTATAACATCCGGCAGAAGGAAACATTCAATTTATCTAAGCTACCTATGCACGTCAGCCGAAGCGCGGTAACAATATCGGTATCAAAAGGTAGCTAGAGTGTTATTGCACGCTCGAATAAAAACACAAACATCTTAAGATGATCTGGATAAAAACGTGTTGTGTCTAAAAGAATTATCGATCGCGCGTAGTACTTACGCAACGGCGCGGCCGCGGCGGGCCGACGACCGGGCTTCGGCCCAATGTTATTTGAAGGTTTGACCTGAGCTGGTTTGCTGAGTGCTGCACCTCTATAGCCCATCAACACCGAGGAGAACCTCTAGAGCACAAGCATCTGCCTTTTTAGGTTGATGTCAGTAAATATGTGTCAGTTCGACAAAAGAACCAGCAAAACCATGGCGTATCGAATAAATTGTCTATAAATGCAAATTAAAAAAGCACTGTTTCCATAACCGTGTCAAGTGATTTATCTTTAGCCAAGAACGGAGAAACCTTCACAAAATTATAGACACTATCATTTTGTTGCATTTTACCCGGACAAACCTACGCGGTCATGGTAAATAATAAAAACGAATAGAACTCTTATTTCACAGCTTATTAAAGTTCAATACGAACTGAAGTACTCAGTATAAAACCTTTGGAAATATTGCATTTCACTTGAAACAGTTATTGACGTAGGTACTCTAGTGCATACTTCGCCTTCAGCTATTTTCTTCAGGGCAGGAAAATGTTTCTGGGTCAGTCTCTTCAACGTCGTGTCACTTATATTCAAGTCAGTCACTACGTCAACAGTTGTTAGAGAATACGCAGTTCTTGTGAACAGAATTTATTGTACCTTTTGGTAAAAGTAACTAGTTTGTCAGTTAAACAATTTAATGATAGCGGCTTCTGAAAACGACTTTTCTTAAGACTACCGAGGCCGGTATCTCTTTCGAACAACTCGGAGCCCCGAAGGGATCGATCACGGCCTTAGGGCAGAGAGAACATAAAATTGTTTATTCTGCAAAAAAATAAAACGTAGGTACAATAATTGAGTTAGGCAAGTAGTTGATGTAAACAATTCTCTGAAATATTATTTTTAATGACTAAATTCCCAAACGAAACTATCTACGGACTATCGGCTTATTGGAATCTTGCAAAAATGGGAATAATATTGTGCCGAAATCAAAGCACGTAACTTGTTTAGAGTATACCTATTTAACCAAAATTGAGTTTTTGGCCTCGTCTGTACCCTTCGATGTAGCCAACATCGAACTGGATTCTTTAAATATCAGCTTTGTGTCTAATATCTTGCAATAATATATTATCTTCAGTGTACTAGGTCTAGCCACAAAACCAAACATTGACGTTGCATTCAATTCAATCTAGATAAACTTTAGGTATTTGGTTGTTAATACTGTTTCAAATTCATCGACTTGTTTGACATATCAAGCGTTACAAACTAATAAGTTATTTTTATCATTCATGTAACACTATACGGGGCTGCGGGTTGTTCGAAAGAGATACCGCGGCCTCGACACAAAGGGCTAAGAAGGAACATGGGTGGTTTTTAGTCGGTAGAAGTCTGAGACTCGCTTCCGATCTGCCCAGAGCGGGAGGATTGATTTGATGATTTCCCAACCCCCCAAAAAAATAAGTAACACGATACATAAACCCACGGTTGTACCTGTACGGTACACAGGAACTATATAACTACTTGTTTTGGATTTGTTGTGTAACATATCAGTATAAGTTATTATAGACTCCATTGGTTTATCATAGGAACTTTCCTTTGTTGCGTAATATCGAGAAGATCATACGGGTTGCGGTAAATTAAATAAGTATTGTGCAGGTAGATTAAAGTTATTTGCGTCAAATTGAATATTCATCGTATTTTCATAAAGTATCAAGATTATAATCATTTGATGGAACAGCTCTCAACCTTTTTACCCGACTACGGCGAAACCAAAAGGAAGGGTAATGATTTTGCAGCCTATGTATGTATGTTTGTATGTTCGACCGTAGCGCCTAAACTACTGAACGGATTTTAACAAATAAGGTGTCAATAGATTCGTAAGAATATCCCGGGTAACATAGGTTATATACATTTTATCAATTTTTGTTATGACTGAATTTAAAGGTCAGATTCTAGCCTCAAATAAACATAAATTGAGATAATCATAACATGTTTGTTATCAAATGAAAGGTCTGGGCGAGCACATTACAAATATTATATTTATTTAACTATTTATGTACACACAGTAGACAGCACAGGACAATAACATAAAATAATAATTATATGAGTACAAAGGTACTGCTTATTTGTCAAGAAATTTCTGCCAGCAGACCTGCTAAATGAGAAATGAAGACGAAATGTAGACAGTTGCCATTAGCAAGGTAGCTTTGGTATGCTATACCAAAGCTACCTTGCTAATGGCAACTAGCAGCTGACTTCTGTATCAATTAGAACGCCATGAAGGAGCATCAGGTATCAGTGGCATGCGATTACGGCGGTCCTCTATAATAATTTTATTTATTTTTAAATTGAAATATACAAATTCATTATATGAATGTCAGACCAGTATTATTTTCTTGTTTTCTACTTTTAAGACCGCGGTTTGTAGTCGGGTTTTAGTTTTTAAACTTATTTTATTATTCCACTAAATTTGTAAGATGAACGCCAACGCCTCTTCAATTTAACCAATCTCACTTTTTTACATTGAAAATTTAATTAAAATTTAAACTGATGAAATACTAAAGACCCTTACATCGGAGCTTTCAAGTACCCATAAATATGATTTACTTTTATACAAATGTCGATCTAAAGATTGAGTTTTAAGGTTGAAATTTGTCTGTGGCATGGTGCACAGTGGTTCCATTACCTGTAACGACTGGCCATAAGTTTCGCCAATTTAATTCTATCGTCTCATCGCTCATACAGTACTTGTATTTTTACGACGACGAAATAAAAATGTTCTTGTTCTATACGTTTGTGAACAGGGAAGTGTCGAGATGTATCATGTGTGTGGTTGTAACTCTTTATCGGTTTGTATATGATAGCGGAGGCGAAGAATGGCTTTTTATTGCTTATTTTATTTCACGCGTTATGTTCTACTGCAAAATGTGTATTCATGGGTTTTATCTACCCTTGCTGCTTTTAATTTTCTAGCTCTTTTAGGGTTCCGTAGTCAATATGGAACCCTTATAGTTTCGCCATGTCCGTTTGTCTATCTGTCCGTCCGCACTATATCTCAGAGACTCTTAGTACCAGAAAGCTGTAATTTGGCATGAATATACAAATGAGTTACGGCCGACAAAGTGCTAAAGCAAAATAATAAAAAAAAATTTAGAGTTTCGCAAAGTCCATTGTGTGGTATGTCGTTGATTGGGTCTATAAAAAATATTACAAGTTTTCAAAACACTTTTTCGATTAAGGGATCCGTTTGTGAAATATTCAGCTTTAAAGTGCAATTTTTTGTGACTCAACTGTGCCAACCTAAACCACATATACGGGATGTGTTTGGCACTGTGAAAAAAATCATGGCAGTAGCATATATAACGAAAATAAAAGGAAAACTATCACAGCTAAATAGGCTTTACAAGTTTACGAGTAATAGTCGACCAACTTATAAAATGTACTTGTATGAAATATTTTCCTATACATAATGTATGAGAGCGCAGGTCTCAAAACTTCAAATGTAAGGTTGTTTTATTTTTACCATAAAAATCATCGTTCGGACTTCAGAGGCAGGTAGGCAGGGTGGTTAATCAGTTCAGTAAGTTCACATATTTTTAATGGCAATTACGGAACCCTACATTGTGCGTGGTCCGGCATGAACTTGGCCGGTTTTTATATGTAATAACACAAATAGTCCTAATCATATAAATAGTTTAATTATTCTTTGATCTCGTAATTTTCAAAAAGCAAAATAACCCAAATAACCGCAAAATATTTTTACGATGTCTAGATATTCATAGGCGGTAAGCGAATTGTGTCAGTAGTCATTTGTTGTCAGCCTTATCTTATGAACGACGAGGTTAGCAGGTGGGCGATAACTTTACTGAATTACCAAGCAAATGCTCTTGTCATTTACTTATACAAATTTTGAGGTGACACAATTCTGTGGGATGTAGAATCTTATTACTTTTGGAATAGAAATATATTCGTTTGACATTTGGTTGATTCTTCTTTTATTATTTAAGAAAAAGTATTTACAATAATGTAAAAAAATCGAATAAAACCTATTAATGGTTTTAGCGGACTGAGTCTGTATCACCAACTGCTGGTTCTAAAACTTGAGACTAAGCTACAAATCCAAACGCGCTGATGATCGTTGGTAGACTGCCATTTTAATACAGCATAACAAAAGAGTATAAAAATAAACCTATTCTAAATTTAAAGAAACACTATTTCAAAATATATTAAAAAGTAAATATCTATAAAAAAGGTGCGTTGCGCACATTCCTTCCCCCCAAAGTTAAGCCCTCAGCTTGAGCAGCTTCTTCAAGGGCCTTCTCAGAGTGCCCGCTGCAGTCCTGACGTCCGCCACTCGGATTACCCCATCGCGGCCCGGGTAAGTCGCTGAGATGCGTCCTCTCGGCCAGGAGCCCCTCGGTAGGTTGCCGTCAGCCACCAGGACCAGATCGCCCACAGCCAACTCTGGAACATCGCCTTGCCCGGGTCTGGGAATAAGATTCGGCAAGTATTCTTTAACCCAGCGCTGCCAGAAATGGTCCACCAGTCTGACCGCTTTGCGCCAGCCACTTCTTGACACCAGATCTCGGTCCGTCAATGTTGCTGGTATAGGACGCCCCGACGAAGCTGCAAGGAGAAAATGATTTGGAGTCAGCGCCTCTTCGCTGCCAGGCTCTACCGAGACGTGCGTCAGGGGTCGGGAGTTGATGAGCCCTTCTGCTTCTGCCAGCACGGTTCGGAGAACTTCTTCCGTTGGAGCACGCTCGGTGAGGGTCACTCGGAGTGCTGTCTTCACACTTCTCACCAGTCGCTCCCATACTCCACCCATAAACGGAGCCGACGGAGGAATGAAACGCCAGCTGATTTTCTCCGACGCGGCATACTCCAAAGCTGCGTCCCCATAGAGTGCGCGGAGTTCTCTTCTTGCCCCGATGAAAGCAGTGCCATTGTCAGACCAGATCTCAGACGGCGCTCCTCTACGAGCCACGAAGCGCCGAAGACTCATAACGGCAGAATCCGTCGACAAGCTTCCAACAACGTCCAAATGGATGGCGCGGACGACTAGGCACGTGTACAAAGCGACCCATCTCTTCTCCCGTCTTCGGCCAATAGTCA
The DNA here is from genome assembly GCA_932274075.1 of Diarsia rubi. NCBI lineage: Eukaryota > Metazoa > Arthropoda > Insecta > Lepidoptera > Noctuidae > Diarsia > Diarsia rubi. The sequence continues at coordinate 23,839,817 of OW026412.1, forward strand.
CCTGAACTGGCCCGAAGTAGTCTAGCCCAGTGAATGTAAAGGGGCGCTTGTGGTGAGCTAAACGTGCCTCCGGTAGATTTCCAGTAGGCGGCTGGAACTTCTCTGCTCGGTGAATGCGGCATAGCTGGCAACGGAAGGCAATGGAACGGACGACGTTCCTTAAGCCGAGCAAGTAGAATTTCTGGCGAAGCTCGTTGACCACGGTCTCCGTGTTGGCATGGGCGGCTCGGCGGTGGTGGTGGTCCACCAGTAGCTGGACGGCAGGATGCTTCCCATCAAGGACGATGGGGTTCTTTGTGGCTTCAGGCACTCCCGAGGCTGCGGCAATACGGCTGGATAGGCGTAGGAGGCCCTCTTCATCCACAATCAGTGACAGCCGGAACAGCCGACTGGTGCGAGGTATGAGCAGGGGTGGGAGGCTGCTCAGACGCATCATCTCATCGGGAAATGAGTCCAGCTGTGCCTGGCGCAAAATGTGCGTCTCGGCCAGGTGCATATCGGCAGCTGTCTCATGCGTCGAGTGTGGAGAGCCAAAAGAGCTTGACGGCTGGAAAGAAAATGTTAATATCCCCCCTTGCTCGCGCACTAAATTCTCTACGTGAAACCCCCTTCGTGATAAGGAATGGATTCTAATCTGAGTTAGATATTTATGAGCTCTATAAGTTGCTCGTACCAATCTCAGCCAAGAGCTAAACCGCTCGGGATCAGCTGAGACAGGCACATGCCTCTCAACATTATTGATGAGGTGAACTGCTGTTATGGTATGTATCGGGTTCCTACTTTCTTCTGTTATGATTGGGTTTTCTGAGGGACTACTAGGCTCAGTAGGCCAGTCAGAAGAAAGCAAGAATTCTGGACCAGTGATCCAGCGAGACTCTTGGGTCAACGTAGTGCGTTTTAACCGGGTTGCATCGTCAGCGACGTTCAACTCGCTAGGCACCCATCGCCAATCACTGGCACTCGTTAGCTCCAGGATCTCGCCGACTCTGTGCGAAACAAATGGCTTGAATGAGCGGGCCTCGCTTCGTAACCAACTCAACACCGTCCTTGAATCGCACCACAAAACTTGCCTGACGGGTCTGAAACGATGAGAGTCGCAGATTGTTGAAGCGAGGCGCGCGGCGATCAAAGCTCCCTGCAGCTCCAACCTCGGAATCGACACTGGCTTTAGGGGAGCTACACGGACCTTGCTGCAAACCAGTGCGAGCTTGACGTCTCCATCCTTAAGCACAAACCGCCAGTAAGCTACTGCAGCAAAGGCAGACTCGCTGGCGTCGGAAAAAATATGAAGCTCGCAGTGATTCACTTCACAGTCTGCTAGGCAGTAGCAGCGTGGAATCCGTAATTCGGCAACCCCGAATAAATCCTGAAACCATAGTCTCCACGCTGCACTGTCCCGCTGTGAAAGTTCTTCATCCCACTCGAGACCCTTGCGCCACGCATTTTGGAACATGATGCGACCGGTCACTACTAGAGGCGCAAGAATTCCGAGAGGGTCAAAAACCCGCATCACGTGGGCCAAAACTACCCGCTTGGTAAGCTTTTTTGGTAGCCCACCCTTATTTAATCCGATATTGAAACCGACACAGTCTGTAGTGGGCTGCCAAATAAGGCCAAGCGTCCTCACAGGAGTGGCCAGGTGGCCCAGGTCTACGGGTGACGTCACCGGCGCCTCCAGCAATGTCTCCTTCGGCAACAACTTCAGGGCCGAAGCACAGTTGGAGGCCCAGCCACGCATTTCAAAACCCCCATTTTTGTGGACAGCGTGAATATCAGCGGCCAGTTTTGCTGCTTTATCCACGCTGTCAAGGCTGCAGATGCAATCGTCCATATAATGGTCACAAATGATTGCACGCGCTGCGTCCGGGTATCGTGTCTGATGCTCGGCAGCATTTTTATTTTTAATATAAATTGCCGTAAAGGGACTAGAAGCGGCACCGAACATCATCGACGACATCCGGTAAACGCGCAGCGGTTCGCGCGGACTATCGCGCCACAAAAACCTTTGCGCATCGCGGTCTTCAGCGCGGATTCTAATTTGCGGAAACATTTCCCGAATGTCCGCGGTCAACCCAATTTTGCCTTCCCTAAAGCGAAAAAGAATGCCCAGTAGTGGCTGAAGTAGGTCGGGGCCCGGTAACAATAACGAGTTTAGCGAAACGCCCTCGGATTTGGCAGCGGCATCGTGCACAACCCGCAGCTTATTAGGCTTGTTTGGGTTGACTACGCCGAAGTGAGGCAGGTACCAAATACGTGGCCCTGTGGGTGCCTCTGGACACAACTCGGCATAGCCCTTCCCAACCATATCGAGAACATTGGCACGATACCTCTCCGCGTAGCCTCCATCTCTACACAATTTCTTCTCTAAACCTAAAAACCTAGAAAAGGCAAGGTTGTAACTATCAGGTACCGATAAAACGTCAGACTTCCAAATCAGACCTACTTCAAAACGACCACTGGGCAGGCGGCGTGCTGTGCGTTCAATAATCTGACCAGCACGTTCGTCATTAGCATTGCGCGCCTCACGTTTCGAAATTCCTATAGACTCGAGTTTGTAATGCTCCTTAATAAGCTGCTCTAATTCGGAACGGTCGCTCTTGCCTATAGTCGCGGACTCAATAAGTGTGGCGTGACTAACAACATCAACCTGAGTAGTTGAACTACAACCGAAACCGAACAATACCCAACCAAGCGCAGTACGAATCGCGACAGGTTGTGACTTAGATCCCTTACGTGTGGCCCTAGATACGGTTAGATGCCAGTTATCGATGCCAATGATGAGCATCGGCTGAATTTCACCGTAACACAACTCGTCTGCAAGATCCGCAAGATATGGGTATTTCGTGACGGCGTCCCTGTTAACAAACTGAGACGACACCCCTAAACCGCCAATAGATCTAGCCCTATGAATAAGGTGATTATCTTTCGTGTGACGACCCTTGATGTAAAAGTCGACATAACGGACCAGTGCGTTCTTGTTAAGGCCCCCTATGCAATCAACATGAACGTGTCCTTCTGGCCCTTTGACACCTATCTTAGCAGCGACCTCCGCATCAATAAAAGTAGCGGTCGACCCGTCGTCCAATAAGGCATGAGTATCGACACTACCAGTCGGACCAGACACAGTCACGGCAACAACTTTCAACAACGGACGAAGACTCCGCAATCGTACCGGACTTTCAGCTGAAAAAGAAGTTGATGCGTGGGACAGGATCTCTTTCCCTTCAACAAGAGAAACTATAGGTACGGAGCTCGACGCGCACGGGGCGACGCTCGTCGTGGACGGCGCAGAGTCATCGTCCTCTTCTAAGCCTATGTGAGCCGCGGCTGCGCGCTCACTAGTACTGTGTAACATTCTATGATGGCGAAATTTACAATCGCCAATGTCGCACAAACTTTTTGCTGAACACAAACTTAGTTTATGCCAACCTTCTTTGAGGCACCTATGACAAATTCTTTTCTTTTTTATGAAATGCCACTTGTCATCTACTGACAAGGAAAGAAATTTGTCACATTGCGTCAATGAATGATGTTGTTGACATAAAACACAATGAATTTTGCCTGCAGCAGCCGTGGATGAACTATTTTTTGATTTTGACCTAGATTTCTCTCCATCAACGACTGCGTGCACCTTATCCCTGACTCGGCTAATGGCAGCGGGAGTCGAACTCGTCACGCCAGCCGATTCAGGGAGAAGACCGAATCTAGACTGAAGCTCGACTATGTCGGCCAGGAAATCGGCGAACATGTCGAGAATGGGTAGACCACTGGCCACATGACTGCCGGCGTAGGCCACCCATTGTGCTCGTAACAGTGGGGGAACTTTAGAAATAACCGATTGAATCAGCTCTGGCGATGTTAGGTAGTGAGGCTGGTCAAGTAACCGAATCGCTTCCACACAATTACGAACACGACTAGCAAAAATAGCAAGGTCTTTACCTTCACCGGAGACGCGCGGTAAAGCGCGCATTGCGGCCGCCTCCTGAGCCACTATAAGCTCGGGGCGGCCGAAGCGCGTATCGAGCGCGCGCAGCACGACACCAGGCTCACGCGCCGTTGCCAGCAGCATCATGACCGCTTCACGCGCGCATCCCTTCAACGCTTTATTTAACCTAGCTAGATTTTCCACTGCAGAATGCGAGTCCATCGTGTCTAGGAACGCTCTTTTAAAAGTAAGCCATTCTAAATGTGATTTACCGTCGAAAAACGGCAATGGAAAATCCCTATCACCCCTACGGTGGCAAGCGCCTTTATTTACATTTTCTATGAGGATGCCTAACGACTTCACAAGGCGGTCTGAATCGCTGCAACAAAAATGCGTTTTAATATTTGTAGCTGTGGTGGCTAGGTCAGCCGGTTTTATAGGCGTTACCGGGACTGGGGAAACTAGAGCCTGGCGAGAGGGGCCGACCGAGATAATTGGATTAAATTCAGCGCGGTCAGTTAGCCCAACTGGATCATCTTCCAACGCTTTTTGCGATTTCTGCAGCCAGTCATTGACTGAACGACAGCTTAATGAACTACGATGACTGGCATCGGCATCTATAGCCGCCAATTCCGCTCGTAGTTCCAACTCCGCTGCCTCGCGTACTCGCGCGGCGACCGCGGCGGCCGTCTCTGCGGTCTCCTGCTCTAATTCAGCCATACGGCGAGCATGTAACGCCTCTGCGGCTAACTTTCTAGCCACCATTGTAGCAGAAGAACGAGATGAAGTTCTACTTACTGTTCTCGACTGAGTCTGGATGGTAGTGTCTGGCCTCAGCGGGGGCTGATTGCCGGAGACGGGCCTCGAAGGGGTCTGGACTGCGGCCGCCGTTGCGTCGGCGGTTGAGTGGCTGGGGCCTGGATGTTCCAGCTCCCTCTCCGCAGCGTTCCCTTCAGCTCCCATCTTGGCACCCGCACGAGTAAGCACCATTACCACTACCTACTACAATGGCTGTCGAAGGACCACGATTTAGCGGACTGAGTCTGTAGCACCAACTGCTGGTTCTAAAACTTGAGACTAAGCTACAAATCCAAACGCGCTGATGATCGTTGGTAGACTGCCATTTTAATACAGCATAACAAAAGAGTATAAAAATAAACCTATTCTAAATTTAAAGAAACACTATTTCAAAATATATTAAAAAGTAAATATCTATAAAAAAGGTGCGTTGCGCACAATGGTGTACAAGATCGGTATGTCCTCGACCGATCTACGAGAGCATAGCAGCGTGCTACGAGAGCGTAGCGGTACTCTACGAGATAAATAAATAAATAATAATAAATAAATATCCTTGGACATTTCACACGAACAGAACACGAGAACGTAGAGGTGTGCTTCGAGTTCGTAACGGTGTGCTACGAGACCGTATCGATGTGCTACGTCAGCGTAGCAGCGAGCTACGAGAGCGTAGCAGAATGTTACTAGTGCGTAGCGGTGTTCTACGAGAGAGCAGCGGTGCACTACGAGAGCGTAACTAAAAAGTTTAACACAAGGAGTGGTGACATATTCCAAAACGGTAAGGAGACACACAGAAACCGCATAAGATGGAATTTCGACTAAATCTTTGTATGTTCATGTGACAAAGGAGTAACAACTTTAATGACTATTTGAGTTAAGAATAGTGAGATTCATACCGTATTTTTATTATTTGCAAAAGAACATTCTCTGGGTCTTCACAAAGTTTTCTGTCAAGACATTGTGATACATACAAATAAAACAGACAGATACGGATGTCGGACATTAATAACCGAAGCCGAAGGGATAACAGTAGTTTATGCATAAGAAGGTCCCACACAGCTTTAATGTATAAAAGTGTTTTTTGCATGGCGCCAGTCATTTTTAATCATTTACCACGGTCCATCAAGGAATTGAACGTGAACCTATTTAAGAAACGGTTAAAATCTTTACTGGTGAACAAAGCATATTACAGTATTTCGGAATTTTTATCAGACAAAAATCTAGTGACTGAATATTGACATGCTAATAGAATACTTGGAATATTTGTCCTTCGAAATAATTTGAATATTGACATTTGTATAATAGATTGAAATTAGTATTGTGTATTGACATTAGTTTTGCTGATTGACATTAGTATTGTATATTGACCTTAGTATTGTATATTCACATTTTAGTATTGTGTATTGATATATTTTATTGCGTATTGACATTAGATTTGTATATTGACATTAGTATTGTGTATTGACATTAGTTTTTGCTTATTGACATTAGTATTGTATATTGACATTAGTATTGTGCATTGACATTAGCTTCGCTTATATTATATGATGTCAGTACTTGTCTTTGGCGACGTTGATCTAGTGTTATTATCATAAATTAATTTGTATTATGTCATTCTTTATAATTAATTCCTAGTGTTCAGAATTTATTAATTTAACTTCTGATTTTTTTAATTTTTTATACCTAAAACCATTTGTACGCTCTATGGCATAACATAGCGCACTCATTATTACCACATATACCATAATTATTTTACCTATGTTAAACAAATGAATAAATGACTTATGACTTATGACTTATGTTATGTGCTTTGACCTTTAAAGGAGCTGACAATTCATTTATCACGTTCAAGATAAGAAAGTATAAAAAAGAGTGTTCTGTACGTCAAAAAGATCAACTGTTTGAATAACTGTATACAGTCTAGTGGAGATTTATTATGTTTTATAAAGCACAGTAAGAACTAGTTTATCGGTTGCAATATCGCACCGACCGAGAAAAATGAGAGTTCCGCACGGTTTGTTACGTAAAGCAGCATTCTTGGCTCATTTAGCCTTTCCTGCTGTTGCCAGTAATCCACACTCGTATACTGTCAGTAAGCTGAGCTATTTTCGTAAACTGAAACATATGAAACTGTTTTCTAGCTCTCAGGATTAATTTGAAGTTATATTTAGGTTTGTTTGTCGATAGGCTCGCCTCGTAGTAAATGGGACTTAAACATGTCTGGCGAAATGTGGGTTGTGTACTGTACACCTCCGTCTATCGCTTCAGGGCTTGCAGGCGTGAAATTACTGTGTGCTGTTATTAAACTTTGTTCTAGTTTTGGTAACAGAAGCCAACTCAGAGAAGCCATTAGTTTTTATGTGGTGTTGCGATGAATGTTCTGATATTTTTGCAACTAAACGAGAGGAAAAACATTTCTTAATGATAAATGACAAGGTTCGCCTTCATTTAGATGGTTACGTAGAAACTATTTACGACTAAAGGATACATGATCATAGATATAAATAAAAGAGAATAAAACATTTTCTTCAAAAAATATAAAAAAAATACCTACGTTGGGTTCCAAAACGCCATCTTCAACAAAAACCAGTGTATATAATGAAACGTCAAAAGAACCATTAATCACAAAAGGCTAGAAACACGAACGAACTGTCGGTGATCTGTTGTTCATAATTGTGGGCGCGACACGATTGCCTAAACTTTAATTATGTTTTTGTGAGGACACGCCAGGTGGGTGCAGACGCGCTGGTGCCCGGGATAAACTTAAAAGGGGCTAAGAAATCATCAAATGAGGAGTCATTTGAAGATTTACCACACTCCAAAAAAAAAAAACTAATGATTTTATAAATTTACTACGTACGTAAACATGTTGCATCCAGTTAGACGGGGAAGCAGACCTTAACATAGTTGGTAATAGGCTAGGCAGATAATGACTACTGGTTTTAATATATTTGCTACATACGTAGTATACGATATCTCGGGTCGTGAAAGCAAATTACTTTTATTATTAACTAGCTTATTCATCTCTTGCCCGCTGCTTTGCTATTTGATATCTAAAATGATCGAAAATGAGTAAAATGATAACGGAATGAGAGAATTACTTTTTGAATTTTATTAAATTATAAACAATGAACGAAAATAACACGTTCTGTGTTTATTTACAATATTTACAAACTTCAATTTACAGAAATAAACCTATAATAAAATATATACAAGTATCAAAAAGGGAAGAATTACAGGGCGTCAAAAAAAATGAATTTTTCTAATTCGTTCTGTGTTGAACAATATAAAAAAAATGGATTTTGGGCAACTCGTTGATTTGCTAAAAACGAAACGTCTAGTCGAGACTAACAAATTGAAGCATACAAAATTATTTAAAAGCTAAATCATATAAATCCGCAAAGTCTTCTCACTTGAACAGTCGCAAAAAATTGTTTATCAGTGTCGGTAAAAGGGTTTTACTTAAATTTCAATTTAGAGAGCGCCGGACGTCAAGCGGGTTGAATAGAGAAGTTCAGCTTTACAAGTTTAATTTTTGCTTTCCCAGAGTTTGTGCGAACAAGCAGAAATTACAATAGAATTAATATTTACTTGCTTACTTTGTGTTCACAACTGTTGGCTTGGAAAAATATGCGCAAAGATATTATAGCGGCCAGCATTTTATTTAACTGAGCTTTGTTTTAAAAACTTTTGTTTAATTTGGTTTTTGAATAATTCATAGACTCTTTTAAGCGGTATCTATTAGAACATTACACTATTTGCCTACTACTTTATCAACCCCTATACATATACCTACCCTAATTGTACCTAGATAGATTATAACAATATGATGTTTGTAAATACTAGAATTCGACAACCAGGTCAGGCTGGAATTTTGAGTAACAGCCCGGGGTCAGGATGTGCCCGGTTGATGTCAACATTACTAGCGAAAGGTAGTTGTACTATAGGAAACGTATACATATTTACGTATTTAATGTACACACAAAACACGTAGGTATACAGGACATAACATAAAGCCAAGAGAGCACAAAGAAACCGTTTATTTCATTTAGAAATCTCAAACATCTGGTACCTTCGAGGATTATCTACAAAGGCATAATGTTATTGTGCTTTATAAGTAGGAACATTAATTCCATTTTCACTTGTTTCGTTAGTGTAGTGGTCGCAATCAGAACTGCTGAGCAAGAGTTTGATTCCCGGGTCGGTGAAATTGTTATTGGGTTTTTCCATCAGGTGATTCATGGTAACAGGCTCGCCTCTATTTCCTAAGGCTAAAACGTAACTGGCGAAAAGTAGTAGAATAACGTTACGCGCGTTATTTTCATGGCAATTTTTTTGGCATTCTTTGGCCATCGGGTAACCCTCGGGGGATATCTTATGTAAAATGATGATTTTCCCTACCTCACCGTTACCTGTCACCCCCAGAATGCGGCAAACGGCGTACGATAGGCGTAGCAACGAAGCGTATCGTGGGCGGCGTGGAGGCGTCTCCGGGTGACTGGCCGTTCTTGGCGGCCATCCTGGGAGGACCTGAGGAGGTGTTCTACTGCGCTGGCGTCCTCATTGCCGACCAGTGGGTGCTGACGGCCGCACATTGTGTTGGAAAGTGAGTATTATGGCATTTTTTTCTGAGATGAAACCAAGCAAATCTTCCAGAGAAATGATTGCTTCTTTAAATACGAGAAATAACCTTAAACTTAATTTTTTAGGGCAGTAAAGGTTTGATCAAACACAGATACCTCCATACAAATACTACAGAAGTGTCTGTCAATGTACCGGACATTCAATGTCCACCAATGTCCGCAGTCATCCCATCATGTGACCGTGCCACTTTGATAGATCTTTAAAACAACTGTTGAGAATCGTTGACTAATACGAAAAGAACAACGGTCGGATCAAGTGACACGACAACGAGGTTCTGGACTTCGACCATAGGTAGGAACATAGCAGCATTACTGGACTTGATAATGGTCACACTTATTGCAGTGGAGAACGAGTTGTATCAATCAGAGAGGTCGATATGCTATAAAAGTGACTAATCTGCTGCTGTGGTAGTTTTTACATGAACGTAAATGTCTTTCTGACCACTTCCTGCGTTTAGCGTGAGCTATTCCGCGTCGACGAATGTAGGTAACCACTGTCTAAACATGCCCGTTTTGTCTACATTCCGTTAATCCTTATAGCCACACGGACGTGAACGGCTGGACGATACAGCTGGGCATCACGCGGCGTCGGTCGCACGCATACTACGGACAGAAGGTCAAGGTCAAGCGCGTGGCCCCGCACCCACAGTACAACTCCGGCATCGCCCACGACAATGACATCGCCTTGTTTCAGGTAATATTGTTGTTCCACTTTGTTCTCTATTCATTATGATGATTTCAGTATGAATGCGGATGGCTAGAAGACTAGAAGAAAACCAAAATAAGGAAATGGATGGAGTGCGTTAGGTGTGGAAGAAAGAGACATGCTGGACCGACCCCAAATCAATAGGAATAAGGGCAAGATAATATATATAAATAATTACATGTACCTACCTGAAAAATGTCTAATAACAAAAAGCCTGTTACTTTTAATAAATTTAGAAAATTAGTAGTCGTTTTGCGACATCATAAAAGTTCCTTCAAAGATATTTTAGAGCCACGGGCGCAAAATAGTTATGTTTGTGATGAGACGTTACGATATCTGTATGTATCATATCATGTTTCTGTTCTCTCAGTTGCTGTATCACACTTCTCAACAGTGACTTAATCTCGGATGAACATACCTATCTGGTTCGGACTAAAGTTGACCAAAATATTTATAAATCGCAATTTCTTTAAAAATAAGTTTATGCAAAGAACTCAGACATAAAACAACAGACGACAAAACATGGTCAATATCCCATTTAGTTAATAATAGTAGGTAGTTGGACCTAATATTTGAATGTCTTTGGTTGTAATATGTACGTAACGTAACGTAACCTTGACCCTCATCTCATCCTGCACAGCTATCAGTCCGTGTCCGGTACCACGAGCAGGTGTCCCCGGTGTGCCTGCCGCCCGCCAACCGCGTCCTGAAGCCAGGCACACTCTGCACTGTCATCGGCTGGGGGAAGCGCGACGATAAGGAATGTAAGTCATCTTTTTACTTTCCCTGCGTTAATAATACGGTCAACTTTCACCAACAATGCGGTTTGAAAACAAACATTGTAGACGGAAATTTTTCGTTTTTACTTAATATAAGTACCTACTGAATTTCTGAGTTTGAGCTCGGCTTTATTGTCAATCAGTTTTGTAAACAAAATTCGAAACTCTGTTGTTTATTTTTACTAGGAGGGCTTATTGTTTAAGGCCGAGATCTATTAGCGTTAGTTAACAAGATAACACTATAAATTGGACTTTAGAATATGATTTTGCCACAAACTTGATAGGGATTTTTACTGATTTAAAAAAATATGATTCTAATTAGTCCGTCTGTTACAATATCGAAAAATATTGGATACGTATTTTTTGTTTTATCAAATCTATAAAAATTGACGAAGATAAAACGCGTCAAAGATTGGAGTGGGGGGGCGTTGTGACGTCACTGACCGCTAAAGAATGTCATACTAATGTCTCAGAAAAAGACGTCACACGAGTTTTCAAAGCACTGTATTGCCTTCATTGTTTGTTTAAGTACGTGAAAAAAGAAAAAAATACGTGTCCAATATTTTTTGGAAATCTATCTGACGGACTAATTCGTTTTTTTTTTGTTATCTACCCTATTGTTGCGCTTATACTATCAGGAACACCTCTGCCTAATCCTTTAAGGAATACAGGGGTGAGGTTATGTTATGATTGTACCATTTTAACGGCTCCGTACTGTAGGTGCGTTTAAAACTTCTAATCCTCTTCTCATGCCACAGTATCAGAATACGAGCCAGCAGTAAATGAGGTGGAGGTACCAGTCCTCAACCGGGACCTGTGCAACCAGTGGTTGGAGCACCGAGACCTTAACGTGACGGAGGGCATGATTTGTGCCGGCTATCCTGAGGGAGGGAAGGATGCCTGTCAGGTACAAAAACCTATTACCAATATATTAACTTCGACGTAAGCATGGACGCCTCCCACTCGGTGGACCGATGACCTGGTGAAGGACCGCGAGATGAGGCGACACCTGGGGCAGGCCTATGTTCAGCAGTGGACGTCTTTTGGCTGAAATGATGATGATTATGAAGCATGGACGTAAACATTACATTAAAATCTTATCCTTGATAACTAGAGCCGTATGAAAAGCATAGATTCATATACAAATAAACAGACACCTATATATAGAACTAGCGTCACGCGGTTTCACCCGCGTAATTCCCGTCCCCGTGAGAATACAGGGATAAAAAGTTAAAGCCTATGTTACTCAGGGTGAATGTAGCATTCCAATGGTGAGAGAATTTTAGAAATTGGCGCAATAGTTTTTGAGTTTATTCATTACAAACACACTATAAGTGTAGATTTATAGATACTATATATAATACTTGGAATTTAAGTTAGTACTTTACTTACTAAAACATAGCTACAAGCCTTAAAGACAACATGGTGTTGTCCCTATCAATACAATACAATTGATTTGCATGAACATAATACTATTATCATCGTTTGCCTAGTATTTTCCCATTTATGTTGGGGTCAGCTACCAGTCTAACCACATGCAGCCAGTCCTATACATGGAGCCACTGCCTATCTGACCTCCAAAACCCAGTTCCTGCTACGTAATACGATACGATAGTAACACTGGTTGTCAGACTTTGAGGTAACTAACTACCCCGTCGGGGCTGCGGGATGTTGTAAGAGATACCGCGGCCTCGACATAAAGGGCTAAGAAGGAACATGTGTGGTTTTTAATCAGTAGTCTTTTTTTTTTTTTTTTTGGTGGGTGTAAAATCATCGAATAACCCCTCCCGCTCTTGGGCAGAGCGAAAGGGAGTGTCAGACTTCTACTGACTAAAAACCACCCATGTTCCTTCTTCGCCCTCTATGTCGAGGCCGCGATAACCGTTGGACTACCCGCGGCCCCGACAGGCGTCGGCCCTTTCGGGCCCCTCCCATGTTGCTGACTTCTCTTTGAGGCGCGCGTGGAACACGAACGCGCCGTCGACACGGCCTGTTTTCGTCGTGAGACGGACGGACGGCGAGTTAGCCCATCACTCACCGTCCACAGGCCCGCGTCTACGGTGGCCGGAGGTCATCGCGGGACCCCCGACGCCCGGAGCGCCTCCCGCGGCGGCTGGGACGAGAGGTTCTCTCCCTCTCGCGTTCCGCCACCTCCTTCGCCAGCATCACTGCTTCGCAGAAGGAGGCGACGGCGTCCCATTCCTCCTCGCCCCGGACCATGGCTTGCACCAGGGCCGGGCGCGAGAGGTCGCCGCCGCCGATCGCCGCTACGAGAACACGGCGGGGCTCCGCCCAAGCGGGGCACACCTCCACTGTGTGCTCCACCGTGTCCTCCGGCCGATCCTCGCAATGGTGGCATCCGGGCGTTTCCTCCCGCCTGATTCGGTGCAGGTACCTCCCGAAACAACCGTGTCCGGTGAGGACCTGCGTCAGACGGAAGGTGAGGGCGCCGTGGCGCCTCTCAAGCCACTCCTCAAAGAGGGGACTTACCGCCACTATCGTGGCGTGCCCTGCACGGGGTTGCGACAGTCGCTGTCTCCATGCCGCCATGAGATCGCACCGGAGGTCTGTCCGCCGCGCAGCAATTTGCCGCGGCAGCGGAGTGACCCCCCGGCGCAGCGCCTCCGATCAGTAGAGTCTGACACTCCCTTTATTTATTTATTTAAACTTTATGCACAATAGTGATACATAGGCGGACTTAATGCCACAAGGCATTCTCTACCAGTCAACCTTAGGGTCGAACAAGACAACATTGTGGTAGGCTACAAACTAACTAGAAAAAAAAAACAATATCAATTAAAATATATATATACTTATATTAATAAACACACATATAAAAATAACATAAACTAATAAATATCGCAACAAATACCAAGAGCGGAAGGGGTTATTTGATGATTTCAAACCACCTAAAAAAAAAAACCTATAAGGACTTTCAAAGATGTACAATAACAGCCGGGTTCAACGACTTAACGTGCTTCCCGAGGCACGGAGGAAACTCGGTATGTAATGGGTGGTCACCCATCCACGGATCAACTCAGACAAGCGCGGCTTAACCTGGAGACCTAACCGAGCGCCAGTTACTATTTAGCCACGAGCTGGCCCAGCTTGAATAATAGGTATTACGTAGGTACCTTTTTGTAAGCCCTATAAATAACGTACTTACTACACTAACGAAATTAGAAACGGACGAAAAATTGTATTGATTGTTTGAAGATGTTCCTACTTGACAATTTTTTGACAGAAGCACCTACCTTATATTGAGTATCAAATTACAATCTATACGTAAGCTAACCTAAATAAAGTATCAAATAAAAATGACGAACTCTAGGGCCTTTACAAGTGAAAATCGTTTTCAAAGTTTTTTTTTTATGGTTCTACTACGATTCTCTTTTAGTTAACATTTAAATAATCTTTTCGGAGCACAAGCCCATTCAATAAATTTTTAGTGTTCCGTAGTCAACCCTTATAGTTTCGCCTTGACAGCCATTACTACTCAAATACTCTGAAGTACAAAATAGCTGTAATATGGAACAACAACAACAACAACGAAAAAGGGATAATTACCGACCATGTTAAAACCACCGCCACCACCACCATGACCACCATTTACCGTGCATAAATAATAGTGTTAGTTACCAGTTTAAAATCTAATAATTAATCAATAAATAATATATTGTATGCCGACAAAGTGGTAAAAATAATAAGTATGTCAAGTGGGGTGTTTTTGGGATGTCTATCCTATGTTTTAAAGACATCCAAATCCTTAAAATGACAAAGGTTGTTCACTTATTAAGGATGTTTCAATAACATCAAAGTAAGGTTTTGATTATTTTATATTAGCAATATTATAAAGCTTTAATCAAATAGCGTCATTACATCAAATTCGCAATAACAAGTTTATGGAGAATACGGTAAACAAACTCGTTTCTTGAAAAATATTTTTGCTAAATTACTCAGTTAATTTATCTTAGTGAAGAAATATATATCTAGTCACTACGAAGTTTTAACTCTGAAAATAATTGATAAAATCATTTTGTAGTAGGTATGGAACATGCATGAATAATCTCACGCGCGTCGGGCTGTGGATCTACACAAATGTGAGTTTAGTCATGCAAACGTCTTGACACGTAGAGCAAGTAACATTATTTTTGCTCCAGAGATAATAAATTTCAACCTAGAGAAAAACACTAATGAAACTTTTCTCCTTCAGCAAATTTGTCTTCAAAGTTAAAGAAAAGCTCTTGACACACTAATAAAGTCCTCAAGAATACATGCCAGTGAAGCAATAAAACTAAAAAATGTTCAAATACGACTCCCAAACAAATATTTGATCAGCCAATAGGTAAATCCAATAAGCGAGTAGGTTGTGAGCTGACGACAATAAACATCTCTTTGCTTCAGCCGTCCAATAAGGAGCTCTTATTTACTCCACTCGCCCGAATTCATTGGAGTTCCTTTATGAACGCTACACTTTAACGGTTCAGTGAAGCGTGCTAATATCCTACCGGAGATTTTATGTAGTTTTATAATGTTGCTCGGGGATGTTAAAGTTTGTGGCTTGTCAAATAGGCTTGCAGCACCTCTAAAACCCACAAGTATTTGTAAATAGTGAACCGTACTCATCTAGAGTTCGACCAACGTGTAAGGTGCAAACTAGACAACCGACAGTCGCAATTCGTCAATGGGATTGACATATTTAAGCATTTTGGTACCATAAGTTAGTTCCACACATTTGAATAATTATAAGCTTTTATTTAACTTGCCTTGTTCACTTTTTCATCAGCATTGTATTCGCTTAACAAATATTTTACTTATAAATAAAATAAATAACATGTTTTTGCTTTTTAACCGCTTACGTTAGATGCGAATTGGGGTTCTACGGCCGTTTCGCGAATGGGTTAATCAATATTTATTCCGAAACGGGTAATGATTAACCAAAAACTCGTGATTGACCACTCTAAGGCCCACTTGCGCCAGGCTGGGTTAACACGGTTAACCCAGAGGTAAATACTACTTTGGAGTTAAATTCTAATTATGTCTTGCACCATCAAGAGTTAACGCTTAACCATGAGTTAAATTTTTAAAAATTTAACCCACTGATGTGGGAGGGTTAAGTCAACTAACTCTGGGTTAGTAATGTTAAAATTGAGATATTTTAGGTGTTTGTTGCATTCAGTGATATCGGTTTTATTTTGTCCTGAAAATGATAAACGAATGGTTGTTGTCTGATGATGATGAAGAGATCATCGACTTCATTAGTTCACTTTTATAACAGAAGAATTGCAGAACGGACTGATCATTTTTACTCACAAAGAGACAAAGGTTTTCATAGAAGATTTCGTCTACAAAAAGAAACTGTTCTCTATAAATATTAGATAAAATTGAAAATAGACTGCAATATACAAATGCGAATAAAAAGTAATGTAATGTAATGTAGGTCACATGCCTACATGTGACCTACATTACATTTTCAGTGATTAGTGCCTCTTCAGTGAACTCCTTTTACAATAGACTGCATAGAATTAAAATCTTTTATTACTCCCAACCAAGCTTTTTGTTTTTGTAGAATGTTGGCTCCATCAGTTTTTTTGTTTTCTACAATGTGTTTATATTTTTCTACTATATCGCACAGTAACAAATTGTCGCTATTTGTGAAATTTAGGCCACGTAACCGAGGTTTCTTTTCCATTTTGAAGATCTTCCGCGTCCGTCTGCCTAAATTATTTCGCAAAATAATAACTGTAAACGACAATGCAAGTGCAACACGCTCAAGTCACAACAGTCAATATAACGCGACAAAGAACAACGTGTATTTTTTTAATCTGACATAAAGAAATAGACTTATTTAAAGTACTGTGGAGCGAGAGAGAGAGAGATATTTTGCCAGATGTTAAAAGAATGAATGAACATGACAAGACTAGGGTTAGTTGACTCTGGGTTAATTTTTACTGGTGCAATTTAATATGCGAGTTAAAAATTTAGAACATTAACACTGAGTTAGTAAACCTCGAGTTATTTATTTAACTCAAAGTTTTGGTACAAGTGGGCCTTAGAGAGGTTATGTAGATATATTGCTGAGTTTCAGTTTCCAAAAAAGCTCCAACATAATTCCTAAGTGTTTTGTTTACCAATTCTCTGGTGAACATGTTATCTAGTATTAAGTTAGACACCCATTTCGTTCAGCTGTATTTCAGTTCCGTAATATCAGTGAGCGGATTTTATGTAAATCTTTGCAGAAGAAACGGTACCTACTGAAACAAAAAAAAATAATCTGCTACGTTGAGTTTATCAACGAGCTAACGGCTATTTATCGCAACTTTAAAAAAATAAATGTGACGGGCCCCTAGTAATGTAATATTTAATGAAACTGTTGATCACCCAAACTATTATTTAACACATCGTCAAAGCGGGATCAAAATTAAATTGGAACGAGTCAGCACTTTTGGTCGCGTGACAATGAGTAAGTTGGGTCAGGGCTCAGGTCACCCCGCGTGGACATACCCTAAGGCTCAGAATAGAATATATTATTTTATTGTAAAAACATGAGTATACATCAAATAATATGTGTAAGGTCTTAAAATAACATATAGATCTGCATGTTTTGCCATTTATGGCGTACAAAATAACATTTTTTTGGTTTAGAATAAACCATAAAAAAAAATAATAAAAAAAAACTTGAGTCTACCTACACAGCAAACTTAATCATTAAATAAAAAATATTCCTAATTCAAAAATAAACTGTGAAAATGTCGTAATTATAGGAATCCATTTAATTAATTGCGGTCATTTAGAAATTCTGATATGGTAGGTATAATAGCACTTGACTATGAGATATTTTTTTAAGTTTATTTTAAACAGAGCAGTCGGCATTTGTCTAATAGGTTTTGGGATTTTATTATAAATTATTGGTGCCAAACAAAAAATACTTTTGCTTTATTTCATACCTATAGAATGGGATGAGGTTGTATTACTTCACTTTATATAGAGTGTAGTATTTTGTATGTTTCTAAAACACCGGTCTAAACTTTGTTAAATCCGGAAACATGTTTTAATTCGACTTTCATAAAAGAGTTTCTCTTGATAAAAATACAATTTAAACATGATCACAAGGTTGACAACACTTTAAAATACGGTAAAACTCGAATCGTAGCTTCCGTCTGAGTATATTTGAGTCAATCTTCGTGTTCGAGGAAAACAAGTCAATTTCTCCAACGTAATCTGTTGATTTCTCGTGACAACACAAATACTTTTTCCTTATTATATTTCATGTTCTATCTACTGGAAACATACTACCTTCCCTTTCAGGAAGTTTTAACGTTAATCGAAGTCATATTTGGTATTGACATAAATAACTAAGTAGGTACCTAGGTATTATTTACTATAATAACTCTAATGTATAATATAAACATGCCAACTCTGTCAGACTTCAACTGACCAAAAACCACCCATATGCCTTTGTGTCGAGGCCGCGGTATCTCTTTCAAACATCCCTAAGTGGAAAAAAGGTGCGTTTGTAAGGTTCGCCTTTATTATAATGAGTAGGTAAAAATGAACTTCGGTACTTTTAATCGATCGACTTTGTTGTCACGTAACCTGTTACCTGTTGCATTTACCATTGAATCTCGAAACATGATAGTTAAATGATGCGCTACAATTTGTCCCTTCGTTGATTTCCAGGGCGACTCAGGCGGTCCCCTGCTGTGCAAGGACCCGGACGACCCCATGCGCTGGTACGTGGGGGGCATCGTGTCGTGGGGCATCAAGTGCGCGCACCCGCGCCTGCCCGGCGTGTACGCATACGTGCCCAAGTTCATCCCCTGGATACACCAGCAGATCGCGCAGTACAATGACGACGACGCCAAGTCAGAAGACATATAAGAAGGATATTGATGACATCACTTTGGAATAGAAAAAAATATAATTATATTTCTAAAAATTGAATTAGCCAGGATATACAACTATTTTTTAAACGTTATACATATATTTGAGAATATTGTAATCATTAAAGAACTGTGTTTAGATTTATATTTGGGTTTACCGTAGTAGTGAAAACAAAAACGCAAAAAGTTTACAAGGTAGTTTATTATTCTTAAGTGGTGTCAAATGAACATGACAATACACGACTCTGCACGTTTTGCAGAGAACTAAGATTATGATAATAAATATTTATAATGACAATAAATACTAATTGATGACAATAATTAAAAAATTATATTATTATACAATCGTAAAATTTAGTAGGTAAGTCAATTTTTCAAGAAAATCTAAATATATACACGAAGATTTCGACACATAAATTATATTATGTCTTGGGGAGTTGACTTAAATATTACTTTCGACTATGACAATAATATGGCTAAATATTTTCACATATCACTCGTATATCGTGTGATGTAAATTATTTGAAGCTGTGATAGTAATTCATTTATTATGAAGCGAACAAGTCGATATTGTATTAAAGTTTACCCATGACTTGAAAGTTGACTTTACATGGCGACTGGGCGCACCTCGCGCCCCTCGATACTTTTTCTCGGGGTAGTCAGTCATTATCAGTGACATATATATATATATCATCAATATTATACATTTAAATAAATTGTTTTAAATAATGTGAATTTTATATGTAAGCTGCTTTTATAAGTAATGTAGTGTTCTCAAAGCTTTAGCAGACTTTTAGGATGATTGTTTTTAATACTGTACTTCTTATGTTTTTTTCATTTGTATTCTGTGTTAGTACCTAGTGGAGGTAATGTTTATTTGTAGAACGTGGTGATGAGTCCGGTACATCAGACGGATGGCACTTTGGAACAGTTTGTCCAGTTGAGGCCACGAGTTACAAATAATGTGACATCTATAGAATTAAAGTGTATGTTTGTTTGATGTTTGATGTTAGTAGTTTAGGGGAAAGTGCTTTTATAGAATAAAATTAAATCCCATTCACATGGATGCAGGTTAAAAAAATTACTATGCTGTTCTAACATTCTTCCTTGAGACAATAAATCATAAACACCGGGTTTTTATGCGATTAAATCGTAACGAATAAAGAATATTTAAAAATAAAATTCAATGACAATTTAATGATAAAATAATAATATATATGATAAAATAGAAGAAATAGAAATGTATGTAAATACTCTTGTTCTGTGGCAAAGTTCCAAGTGGAAAATAATGCGTTGCTCGTCGTCGTTTTTCTATGTAGGATTCAGAAATGACATTGGACAATAACAATTTTTGACAATATATTTACTAACAGACGTAGCGTAAGCTTTGTTAATATACAATTTAGAGACTTCTGTTTCAGTATAATTTCTATACATAGGTAGTGTGTAATTTTTTTAAAACCTTGAGGTTAATGAAAATTGTAATTAAATTAGAGAAATAGCTTTAATAGATTTTAAGACATATTATTAGATATAGTAGATGTAGGTGTGGTAAATATTTTTTAATTTAGGAGAAAAATATACTCAGTTCCTTTTACATGGGTAATCTTTTGATTTGTCGTATGGTCTCTAGATGTTTTGCGGTCTCTAAAAAGACGTGGTTATAGCACAAAGCTATGCTCAATAACATAGGTATATTTATATAAATATAGAATGAAGTATACATTATAGCGATGTGAACATGAATGACTTTACTAAAATAATTTATTAGCTTAAATGATGTAGATAAAATCAAAATACATAAAAGTAAATACTTATCCCTATTAACATCAATAGAAAATTGCTGAGTTTATCTAAAGAACTCATTTACACTAAAAGTCGATGACAATTGGCACAGGTCTCGTTCACATCGCGCTAAATATATATATATCTCCTACGTTTACATGGAAGTATGGTTGTTGACTTCTTAAGAGTCTCCTTCTCCACTCGAGCTTTCTACTAGTGTTACGAGAGTAAAAATAATATATAAATACATAAAATTACTATATCAGATGTCTAAATTATCAGTTTAATTAAAATCATGATAAAAACGAGTAACTCCTTTTATATCTGTCAAATATAATTTGAAAGAAATAATCATGTCGATAATTTTTATGAACTCATCTTTTTCAATGTAGTGACTGAATTAAAGTAATTTGAAAACGAGAACAGGATGAATAGACAAAAATCAAAATTATTCCAAATGATAAAATATTTAATCTGTTCTGGTTTTCATAAAAACGAGATGTATTAGGTAGTAAGTTAGGTTAGGTATAATAAAATAAATTAGTATTTTAGGGCCATGCTTTAGTGTTCTGTGACATCTTATGATACTTGTGATCTATGCATTACGAACTCTGCATTATAGTACCTACTCAGTACATTTGCTAAGTTTATTTTCTACTCGCCTTTATGATTGCGATTTTCTAATAATATTATCTTTGGCACAAAATAACTCTTCTCTTCTATTTTTATAGATATTGTTTAGGTGATCTGGGCGGACGTTGGTTAGCATTGAAGTACGAAGGCTGATAAGGAACAAAGTTAAATTATTTTATGAACGAAAATCCCTTAAAACCGATTACGTCGTAACGAGAGTGACAAAATAGTAATGTGCTAGAAAATCAACAAAAAATACCAAGTCAAGTAGGATTCAACACCGATCTCAACAGTTGGGATGGCGCGACTCTATATTCAATATAATTTGAACAGGCGAGCACTTTTCATTTGTATTAGTCTGTCCAAGTTACTTCTGTAGTAGCGAAGCTTAATTTATAGAGATGTGTCTCAAACGAAACGAAGTTCGTTAAAGAATTATAAATAAACATAAAAATGCATTGGTATTTGGCTTTATATAGAACATGTGTGGAATATGCATGTTCAGCTCTAATGTTTATATGAACGTAGTTTTACATGTTTAAATGTACATGTATCGCGTATATTGTATACTGTTGTAGATTATAATTGCTGTTGGTAAATAAAATCTATGGTAGACTAAATTGTGTCGTGTTCAAAGCATATCTTCTCCGAGTCAGCAGGTTTGACTCCAAACCTTAGTTAATAGGTAAGAAAATTATTAGATACATACGTATTTGTAAAGAAATAGTGACTATAGTAATTATCGACAATAAATATTTTGATAATGAACAAAAATATATATAATTCTAAATTTCTACTGGTGGTTACATAGTGGTTAAGTTTTCATACTTAGAAATAATGACGGAATTTATTAAATAGTGTTAAAAGGAAAATGTGGCAAATTGTTTATTACCGTTGTTAAAAAATACCAGGTGGAATAAAGTGAAGACCTAACCACTAAATATCCGTGAACAACCTCACATCAAGCTTGGAACTTGACTTACATTGCTTTAGTTGATTGTTTTGTCAATAATTCCTTAGACCTCCCTGATTTTCATCGAAGCCATGCATTTCAGGCTAAAATAACGGTTGTGTATTAAATGTTTAGTGGTGTTTACGTCACTAGTATGACGTCACTGTCTAGTGCTGCATCGGTGTACGTACACTGGCCCCTATTGAATGTTGATCGTTGTAGAAAAATATTTATTAGATATAAATGAGTGTTTCTTTACTAACAATTATACCTATTGTACACTAGCTGGATACTTGTTATTTTCTGGTAACAACTAATGTTAGCACATTATCAGCGAAATAAGACGAAGCAGTACTTACATGTAATTAGGTACTATCCATACTAGGCAAAATCTACAACATTTTAAAATAAGTAGTTTTAATTTATCTTTCAGAATCTATCTGGGCTGGTCCTAAATTGTTATTATTTTATAGTAATGGTATGGAGAGTTATTTTTTGATAGTGTGCTAAGATCATTTTATTTGAGACTCATTTCTACTCTGTTAAAATCTTTAGATATTTTTATACCTATTTATGTCTTACGAAATTTTAGATATCGTCAATTTCTTGCCAACGAGCACTGTATGCGCAAAAATATCAATTAGTCTCAATTACATACATAATGTATTATGTATCTTAATTTGAGTATGTTAAAGTACTTCTGATAAAAAATAGTAATTTATACTAAGATGTTCTACCAAAGAATAAATTGTTACTGCGTTAAAAAATAGTCGGATTTTTGTGTCGTTGACCATAACAGTAGGTATTGTCTTGCTCAGTAACATTAAAAATATGTGTCTTTCCTAACGGGATGTGGTAAGCCTCTTACTAAGTGTTAACACCTTTTCATGCGTTCTAAGACAGGCCGTCTAAAGATTTAAATCGTAAAGTTCCATTCTAAAAGGTAAGCGAGCATGCAGGACAACTTAACCAAAAATTAATGACAAACTTAACCAAAAACAATGTTTAAACGAATTGTATCCAATTGTTTCTGGTAAGAGATATTTGGAAGGTGTTAAGGACAATAAAAGTGATGAGACAATATTTCGTCGGAAATCAACTCCGTAACACACGTGTTGATTTATCGAACTTTTGTATTTTTCCAACATCTACTAATCAATCAACCTTCGTAGTTTAGATATTTGTCGTTAAGAAATTGGATTAGAGTAATAATTGGGACTACGTTGGACAGATTTCGAGATAATTTTAAAATATTGTTAAATAAATATAATATAAAATAGTAACGTTTCAAAAATTTGTTATAATTATTTTTTTAATCTGACATGATCACTAACACTATTATTAATACTGAAAACGTGATATTTAGCATGTAAGTATACTTTTTGTTTCGAGTTTCCGATATTTCGGCGCTGTTACAAGCACCATGATCGCGGATAAACTGAAGTCATTGCGGGTGGAATATCCTGTTTTCAGTATTAATAATATTTGTTATAATATTTTTTTATTTATCACCCCATAATTTCTGTGAACGCCATGGTGGAATATCTGGGTGTCGCGTCTATAACTTTTTGAGATCCAATAATATCAACAAATAATCATCCCTTTATTACTATAATCTAACAATTATATACTTATGTAGACACGTAATAGATACGCACAAATTACTCTGTACTATGAAGCCAGTATTTTAGAAGATTTCCGTTTATAAACAAGCTCATATCTGTGGAATATATCGTACATGTTTACTATATCGATGTTATGTGTGCTAGGAAGGTGTTGCTTTCAAAGCTATTTGTGATTCCTGTTTTTATACGATCCTGCAAACTTAAGTGTTTGATATATTTAGTGTGTATTGGTAGTTTTGCAGAGTTTATGTCAATTGTTTGGTAAAGATATTGGTGTTGCAAGTAACTTGAAGACTTTTGTTGTCAGATTGCTTTGTGATTGTAAATTAAATTTTCAGTTAGCTCAATTATTTTTTAGGCTAACATATTGACGTCATGATATACTAAAATTAAAATTATAATTTTTTTTTACTAGAATAAGTCACAAAAGTAATTTTGTAGAGCTGTGTATACCTTCACCAACGAAGTCTGTAGAATATTTGCAATACTAAAATCTTGACCAAACCATTTTAAAGTGATTTCTCGCACAAATTCATATTATATTAAGATCAAGTTATGTTGACCTCGTACAGAACATTTAGTATTGCGTCGTTAGTTTGTCTTTGTGGCGAGCCGAGCGTGTCGCTTGTAACCCCTTTGTGTAGCTTTACTTTGTTCCTCAAGCTTGGATTAAATATTATAATAAACAACGTGTTTTATTTACTTACACATTCCTTCAAAAGTGCATTTCATTTAAGGAAGCTTATTAACACAGGTTAACAGCATCTACTTGAATCGAATGAGGAAATTGACGTGAAAAAAGTTTTGAGTATAAGTGTCATGTGTGTGAAAGGAAAACCAAAGAAACGATGGATGAACTGTGTAAAGGAAGATATATGAATAGAAGTAAGAAATGAGTTGTCTGATGCAGCAGAGCAGTATGGAAGAAGACAATGCTGCGCCGACCCCATAAGCGTAGCTATTTGACTACTTTTAAAAAATTACGAAAATGTTATGTTATTTCAAAGAACTAACAGAAATAACACGATGTGTGAAAATAGTAATAAAATCGTCCAAAAAATGGAGTAGCTACACGCTTTAGAAGTTTGGGGGGGGGGGGGGGCACTTTCTATCCTTGTCGCACGATACGGGCATTTGTACTACGTAACTATAAGCGGTATAAAATATAAAATCACATTTCCGTATCGCTGTCTTTGTCTAACACGTCATTTAAAATCAGTTAAAACTAAGTAATTTGTTGGTCGATTTTGTTACTTTTTTTACACATCGTGTTATATCTGTTAGTTCTTTAAAATAACATAAAAAAATCGTAAATTTTTAACAGTAGTCAAATAGCCAATTGGGATAAGTGTAAGAGAACGATGACGATTCCCCGATCAACAAACGCCAATGGAAACGTTTGCGTGAGAAAGTCACGTTACAAGCGGCGACTTGAATGGCATGTTGGCAGTAGTTGTCGCGACACGTAACACGCTGAACCTGTAGCTCGTGGTCAAACCATTAGGTCGGATCTCATTGTTTCACTTTATGACAGGGGAATATAAGTTATTTACACTTTAGGTGTGGATCTAAAAGTCGTCGCTATACGTAGCTATAGTTGATTTACACACGGCATATAAATAATAAAAATGGATAATAATTTGAACTTGGCGGTGAGTGTTAAACAGTCAAAAGGTTCCAAACTACTTCAAGCGAATAAATTGAAACTACAGTCGTAATTGAATTAATATTTTACTAATGGATACAATATAGTTACATTAATCAACAATATTTATAAATAACTAGGCATTAGCCTCTACCTAATTAGACGTGGTACATTTCCTTTATATTATATTCGGGCGATTATTGAGTCAGATGACGATATAGGTGGCGCTACCATCGCTTGACCCGTCTGTGCCAATGTTGGAAATAACAAAAGTAGATAGTTACTGATTTATCATAAGTTTAATATCTTTTTTGAGTAAAAATGTCGATGAACAGGTATTTCTATAATAACGATGGTGGCACCCGAGTTCATATAACTCGTTAAACAATAGCCAGCTAGTGTTGGGAAGTATTGTTATATTAATACTAATGATGTGGGTCTCTGGGGCGACATTCGTCTGTCCTAAAACTGGTGACGGTAGATGACGGCCCAATAACATCGGTGGATCTGCGTTATAGCTGACATTTATCAAACTCTACGCCGACATTACTTTGTAGACTGAGGTTTATTTACGCAACACAATCTGTATTATAAATATTTTGCATTTAACGGAAAATATGCATGATTATAATTAAAAAGAGATTTGTAATGATATCTTGTTTCATCAGTTAGAATGCACAATAAACCTCAGCCTAGTTTTCAATAATTTACTTGAACTAATTATACGTAACTTGTTAAATACTGCTACAATCGACAATTCATAGCTAAACTAAATAGTTAACACATCGAGGATAGTTTTGAATTCGCGCTGATAAACTTGATTAATTAATTTCGGTTTATTTTACTTACTTAATTAACTTTGTTACATTAATTGATTGACTTTTGAATTGACTCTCTTTCATAAAATCTAATATAATCTGTCCTACGTAGGGCAACTCAAGTTAAAATATATAATTATCATTATGAACTAAAATCATTTATTTTCGTCTCTAATAAATATGGAAGCTATCAAAACGATCCTCGTATGAAGCATGAGTTCAAACAAAAGAGTTCGCACAACATCCAAGTTCAGTCTTGAGTATTTTCTCTAAATTGACTCGATCGATTGATCTGTTACAGTAATTACAATAATTACAGTCGTCAAGGAAAGGAATGAGCAGAATAATAATATAAAATATAAAACCGCTCATGCTTTAAATTAATATAAAACTACGTCATAAAAAAGGAATATTTTATTTTAAAACTTATTGTGATGACGTTAAACACAGTCAAGATGCATGGAGACATACTATGAAAGGTGTCCTGAGCAATTAAATATGCAATAATTACTTTAAATAAATTCTAAGCATACACAATGTAGCTGAATCAAAAGAGATATAATATTTAATTTATAAAATTAATTCTAAAAAGCCTCAAATTAAGTAAATTAAAGTTAACCTATAGTCTCAATAGAGGAGTATTATGACAAATCACGTTATATATAATATTCGGTATAATATAGTACATGAGTACGAACGCTCGTACACACGAAACACGCACACACGCACGCATGCACACACACGTACGCACATGCGATGACGTAAGCGTAATCGCCTATTAAAACATTCGATTACCGAATAATTTAGCTACTTCATATAATGTCCGACATTAATTGTATTTATTCACCAAACAAATAACGTGAATGTACTACTTATTATGACAAAGTAAGAATAACAATAAAATAAACAGAATATTCCTTCAGAGTTATTTTATAGTGTAATACTGTTTACATACATACAAAATTGGTCCATATCTGTCACACACCTTGTTAACAATGAAAAACAACTTTGTCGATACAAATTACAAAAGGGAGCTCCGGAAACCATTTCACGTCTCCCTTAAGTCAACATAGCCCTAAATACATTACTAATTCAAATAATAGTACAACAGTCCTTCAATCGCGATGAACTAACTAAAAAAATAAAGGAGGAGCATGTGAAAGATATAGTCCTAATTCAACACCCGCCTACTACCGTAACTATAATCGACGTTAGTACAAATTGACAGTACACAAGGCTTTATACAAACAACTATACAATGTACAAATGAAACAATTACATTCTTCAGCAGAACACCTACGTCAACAATTACTTCATAAGTATTCTAAACAAAGTCTAACTATTTTACACTGAGATCTATGAACATTACTTTGGATGTACTTTTAGTCAGTCCTTGTCGCACAACTGTTCAATTTGTAGTGCTAAATAGAGATGGAAACATGTCCAAGTCAAAGCAGGATCTAAATAAGGTTTATAGTGCTCAGCTTATTAGTGTTTTAATAAGAAATAGTCTGGCAGTTACGAGCGGCCTTATTCTGACTATACTACATCCCTACTTTCATACTAGTCGATTTACTATCGACGAGTAGCTATCGATTTCGTATAGAGTTGACCACGTTATTATCGATTTTTATCGTTTTAAGATATCAGTCTAGTCAGTACATATTATTGTCGACTAACGAAGACTAGCCGATTCTAAGCTTGCACGTATACCCTGGGCCGTGGATTTAGTAACGTTTTCTTGGGTAAAGAAACTCTCTAAGCAAAAACTTAGTCCAAGGCATCTTTACACTCGTATACAAAAGCGAGGTATGTCATTCGATACATATTAAAGTTTACAGTTTAATATTTCTATGAAATTATTTAAAACTGATCCAGACGATTTCTTACACAAATTAATACAATACACAGATTTTTTTTACTAGATTATGTTCAATTACAAATAATACGTACATCTACGTAAACACTATTTTAAATAGAGCCTCAAGGCAAATAGCTTCACAGATAAAATATAACATTTTATTTTAACAAATGATATAGAGTGGTGATTAGTCAGTGGCTGTACAAGTTACTTTTACAAGCATTTCATAAAATAACATTTTTTACAGCTTCATATTCCTGATTATGTTTTATTACGGAAGTTACACTTCAAGATTTAATTAAGAGCTTTGAAAATAAACGTGATTTATAATTTTTTAAGTAAAGTTTTTAAAATAGAAATATAAAGACTTAAACAGCCACTAAGCAATACCCTGTATAGGAAAATCTATGATTTCGATAACATATCAGTGTCGACGATATAATTCATTTACTTAAATTTAATGATATGAAGCAAGCGCAAAAGTTCACCAATTTCAAACAATTTAAAATGTTTAATATTTTTTTTTTATAATTTCTATTTTTTTACCACTACGTACTTAGCATGGAAGTTATATTAAAAGATGAGGTGGCCATCAAAGGATTATTTAAATAGTCGGTCAGAATCAACTAGGGCAAATGGCACCGAAATAGTACAATTGAGACTAGATATATTAATCTCGTGGCTATGTATTTAAAACACAACAAAATATTGGATATTTAAGGAGACTAGTGATGGCGACTATCACCTCTCAAATTAATATAAAGTCAATGCTAAAACCTTCCATAATTCTCAGTCAATATATAGCCTCTTTCGAGAAAATATCACGTACACATGTCTACTGCTAACAAGTTTGAACGATCAAACGTTAAAAATCTTTGGTGTGTTGAGTATAACTTACTAAAATGAGTAGGTAGTAAATTTTAATGTCATATTTACAACCTTCTTATTTAAGGCGAAATCGCTGTGAACTTGATGTCGATCAGCACACATAGACCGCCTTCAACGGTTATAATTGTCATGAAATATTGACACAGACAGCTTATGAAAGTCATTAAGTTGTGCTGATCGCGTTGAATTTAACTGGTAAGACCAGCTCTTTGTGCTCAACTTCTAGAAATACCTTACATTTCATGAAGTATGTTATTGGGCGAACTATTGGAACTTTATGTCTGTTCACTTTATTAATAGTAGCTAATCAAACTTTTGTACAAAGTGATGACTTATGATGAGAGTTCAATTAATGATTTACCCTTATGTTCTGAGCTGTTATTTAAGGGGTAATTACCGCTCAAGGTCAGAAGTTAAAAGAGTTACACTATTCGACAGGCGATCACAAACAAAACATATTTATAGCTAATCAATAAAGTTGAGATTCACTTCTAATTCTCCATAACTACCCTTAAAATTGTTACAGTCAAATGGGCAAAACGACCCTATCGATTTTAATTTGTAATCGCCGATCGACAATATTCTTGTTACAATAATGGCGCCTATTACAGCCTAGCAAATACTTCATAATGATGAGAATACGTAATATTTGTTAACCTGTGCTACGAGAACATTTTACGTTATAATTAGCGAGATAATTATACATAGTTATTTGTCGATCGTCATTGTTAACATAGAGTTATTAAAATTTAAAGGGATTCTATATATAATATGGAGCTTTAAAGGTATTTTGGATCGGAATGGATAACCTTAAATTAATAGACTTAAGACTCGTAAGATTCATGAGGGAAATTTATTGAGATGGAAGATAAGAGAACTAGACACCTATTACAAGGAAGTGGGTGGGTGGGGTGGGCGGGATTATCAACCACCCTTGATAAAAATGACGGGATTATGTCTCCTCTTTTAGGTTAATAGACCAGAAGATCGCATGGATTAGTTTCAAAACGCGGTTTGTATTCACAATTGAAATTAATAAAATAATTCTTCTGAAATAGTGTTTTTGAAAAACTCCAAGCAATAATAGAAAATTCTAGAAGGTATGTACAGGGAAGACGAGGGTTCGAAATATCTGTCAAAATGATTAGCATTTTTACAAATTTCACCTTTTTAACGATAGAGGTAAGATTCAAAAATAGATTTGCAAGAGACAACAGTGCTACATTTAGGTTGTAGTCTTTCAATATTCGCTGTTTGGGTTCGAAGTGTTAGGCCTTCAACTAAAATATTATTTATATAGTTCTACATCTAAATTAAATAATAATTAAAATTATTGTTATTATACTGAGCGCGGCAACTAAATATTCGGTTCAGTTTTCTTTCATTTCGGACTTCTTAATTCATTTTTCTTCTTACTATTTACCAGGCAAATATTTAAAAATAAAAGTTTACTTAGAAACAGTAAAACAATTTTAGCACAAAATAAATACTTTCTTTAAACAAGAGTCCGTTCTATAGATCTTTTAAGAATGCCATTTAATTATCAACGTTTACAAAACCGCATACAGTCCATTCTCAGTCACGTTACCTCTGACAACAGCAATTCAACAGGAACTTCATTACAACGATGACAAAGACCATTTTGCTTATGTGTCGTACTGACGCTAGATCGGAGGTAAAACTGAAATGCGGAAAGCTGTAATGCCGCACACAGCTCGTTATTATTTTGTAACCAATTAGCATTACACTCAGACACCTTGAAATACAGGCATGGTTGTTTAACAATTATGCATTATGCTATAGTCTGCGCCAAATAAACAAAAAATAAAGGTCTGACTTGTACCATACTATAGACACATTTATATACTACTAACAAACTAAATAAGTAGTTACATAGAATACTTCTGGAATATTTCAATTGAAAATCGTACTTATGCAATCCACTCATGTAACACATTCAATCAATACGTTTAAAAACAATTTCAAACGGAACATTCCATAAGTTGTTCAAGGAACCTTCTGTAACGAATAACGTAAGTAATAACCGACCTTATATGTATCGTGTTACGGTCTAATTGGACTGCTGTATAGACGCGAGGAAAGCAGGGTCGACCGACGCTACCTTAGCCGTCAGGAACGCGTGCATGCAGAATAGTAAGCTCTGCAGGATTTGACATTCTAGCTCCTGAAAAAGTTCGTTAAAATCAGTACAGTACGTATTTTAAAACAATTATGTTCTAATTTCTTAACTAAATTCTAAAAGATTTATAGGATACGAATCTATGTAACTTTAGAGCAAGCAGAGAGATATCTGAATCTAGTTACCTTGGTTTCAATAACTTTAGTTTCGGAGTCCTGGAAGTGTAGTTTTAGTTTTGATTTACCGTCGTCGCTAGATCCTCGGAGCTGAGAAAACCTACAAAACAAAATAATTGAAATTACGGTATACAACTTAAGTAACAAACATAAAAGCCTATTGAATATTGTCATTTATAGAGATTATTCATTATTGTTATTGAAAAAGCTAGTTGACAAAAAAAAATCTAATTAGTCCGTTATATAGATTTTCATAAAATATGGACACATTTGTTTTTTACGTTAACAAAGAATGAAAATGATACAGTCTTTCGAAAACTCGTGTGGTGTCACATTGCACTCATGATCTTTTACGCGTTTTATCTTTGTAAATTTTTATTAATTTGATAAAACATAAAACACGTATCGAATATTTTTCGATAATTTAACTGACGAACTTAACAGATTTTTTCTGTCAGAAAGATTGGAATGAAATGTTGCGTACTGTTGTTGCAGCAGTGAATGTGTCACGGAAACATGTTTTGTATTTGTATGTTAATGTTTCTTCCAGCTAAATAAAATTACTTGACGCAAATGTGTACAGCGCTGCAAGGCTCTATTGGAGCTATTGGTAAACTTTGGGAAACTTAGCGAAAAAACAAAATGGCAAAGCTAGTTCCGACTACAACCACGCGATTAAAGATCCATGTACGCTTTCTCGTGCCCTCTTGCTTACCTGTACGCCCATACGGGCTTAGCCCCGGGTGTGCCCTCACTGAGCGAGAAGCCCGCTGACCAGTCCAGCGTGAGGCCAGCCGCGCGGCCCATGTGCACCACGGTAAACGTCTTCTTCTGTAACAACACATATCATCGTCAGCCAACAAAGTTCTTCTGAGCCTGGGAGCGTCTCTACGTGAGAACGAGCGGAACCTTTATTTACAACGCAAGGCAAATGGCTGATAATCAGGTATCAGTGATACCTAATTATGTGATACCGTATCTCATGTCAACGAACGTCGCGTTAACAGCGTAAACTAGCAACAGCAGTCGACGTTAAATGCTCAGTAAGTATTGGATCGTACTTGATCCATAGCTTCCGCTACAATTAACCGACCAATAAGTTCGTCTTTTTGCAGTCATCATCAGCCACTGCAAGGACTCAGGCACCCTCTCAAGGAGCCGATGGGCTATAATCGACCATGTGTGGCCAGTGCGGTTTTAGATGTTACATGTCTTCGTTTTTTTTAGTTTTAAGACATGCCAGTTTTTCTCGCGATGTTTTCCTTCACCGTTATGAGAGCAGTGGTGATGAAATAAAGTACACAAAGTAATGCGCCTGCCTGGCTTCGAACCGGTCGAGGCTGCAACAACTGGGCTACCACTGCTCTAATTCTGTTGCAGTAATTCGATAAGAATCAATAGCAAGTGTTCTATTAAATTAAACCTTTTTGATAGAAATATGCAATTTGTAATGTTTCAACCTGTGGTTTCAATAACAATGTGTGGATGTCTATTACTTGACATTGTGTGGATTAATTATTTATTATTATTAACATAATATGAATACATAGCGAATGATTCTTGTAAAATAGGTTAACGAAATGCAGGGGCACGGTAAACATGTTTGTACGATATGGCAACCACCCAAATGTGCTGATGTGCCGCCTACTGCCAACTTTTTCCAAAAGCAGGTTAGCCATTTCTGTTGACAGCAATAAGAATTCCAGAACTAAAATATTTCCCGGATGTGATCTGCAGTAACCGATATGGCCAGGTATCAATCGATGGTGTACGCAGCCAGGCCGTTGCAAACAACTGCTAACTTGACGAAGTGGGTATTATTGACTCATTCAACACCGTATCCGAGTGCAGTGCTTCCAATCAGACCATGACCCATCTGCTGGAGAATTTTAAGTAGCTTTTACTTGCATGACTTGAAGAAGCCACTGATTCGTAAACAGTGTTGACACCTATTGGGTTCAGATAACTAAAGTTCCGTCGACTCGACATGACAAATAAGTAGTACCTAACTGCAACACGTGTGTTAATAATACGAAACCATCGCGTAAACCTTTCGCTAGTAAGGAAGGTGTTTATTTATTTTTGAGAAGCAAACGAATTTCCGAAATAAAAATAGTTTGTTTTTTGGCGGGTGGAAAATCATCAAATAACCCCTCCCGCTCTTGGGCAGAGCGAAAGGGAGTGTCAGACTTCTACTGACTAAAAACCACCCACGTTCCTTCTTAGCCCTATATGTCAAGGCCGCGGTAACTTGTGTACAACCCGCAGCCCCGACGGGAACCAAAAATAGCTGACGTGGCCCAAAAGGCTGCCCAACTCAAATTGGGACATCTCTGCCGCATGCCGCATGACAAACTGTGGGCCAAAATAGCAGGAAACCGGTGCCCTGACACAGTGAGACGGGGTCGCGGCAGGCCACAAAGGAGATGGCGGGAGGACGCGCGGCTTCGCGAAAAAGTGAGTGGAAAGAGTGGAGGAAGACCTTTGCCCAGGAATGGGACAGAGCAGAAAAAAAAAGGAATTTAAACTTTGAAATGTTTGTATGTATGCTGTTGAGCTAGTGTGTCTCGTTCGTGTCCAGCGTTGCGTGTGGCTGAGCCTGGTGCTGCCGTGCGAGTGGCACCACAGCTCGGCGCTGTTCGTGCGCTCGCGCCGGCGCCTGCGCAAGGAGCGCGAGCGGCACCTGCACGCCTACGTGTGGCATCCCTACAGCCCGATCAAGTTCTACTGGGACTGCATGCAACTGTTCTTCGTGTTCGCCGTTTTTCTTTACTTGCCAGTGCAAGTCTTTATCAATTGTAAGTTAATTGTTCCTCGTTTGCCTAAATTCAACTTCTCCTTAGTGTTAAGATCTGTCTGACGCATTTGTCTAGACCAGTCTGGACAGCCGCTTCGTTGCCTGCAGTATAGATCACGTTGAACCTTTTAGTCATCTTACTTCGGAATGTGACGACAAAATAAAAACATTCCTGCCTTGAGCGTCAAGATTACGGGAACAAGTTCCTTATCTAAAATGTTTCACATTAAAGTGTTTGTACTACATAAATGTACTATTTGTACCCTAAACAATACACTCTAGAGGTTAATGAAATATTCCAAGACGTCTCTGGTTCACCATTTTGACGTCAAAGTAGCGCTACTCAGAGGTAGATAATTCACAACCGAAGAAGTATTACACAGGTATATACCTACTAACTCAATTTTCAATACGATTATAAATGCCAATGAAAGTTATGTGATTGGTCCCGCCAATTTCATGATTGATGTTATCGGTGAAATCACATGAAAATCTAGAGATTGTGCCAAATGAAATGTAAGGATCATCCCTAATACGTCCGCTATCTTGACCCTTTCTTTTTTGGAGGTTGGGGAATCATCAAATGACTCCTACCGCTCTGGGCAGACCGGTCAGACTTCTACTGACTAAAAACCACCCATGTTTCTTCTTAGCCCTTTGTGTCGAGGCCGCGGTATCTCTTTCGAACAACCCGCAGCCCCGACGGGGCTATCTTGACCCTAACCCTATGTCGAACTAACGATAACTGTATTTCGCTTCCAGGCCCGCCTCCCGACGACCGGTTTATCTTGTTAACAGACACATTAGCATTCCTCAATGTGTGCACTAAGTTCATCACCGGCTACCTCGACAAAGAACATAAGATAATCATAATCCACCCCAAAAAGATTGCTATACACTACCTCAGAAACAACTTTATTTTTGATTTCATTGGCTGCTTGCCTTTCCAGCTAATAGTTCCTTTCAGCGACTGCGCGTATCCATCGCACACAGTCATGTTTGTTTTCAAGTTACTAAGAATTATATCTTTAAGCGAACAATGGACGAACGTTATCGGTCAGCTTCAACTGTCGTACATCAATTACGTGGCACTCAAAATATTGGTGATGTTCGTAATGTTCTTTCACTGGATGACATACATCCACTACCAGGTGCCGATACTGTGTTATCATTTTTACGAAAGAAGCGACTCGTTCATGGCGTGGTTGCGGCGATATCACGTTACCAAATTCAAGCATAACAATGGTTCGTCATTTCGGAAGTATATCACAAACTTCTATTTGATGATTGGCCTGGTGATCGGAGTGGGTTACTACACGCCGCTGGAGACACACTTCGTGCCAGAGTTGATGCTGTCGTTAACGATGGAGCTCATTGGTGTTTTCTTTGTTACATATACGTTATCTGGATTAATGCGCTTGGCAATATATAGACTGTACGTATCGTGCTGCTTCCAAGGGAAAAGGAAAGAGTTGGAGGAGTACATGAGGTTCTTGCGATTACCGAATTATTTGATAAGAAAGACGAGATTGTTTATAAACTACAAGTTCAACGAGAACTTCTTCAATGAAGAGGCGATTCTGAGCACGATCAACGAGCAAATCAAGCAGGACATCAACATGCACTGCTGCCAACGCCTCGTCATGAACGTGCCCATGTTCCAGGACTTGCCGGTCGCGCTCATCAACTCGATCATATTCACTTTACAGCACGCCTTGTATATGCCCGGCCAGGTATATAACACTTATTTTCTTTTTATAAGATACAGATTAGTAAAATAAATAAAAATGACAATAATTCAGTCGTCATGTCCAGACAGTTGTGAAGTACGACAAGCCGAGTTCAGCTATTCATCTGATATCGTCCGGAACTGTCGCTGTTATGGACGCCTGGGGAAGAGAGGTTTGTTTCATATATAATTTTATGCGGGCACGTCTTCCTCATCATTGGAAGACTTGCTTTCGAGATGCTACTTGAAAGAAACTGATCCGTTTTATAGCCTCTCTAATAGAAATAGAACTGCTTATGGAAATTAACATCATGACATTGCCTTGTCAATATATGTATGAAACCATAGGTACGTTAGGAAATTCTGCATTTATTTAGCAAAAGAGGTGACAGACCAGTATAAAACTTGAAACAGGGACGAACAGCCAAGTTTCAGTCTGGCTAAAGTAGATTCATCTGTCATGGGAGTCTCGAACGGTATATAGATTCACCTTTGAATGAAGTCTTCAAGGGTTTATCGGTGGTCTACAGTATCGGTGGACAGCGACAAAATAGAAGAACAAGAATATATTTATTATAGTCTTGTTTTTGTATATTAATATTTCATATGAATACAAATATTACAGGTAGCACATCTCCGAGACGGCGCGTTCTTTGGTGAGAATGGTTTGCTATCGCCGAGCGTGACGAGGACCTCTACCATCATTGCACTCGAGATTACAGAGATTTATATGTGAGTTTATGAAATGCATGTTGTTAGTAAATCGTGATGGTCAACAAGATAAGATGATTAATTAAAGAGTCTTTTTCAAAATAAGCTCGTCGCGTGAAAAAAAGCTAAAGAAAAAAACGTACGAGTACGTACGTCCCATCGACCGATCGTGTTGCTATGTTAATAGAATCTTTCGGCACGTTTTAGAGATTAACTACTATTGCCAATCGGCGTTAATTTGGCGTGTAGGTACTATGCGCATTTAGTAAAGTCTAAGTAGTCTGAGTGCAAAGGGGCTTTGCCAAGCTAACGATTACTTTATCTTATTCATGGCCCCCTCACTCTAGTTTCTCCACAATAAGACACCGATTTTTTCCCGGCAATCGGTTTTGTCAATTTGGTCAGTGCAGTGCCTTATGGCATAATTTAACCTTACTAAAATCCGATGTGGTATTATTGAACAGTGACATACGGTGGCATAATTGTGCGTGTATGCTACCCATTAATTTAGTAGTGGAGGTCGAATAGGCAGCCGTTAACTGTACTGATATCTAGTCGCATTCGGCTAGCCCAGAAGTCAGTCCGAATCTAGTTAGGAAAAGGCTAAGCAAATGATGATATTGCGTTGTTTTTATCAGCCTGGAGCACGTATCGTTCCTGTCGTGCCTGGCGCCCTACCCGCAGCTGTTGCGGCGCCTGCAGGCCGGCGCCGCACGCCGCACGAGCCGCCGGCGATAGCGGTGCTGAGCGGGTGCTTTGCGTAATTCAATAGGGTACTTGACAACATAAATCTTAAGTCCGTCACATAGATTTCCAAAAAATATTGGACACAATATTTTTTCTTTTTTCATGTCAACAAAAAATGTAGACGATATAGTGCTTCGAAAACTCGTGTGTCTTCACATTTTAGCACATTTTTTTATCGAAAAGCGACGTCACAAGCCCCTACTCATGATCTTTGAAGCGTTTTATCTGCGTGAATTTTATTTATTTGATTAAACAAATTCCACGTATCCAATATTTTTCGATAATCTAAGTGACGTTCTAAACAGAAACATAGTTTTAGTCAGGAAATTACCTAATACTAACTATTTTAAAGCCCACTCCCTCTTAAAAAGAGGGGTTTTTTAAGTTTGTCATGTCTGTCCGTGTGTCTGTCTGTGGCTTCGTAGCTCCGAAACGGATGGACCAATTTCTAATTTCTAATTTTTTGTTTACAGGGTGATTTAATCGAGAGTGTTCTTAGCTTTGTTTGGTGGAAATCGGTTCAGCCGTTTAATAGTTATGGGGAATTAAAGTGGGAACAAACATCGATCAATATAACATAACACAAAATAGACTGTCTGTGGCTTCGTAGCTCCCAAACGGATGGACCGATTTCTTATTAGTTTTGTTACCATGTTTTGAGCCGGGGGTTATCAACATTAATAATTTAAGTTTTATATGTCATCGTTAAGGGTAAAATTATAAGTTTTACAAAAATATACGCTAAGTGTGTTATTTTTTGTCACGTTTTTTTTTATTTCTCGTGATTCAAAAAACTTGTATAGTTTCTTAACCGACTTTCAAAAAGGATGAGGTTCTCTATTCGTGTGTTTGTATAATTTTTAGGGTTCCGTAGTCAATATGGAACTCTGTCTGTCCGTCCGCACTATATCTCTTAGACTCTTAGTACTAGAAATCTGTAATTTGGCGTGAATATATAAATGAGTTACGCCGACAAAGTCTTAAAGTAAAATATAAAAAAATCTCCAGTACTCATCCGCACTCTAGTGGGGATGTTTTTTTTTACTTGCAAAGTCCGTTATGTGAGATGTCGTTGGATAGGTCTTTAAACATCATTGCACGTTTGCTTAATCAGTTTTTCGATTAAGGGATTCGTTTGTGAAATATTAAGCTTTGAATTTTTGTTAGAAAGTGTGCCAAGCTAAACCACCTAAACGGGTTGTGTTTGGGCGTGTGAAAAAAATCATGGTAGTAGCATTTATAATGAAAATATAAGAAAAACTAGCACAGCTAAGTAGGCTTTACAAATTTACGAGTAATAGTCGACCAAATTATAAAATGTACCTATATGAAATATTTTCCTTAGTTGACGATGTTGGCCGTCCAGGCGGCCTCCACCGCGAAGTACCGCGGCCCGGCCGCATTGTATAGAGTAAAGAGCATCCACTCACCCCAAGCCGTATGACGGAGTTGACGATGTTGGCAGTCCAGGCGGCCTCCACCCGCAGCAAGTCCTGCCGCGTCTCCGCACTGAAGTACCGCGGCCCGGCCGTATTGTATAGAGTAAAGAGCATCCACTCACCCCAAGCCGTATGACGGAGTTGACGATGTTGGCAGTCCAGGCGGCCTCCACCCGCAGCAAGTCCTGCCGCGTCTCCGCACTGAAGTACCGCGGCCCGGCCGCATTGTATAGAGTAAAGAGCATCCACTCACCCCAAGCCGTATGACGGAGTTGACGATGTTGGCAGTCCAGGCGGCCTCCACCCGCAGCAAGTCCTGCCGCGTCTCCGCACTGAAGTACCGCGGCCGGGCCGCATTGTATAGAGTAAAGAGCATCCACTCACCCCAAGCCGTATGACGGAGATGACGATGTTGGCAGTCCAGGCGGCCTCCACCCGCAGCAAGTCCTGCCGCGTCTCCGCACTGAAGTACCGCGGCCCGGCCGCATTGTATAGAGTAAAGAGCATCCACTCACCCCAAGCCGTATGACGGAGTTGACGATGTTGGCAGTCCAGGCGGCCTCCACCCGCAGCAAGTCCTGCCGCGTCTCCGCACTGAAGTACCGCGGCCCGGCCGCATTGTATAGAGTAAAGAGCATCCACTCACCCCAAGCCGTATGACGGAGATGACGATGTTGGCAGTCCAGGCGGCCTCCACCCGCAGCAAGTCCTGCCGCGTCTCCGCACTGAAGTACCGCGGCCCGGCCGCATTGTATAGAGTAAAGAGCATCCACTCACCCCAAGCCGTATGACGGAGATGACGATGTTGGCAGTCCAGGCGGCCTCCACCCGCAGCAAGTCCTGCCGCGTCTCCGCACTGAAGTACCGCGGCCCGGCCGCATTGTATAGAGTAAAGAGCATCCACTCACTCCAAGCCGTATGACGGAGATGACGATGTTGGCAGTCCAGGCGGCCTCCACCCGCAGCAAGTCCTGCCGCGTCTCCGCACTGAAGTACCGCGGCCCGGCCGCATTGTATAGAGTAAAGAGCATCCACTCACCCCAAGCCGTATGACGGAGATGACGATGTTGGCAGTCCATGCGGCCTCCACCCGCAGCAAGTCCTGCCGCGTCTCCGCACTGAAGTACCGCGGCCCGGCCGCATTGTATAGAGTAAAGAGCATCCACTCACCCCAAGCCGTATGACGGAGTTGACGATGTTGGCAGTCCAGGCGGCCTCCACCCGCAGCAAGTCCTGCCGCGTCTCCGCACTGAAGTACCGCGGCCCGGCCGCATTGTATAGAGTAAAGAGCATCCACTCACCCCAAGCCGTATGACGGAGTTGACGATGTTGGCAGTCCAGGCGGCCTCCACCCGCAGCAAGTCCTGCCGCGTCTCCGCACTAAGGTACCGCGGCCCGGCCGCATTGTATAGAGTAAAGAGCATCCACTCACCCCAAGCCGTATGACGGAGTTGACGATGTTGGCAGTTCAGGCGGCCTCCACCCGCAGCAAGTCCTGCCGCGTCTCCGCACTAAGGTACCGCGGCCCGGCCGTATTGTATAGAGTAAAGAGCATCCACTCACCCCAAGCCGTATGACGGAGTTGACGATGTTGGCAGTCCAGGCGGCCTCCACCCGCAGCAAGTCCTGCCGCGTCTCCGCACTGAAGTACCGCGGCCCGGCCGCATTGTATAGAGTATAGAGCATCCACTCACCCCAAGCCGTATGACGGAGTTGACGATGTTGGCAGTCCAGGCGGCCTCCACCCGCAGCAAGTCCTGCCGCGGCTCCGCACTGAAGTACCGCGGCCCGGCCGTATTGTATAGAGTAAAGAGCATCCACTCACCCCAAGCCGTATGACGGAGTTGACGATGTTGGCAGTCCAGGCGGCCTCCACCCGCAGCAAGTCCTGCCGCGTCTCCGCACTGAAGTACCGCGGCCCGGCCGCATTGTATAGAGTAAAGAGCATCCACTCACCCCAAGCCGTATGACGGAGTTGACGATGTTGGCAGTCCAGGCGGCCTCAACCCGCAGCAAGTCCTGCCGCGTCTCCGCACTGAAGTACCGCGGCCCGGCCGTATTGTATAGAGTAAAGAGCATCCACTCACCCCAAGCCGTATGACGGAGTTGACGATGTTGGCAGTCCAGGCGGCCTCCACCCGCAGCAAGTCCTGCCGCGTCTCCGCACTGAAGTACCGCGGCCCGGCCGCATTGTATAGAGTAAAGAGCATCCACTCACCCCAAGCCGTATGACGGAGTTGACGATGTTGGCAGTCCAGGCGGCCTCCACCCGCAGCAAGTCCTGCCGCGTCTCCGCACTGAAGTACCGCGGCCAGGCCGTATTGTATAGAGTAAAGAGCATCCACTCACCCCAAGCCGTATGACGGAGTTGACGATGTTGGCAGTCCAGGCGGCCTCCACCCGCAGCAAGTCCTGCCGCGTCTCCGCACTGAAGTACCGCGGCCCGGCCGCATTGTATAGAGTAAAGAGCATCCACTCACCCCAAGCCGTATGACGGAGTTGACGATGTTGGCAGTTCAGGCGGCCTCCACCCGCAGCAAGTCCTGCCGCGTCTCCGCACTAAGGTACCGCGGCCCGGCCGCATTGTATAGAGTAAAGAGCATCCACTCACCCCAAGCCGTATGACGGAGTTGACGATGTTGGCAGTCCAGGCGGCCTCCACCCGCAGCAAGTCCTGCCGCGTCTCCGCACTGAAGTACCGCGGCCCGGCCGCATTGTATAGAGTATAGAGCATCCACTCACCCCAAGCCGTATGACGGAGTTGACGATGTTGGCAGTCCAGGCGGCCTCCACCCGCAGCAAGTCCTGCCGCGTCTCCGCACTGAAGTACCGCGGCCCGGCCGTATTGTATAGAGTAAAGAGCATCCACTCACCCCAAGCCGTATGACGGAGTTGACGATGTTGGCAGTCCAGGCGGCCTCCACCCGCAGCAAGTCCTGCCGCGTCTCCGCACTGAAGTACCGCGGCCCGGCCGCATTGTATAGAGTAAAGAGCATCCACTCACCCCAAGCCGTATGACGGAGATGACGATGTTGGCAGTCCAGGCGGCCTCCACCCGCAGCAAGTCCTGCCGCGTCTCCGCACTGAAGTACCGCGGCCCGGCCGCATTGTATAGAGTAAAGAGCATCCACTCACCCCAAGCCGTATGACGGAGATGACGATGTTGGCAGTCCAGGCGGCCTCCACCCGCAGCAAGTCCTGCCGCGTCTCCGCACTGAAGTACCGCGGCCCGGCCGCATTGTATAGAGTAAAGAGCATCCACTCACCCCAAGCCGTATGACGGAGTTGACGATGTTGGCAGTCCAGGCGGCCTCCACCCGCAGCAAGTCCTGCCGCGTCTCCGCACTGAAGTACCGCGGCCCGGCCGCATTGTATAGAGTAAAGAGCATCCACTCACCCCAAGCCGTATGACGGAGTTGACGATGTTGGCAGTCCAGGCAGCCTCCACCCGCAGCAAGTCCTGCCGCGTCTCCGCACTAAGGTACCGCGGCCCGGCCGCATTGTATAGAGTAAAGAGCATCCACTCACCCCAAGCCGTATGACGGAGTTGACGATGTTGGCAGTTCAGGCGGCCTCCACCCGCAGCAAGTCCTGCCGCGTCTCCGCACTAAGGTACCGCGGCCCGGCCGCATTGTATAGAGTAAAGAGCATCCACTCACCCCAAGCCGTATGACGGAGTTGACGATGTTGGCAGTTCAGGCGGCCTCCACCCGCAGCAAGTCCTGCCGCGTCTCCGCACTAAGGTACCGCGGCCCGGCCGCATTGTATAGAGTAAAGAGCATCCACTCACCCCAAGCCGTATGACGGAGTTGACGATGTTGGCAGTCCAGGCGGCCTCCACCCGCAGCAAGTCCTGCCGCGTCTCCGCACTGAAGTACCGCGGCCCGGCCGCATTGTATAGAGTATAGAGCATCCACTCACCCCAAGCCGTATGACGGAGTTGACGATGTTGGCAGTCCAGGCGGCCTCCACCCGCAGCAAGTCCTGCCGCGTCTCCGCACTGAAGTACCGCGGCCCGGCCGTATTGTATAGAGTAAAGAGCATCCACTCACCCCAAGCCGTATGACGGAGTTGACGATGTTGGCAGTCCAGGCGGCCTCCACCCGCAGCAAGTCCTGCCGCGTCTCCGCACTGAAGTACCGCGGCCCGGCCGCATTGTATAGAGTAAAGAGCATCCACTCACCCCAAGCCGTATGACGGAGTTGACGATGTTGGCAGTCCAGGCGGCCTCCACCCGCAGCAAGTCCTGCCGCGTCTCCGCACTGAAGTACCGCGGCCCGGCCGTATTGTATAGAGTAAAGAGCATCCACTCACCCCAAGCCGTATGACGGAGTTGACGATGTTGGCAGTCCAGGCGGCCTCCACCCGCAGCAAGTCCTGCCGCGTCTCCGCACTGAAGTACCGCGGCCCGGCCGCATTGTATAGAGTAAAGAGCATCCACTCACCCCAAGCCGTATGACGGAGTTGACGATGTTGGCAGTCCAGGCGGCCTCCACCCGCAGCAAGTCCTGCCGCGTCTCCGCACTAAGGTACCGCGGCCCGGCCGCATTGTATAGAGTAAAGAGCATCCACTCACCCCAAGCCGTATGACGGAGTTGACGATGTTGGCAGTTCAGGCGGCCTCCACCCGCAGCAAGTCCTGCCGCGTCTCCGCACTAAGGTACCGCGGCCCGGCCGCATTGTATAGAGTAAAGAGCATCCACTCACCCCAAGCCGTATGACGGAGTTGACGATGTTGGCAGTCCAGGCGGCCTCCACCCGCAGCAAGTCCTGCCGCGTCTCCGCACTGAAGTACCGCGGCCCGGCCGCATTGTATAGAGTATAGAGCATCCACTCACCCCAAGCCGTATGACGGAGTTGACGATGTTGGCAGTCCAGGCGGCCTCCACCCGCAGCAAGTCCTGCCGCGTCTCCGCACTGAAGTACCGCGGCCCGGCCGTATTGTATAGAGTAAAGAGCATCCACTCACCCCAAGCCGTATGACGGAGTTGACGATGTTGGCAGTCCAGGCGGCCTCCACCCGCAGCAAGTCCTGCCGCGTCTCCGCACTGAAGTACCGCGGCCCGGCCGCATTGTATAGAGTAAAGAGCATCCACTCACCCCAAGCCGTATGACGGAGTTGACGATGTTGGCAGTCCAGGCGGCCTCCACCCGCAGCAAGTCCTGCCGCGTCTCCGCACTGAAGTACCGCGGCCCGGCCGTATTGTATAGAGTAAAGAGCATCCACTCACCCCAAGCCGTATGACGGAGTTGACGATGTTGGCAGTCCAGGCGGCCTCCACCCGCAGCAAGTCCTGCCGCGTCTCCGCACTGAAGTACCGCGGCCCGGCCGCATTGTATAGAGTAAAGAGCATCCACTCACCCCAAGCCGTATGACGGAGTTGACGATGTTGGCAGTCCAGGCGGCCTCCACCCGCAGCAAGTCCTGCCGCGTCTCCGCACTGAAGTACCGCGGCCCGGCCGTATTGTATAGAGTAAAGAGCATCCACTCACCCCAAGCCGTATGACGGAGTTGACGATGTTGGCAGTCCAGGCGGCCTCCACCCGCAGCAAGTCCTGCCGCGTCTCCGCACTGAAGTACCGCGGCCCGGCCGCATTGTATAGAGTAAAGAGCATCCACTCACCCCAAGCCGTATGACGGAGTTGACGATGTTGGCAGTCCAGGCGGCCTCCACCCGCAGCAAGTCCTGCCGCGTCTCCGCACTAAGGTACCGCGGCCCGGCCGCATTGTATAGAGTAAAGAGCATCCACTCACCCCAAGCCGTATGACGGAGTTGACGATGTTGGCAGTTCAGGCGGCCTCCACCCGCAGCAAGTCCTGCCGCGTCTCCGCACTAAGGTACCGCGGCCCGGCCGCATTGTATAGAGTAAAGAGCATCCACTCACCCCAAGCCGTATGACGGAGTTGACGATGTTGGCAGTCCAGGCGGCCTCCACCCGCAGCAAGTCCTGCCGCGTCTCCGCACTGAAGTACCGCGGCCCGGCCGCATTGTATAGAGTATAGAGCATCCACTCACCCCAAGCCGTATGACGGAGTTGACGATGTTGGCAGTCCAGGCGGCCTCCACCCGCAGCAAGTCCTGCCGCGTCTCCGCACTGAAGTACCGCGGCCCGGCCGTATTGTATAGAGTAAAGAGCATCCACTCACCCCAAGCCGTATGACGGAGTTGACGATGTTGGCAGTCCAGGCGGCCTCCACCCGCAGCAAGTCCTGCCGCGTCTCCGCACTGAAGTACCGCGGCCCGGCCGCATTGTATAGAGTAAAGAGCAT
This sequence comes from Diarsia rubi, assembly GCA_932274075.1. Lineage (NCBI taxonomy): Eukaryota > Metazoa > Arthropoda > Insecta > Lepidoptera > Noctuidae > Diarsia > Diarsia rubi. The sequence continues at coordinate 23,884,768 of OW026412.1, forward strand.
CCACTCACCCCAAGCCGTATGACGGAGTTGACGATGTTGGCAGTCCAGGCGGCCTCCACCCGCAGCAAGTCCTGCCGCGTCTCCGCACTGAAGTACCGCGGCCCGGCCGTATTGTATAGAGTAAAGAGCATCCACTCACCCCAAGCCGTATGACGGAGTTGACGATGTTGGCAGTCCAGGCGGCCTCCACCCGCAGCAAGTCCTGCCGCGTCTCCGCACTGAAGTACCGCGGCCCGGCCGCATTGTATAGAGTAAAGAGCATCCACTCACCCCAAGCCGTATGACGGAGTTGACGATGTTGGCAGTCCAGGCGGCCTCCACCCGCAGCAAGTCCTGCCGCGTCTCCGCACTGAAGTACCGCGGCCCGGCCGTATTGTATAGAGTAAAGAGCATCCACTCACCCCAAGCCGTATGACGGAGTTGACGATGTTGGCAGTCCAGGCGGCCTCCACCCGCAGCAAGTCCTGCCGCGTCTCCGCACTGAAGTACCGCGGCCCGGCCGCATTGTATAGAGTAAAGAGCATCCACTCACCCCAAGCCGTATGACGGAGTTGACGATGTTGGCAGTTCAGGCGGCCTCCACCCGCAGCAAGTCCTGCCGCGTCTCCGCACTAAGGTACCGCGGCCCGGCCGCATTGTATAGAGTAAAGAGCATCCACTCACCCCAAGCCGTATGACGGAGTTGACGATGTTGGCAGTCCAGGCGGCCTCCACCCGCAGCAAGTCCTGCCGCGTCTCCGCACTGAAGTACCGCGGCCCGGCCGCATTGTATAGAGTATAGAGCATCCACTCACCCCAAGCCGTATGACGGAGTTGACGATGTTGGCAGTCCAGGCGGCCTCCACCCGCAGCAAGTCCTGCCGCGTCTCCGCACTGAAGTACCGCGGCCCGGCCGTATTGTATAGAGTAAAGAGCATCCACTCACCCCAAGCCGTATGACGGAGTTGACGATGTTGGCAGTCCAGGCGGCCTCCACCCGCAGCAAGTCCTGCCGCGTCTCCGCACTGAAGTACCGCGGCCCGGCCGCAGTGTATAGAGTAAAGAGCATCCACTCACCCCAAGCCGTATGACGGAGTTGACGATGTTGGCAGTCCAGGCGGCCTCCACCCGCAGCAAGTCCTGCCGCGTCTCCGCACTGAAGTACCGCGGCCCGGCCGTATTGTATAGAGTAAAGAGCATCCACTCACCCCAAGCCGTATGACGGAGTTGACGATGTTGGCAGTCCAGGCGGCCTCCACCCGCAGCAAGTCCTGCCGCGTCTCCGCACTGAAGTACCGCGGCCCGGCCGCATTGTATAGAGTAAAGAGCATCCACTCACCCCAAGCCGTATGACGGAGTTGACGATGTTGGCAGTCCAGGCGGCCTCCACCCGCAGCAAGTCCTGCCGCGTCTCCGCACTGAAGTACCGCGGCCGGGCCGCATTGTATAGAGTAAAGAGCATCCACTCACCCCAAGCCGTATGACGGAGTTGACGATGTTGGCAGTCCAGGCGGCCTCCACCCGCAGCAAGTCCTGCCGCGTCTCCGCACTGAAGTACCGCGGCCGGGCCGCATTGTATAGAGTAAAGAGCATCCACTCACCCCAAGCCGTATGACGGAGTTGACGATGTTGGCAGTCCAGGCGGCCTCCACCCGCAGCAAGTCCTGCCGCGTCTCCGCACTGAAGTACCGCGGCCGGGCCGCATTGTATAGAGTAAAGAGCATCCACTCACCCCAAGCCGTATGACGGAGTTGACGATGTTGGCAGTCCAGGCGGCCTCCACCCGCAGCAAGTCCTGCCGCGTCTCCGCACTGAAGTACCGCGGCCCGGCCGCACTGCCGCCCGCCGGTCCGGGCGCGGAGCTCTGCACCAGGAAGCAGTGTTGGCGCCAGTCCACTGTCTCGCTCTCCTTCACTGTGCGGAACATCGTCTGGTACACCTTCAGCGTTTCCGGACATTTCGCTAGCTCGGTTATGTTCATCTGGAAAACGAAAGAAATCTATATTTGCCCGTTTTTTTTGCAAAAGAGTTTTCTTTTGCAAAAAAAACGGGCACTTTAGATTTTTTTCTCTACTTCAATGAAGAAGAACAAGAAATAGATTTTATTAATTTGACGATGTATTGACATGTTATTTGAAGCATCCTGGCATGATTCTTTACATTCCAAATTTAAAATTTGAAATTAATAAAAGAAAAATAATGATTATTGTGGATTATTCTAAAATTGCTTTACTAATGGCGCGAATTGCTGAAACGATTTTTAACTGATTACGATATTTTAAAACTTTTTGGATATTTTCTGCAAATTAAACAGTTTAATCTTTTTTTTTAGATTAAATACCACTTTTTGATATGAGTGATAAAGCGATAAGGGCCGGTAAAATTATAGCCCTCCTTGAAGATGGTTTTTCGCAAACTTACGTATCTCAGCGGCTAAATGTGAGACGTTCAACTGTCCAGAGGACTTGGCAACGGTATCAAGAAACCGGTTCGGTCAAAAGAAGACCCGGTTCGGTCAAAAGAAGACCCGGTTCGGGAAGAAAACGATGCACAGAACCAAGAGATGACCGCTTTTTGGTTGCGGAATCGTAAGGCGTCAAGTGTGGACCTGAAGAAGAGCCTTGAAGAAGTAAGAGGAGTAGAAGTTAGCTTGTGGACGGTCAGGAGGAGGCTTTTGGCTGCCAATATCAGGAGTTACCGCCCAGCTCGGGGCCCTAAATTACTCCGTGAGCACCGTGTTGCTCGACTTCAGTTTGCTCGGAACTGTGGTTCATGGACTCTGGAGGACTGTAATAAAGTATTGTTTTCTGATGAAGCTAGAATCTCTTTGTGTGGAGAGGACCGACGCCGGCGAGTGCTGCGAAGACCACGGAACGCTATGCGGAAGTGTGTTTCGAAGAAATCACTCCTTATGGCGGAGGCTCCGTTATGTTTTGGGCAGCAATTAATTCGACGGAACGTACGGAGTTAGTTTTCATAGAAAATGGAACTGAAGAAGTGCAAGAAGTTGGGATCCGTCATTTAGATTGGCCAGCTCGAAGTCCTGACCTCAATCCAATTGAGCATGTCTGGGATGTTCTAAAGAGACGGGTAAGATCAGTGCAACCTGCTCCACAGAACATCAGGGATCTAAAAAGAGTGATTGCAGAAGAGTGGAAACGTATTCCTCAAAACGTTATTAAAAACATCGTGGAAAGCATGCCCAGAAGGATTCAAGCTGTGATTTTGGCAAGAGTAGGTCACACTCGTTATTAGGTTTTTACATTTGTAACTTTATTCAATTCAAAAAAGTAAAAAAAAAATCTTGTCTTTATTGCCGACCACTTCTTATTGTTTGGGCGTGTACATCGGTTTTAAGGAATCTATCGTTTTTTATTCTTTTAATTGCCCGAATTCACTTCACGCGCATTAATTTACACGATTATAAGTATCCAGACTACGACAATGAAATAAATTTCATTTAATTAACTCAAATCGACCTTAGAACGTAATGTCCTTAGGTGCCCGTTTTTTTTGCAAAAGATATAGTGTATATTAAAATGTATCGCCGAAATGTACGTACGCACATAACTTCTGAACTACTGACAAAGTTTATTTATTTATTTTACTATTTAGGTACACACAGTAGACAACACAGGAAAATAACAATATAAAATTTGAGTACATAGGTACTGCTTATTTCAAGAAATTTCTGCAAAAGGACAAATGAAAAAAGGAATGTAGACTATAGCGCGAATAGGTTAAAAAAATTACATTTTCTTCCAACTATGCTTTAATTTCATCACAATTACACTAAAAACTCAGTACAAAGCGAGTCTTTAATTCTCTAGAGCAATAAAAATGTATGAAATTTCATTATTGCACAGTTTATTTTTTTTTATAGCTCTATTCAGCCAGCCGATATGAATACTTTTTTTTTTACGTAAGTACGTATTATTCGTTTCTATCCTACTTGTTCCAAATTTAAAAAATGATTGCTGCTCTCTGATTTAAAAATGAAAGAAATTTAAAAAAGTGATTTGGCGGGAACTTTGTTAATCTTGCTTGACAATATTTTTGGAAACGATAAAGTGTGATACTATCTGATTTTGAGTGCTTCGGCTTTTAATTAAAATGGAATCATCTAGCGACACATTAACTCCGGAAAACATTCTAGTTGAAGCCGACAGTGTTATAGAAAATCTTTTACCCTTAAAATCTCGAGTACAATACGTAAAATCTTATGAGAAATTTATTGATTGGAAAGATAGAAATGGAGCAAAGTCGTTCTCAGAGAGTGTATGAATGGCTTATTTTAGTGAACTATCGAAAAAAATGAAGCCATCTTCGTTGTGGTCCATAATTATACTCAATGCTAAAATCCACTGTTAGCACAAGACACAATGTGCATATCAAAGAATATTCAAAACTCACAGCGTTTTTGAAACGATCATCGGATGGGTTCAAAAGCAAAAAATCTAAAGTTTTTACTGCTCAAAACGTAGAGATGTTTTTAAATAAATCCCCTGATGACATATATTTAGCTACAAAGGTATGTTTATCGAAAAAAACAAATATTTTTATTTTACTATATTATTTTTTATTTGAATGTACGAATATACAAATAAAATTATCTATCTTTCCAGGTTGCTCTAATTTTTAGCGTTAGTGGTGCTTGTAGAACCTCTGAATTATTGAATATTACGGTTGACGATATAGAAACTCACGACAACATGTTGCTTATAAAACTTGTTAACACCAAAACGAAAAAAGATCGAATGTTCGTAATTCGCGATGAGTTCGTGAAAGTCGTGGATAAATATTGACTACTTCGTCCAACAGAAACAAGCACGCCGCGGTTCTTCTTGAATTACAAAAATGGTATATGTACGACAAGTTATAGGCAGAAACAAATTTGGAAATTTTCCTAAAGAGATTGCTACATTTCTAAAGCTTCCGAACCCAGAACTCTACACAGGCCATTGCTTCCGTCGAACCTCAGCAACGCTTCTCGCAGATTCCGGCGCAAATTTAACTACACTCAAGCGCCACGGCGGCTGGAAATCCGACCAAGTAGCAGAGGGCTATATTGAAGAGTCGGTTGAAAACAAAAGTAAAATTACTTCATGTATTACGGAAGCAATTCATTTAAATCAATCGACATCGCCGCGCCCATCTACTTCCCGTGATAACGACTTCATTGTAACAAATCAGCCAGGCCTATCTACCTCGTCTGATAATATTATTCAGTCCCAAGTTAAACAAACAAATATAAATTTGCCCAACAAAACTCTTAACCTTACGTTTAATAATTGTTCAAATATAACTTTTAATTTCAATAATTAAACTTTTATTTTAACTGTTCGATATGAGTTTCTTTTATCTACTATTCCTATAGGTAATAGGTAGGTAGGTTGAAAGAAAAGCAGATTATGCACCTCGCCTTAAGTAATTTATATTGCCCTCGTGCCTGTTAGATTATAGCCCTCGCTTACGCTCGGGCTCTAAATCAGGCACTCGGTGCAATAATAAATTACTTTGCGCTCGATGCAATAATCTACTATACCTAGTCTGAAATGCACACCTTTTATGTTTATTTATAATGTCAATCATTAAGAATTACTGTTTAGTTCCCAACAGAAAAATGGTTTTTCAAATGGTATTAGTTTCGAGAATATCAGCCGTGCCGGGCGACCGCGGGCGGGAGCTGAGGCGCGGAGGGCGCACTGCAGCTGGAGCTTGCCACTGCGTCAACGTCCTCGCTACCGAGCGTTAGCTACCACAAAATCATTCCTTGTCTACTCAAGTTTTAGTTAACCGATTGTTGTTTCCTGTAAAATCTTACAACCTCAATATACAGTCCACACTATCGAAATCACCTTGTTTCAATCCTCCCAACATCTTGAGGAAACCCAGCCGTTTCTCTGCAATTAGCTTATAATATACAAATTACTTGCAGTTCGTTGGTCACGCTAAAACACGAGAACAGCTGGACCGATTAAGCTAATTTAATAGTAGGTAGGTAGTAGGTAGATAGTAGGTAGGTAGTAGGTAGGTAGTAGGTAGGTAGTAGGTAGGTAGTAGGTAGGTAGTAGGTAGGTAGTAGGTAGGTAGTAGGTAGGTAGTAGGTAGGTAGTAGGTAGGTAGTAGGTAGGTAGTAGGTAGGTAGTAGGTAGGTAGTAGGTAGGTAGTAGGTAGGTAGTACGTAGGTAGTAGGTAGGTAGTACGTAGGTAGTAGGTAGGTAGTAGGTAGGTAGTAGGTAGGTAGTAGGTAGGTAGTAGGTAGGTAGTAGGTAGGTAGTAGGTAGGTAGTAGGTAGGTAGTAGGTAGGTAGTAGGTAGGTAGTAGGTAGGTAGTAGGTAGGTAGTAGGTAGGTAGTAGGTAGGTAGTAGGTAGGTAGTAGGTAGGTAGTAGGTAGGTAGTAGGTAGGTAGTAGGTAGGTAGTAGGTAGGTAGTAGGTAGGTAGTAGGTAGGTAGTAGGTAGGTAGTAGGTAGGTAGTAGGTAGGTAGTAGGTAGGTAGTAGGTAGGTAGTAGGTAGGTAGTAGGTAGGTAGTAGGTAGGTAGTAGGTAGGTAGTAGGTAGGTAGTAGGTAGGTAGTAGGTAGGTAGTAGGTAGGTAGTAGGTAGGTAGTAGGTAGGTAGTAGGTAGGTAGTAGGTAGGTAGTAGGTAGGTAGTAGGTAGGTAGTAGGTAGGTAGTAGGTAGGTAGTAGGTAGGTAGTAGGTAGGTAGTAGGTAGGTAGTAGGTAGGTAGTAGGTAGGTAGTAGGTAGGTAGTAGGTAGGTAGTAGGTAGGTAGTAGGTAGGTAGTAGGTAGGTAGTAGGTAGGTAGTAGGTAGGTAGTAGGTAGGTAGTAGGTAGGTAGTAGGTAGGTAGTAGGTAGGTAGTAGGTAGGTAGTAGGTAGGTAGTAGGTAGGTAGTAGGTAGGTAGTAGGTAGGTAGTAGGTAGGTAGTAGGTAGGTAGTAGGTAGGTAGTAGGTAGGTAGTAGGTAGGTAGTAGGTAGGTAGTAGGTAGGTAGTAGGTAGGTAGTAGGTAGGTAGTAGGTAGGTAGTAGGTAGGTAGTAGGTAGGTAGTAGGTAGGTAGTAGGTAGGTAGTAGGTAGGTAGTAGGTAGGTAGTAGGTAGGTAGTAGGTAGGTAGTAGGTAGGTAGTAGGTAGGTAGTAGGTAGGTAGTAGGTAGGTAGTAGGTAGGTAGTAGGTAGGTAGTAGGTAGGTAGTAGGTAGGTAGTAGGTAGGTAGTAGGTAGGTAGTAGGTAGGTAGTAGGTAGGTAGTAGGTAGGTAGTAGGTAGGTAGTAGGTAGGTAGTAGGTAGGTAGTAGGTAGGTAGTAGGTAGGTAGTAGGTAGGTAGTAGGTAGGTAGTAGGTAGGTAGTAGGTAGGTAGTAGGTAGGTAGTAGGTAGGTAGTAGGTAGGTAGTAGGTAGGTAGTAGGTAGGTAGTAGGTAGGTAGGTAGTAGGTAGGTAGTAGGTAGGTAGTAGGTAGGTAGTAGGTAGGTAGTAGGTAGGTAGTAGGTAGGTAGTAGGTAGGTAGTAGGTAGGTAGTAGGTAGGTAGTAGGTAGGTAGTAGGTAGGTAGTAGGTAGGTAGTAGGTAGGTAGTAGGTAGGTAGTAGGTAGGTAGTAGGTAGGTAGTAGGTAGGTAGTAGGTAGGTAGTAGGTAGGTAGTAGGTAGGTAGTAGGTAGGTAGTAGGTAGGTAGTAGGTAGGTAGTAGGTAGGTAGTAGGTAGGTAGTAGGTAGGTAGTAGGTAGGTAGTAGGTAGGTAGTAGGTAGGTAGTAGGTAGGTCGTAGGTAGGCAGTAGCTACGTAGTAGGTAGGTAGTAGGTAGGTCGTAGGTAGGCAGTAGATAGGTAGTAGGTAGGTAGTAGGTAGGTCGTAGGTAGGCAGTAGCTAGGTAGTAGGTAGGTAGTAGGTAGGCAGTAGCTAGGTTCATTTCTATCTTTAGGTTAAGCCGTGCTTCCCTAGGACGGTCAGTGGATGGGTGACTACCCACACATCACGTGCAGAGTTTGTGCCTCGGAAAGCATTCTTTGGCAGTCGTTACAAGTTTAGTAGTTTGTGACCTGAAAATCTGACAACCTGTCTTACCAAAGAGTATCGTATTACCTAGTATTAACTGGGTTGTGGAGGTCAGATAGGCAGTCGCTCCATGTAAAATACTACTATTTCAGCAGCGTCCAGACAGACTTAAGCCGATCCACAGCATAGTTAGTACTAGGTAATACGATCAACATGTCAAGTGTCATCAAAGGTAAGTCTGGCCCTTGAGCAGTGGCAGTGGTGTGGTACAGACCGGCGGCACGTCGAACAGCATGACGTCGGTGCCCTTGAGCAGCAGGAACTTGGCGCGGTAGGCCTGCCACGCCTGCTGCGCCTGCACCACGCCCTCGTGCACCCAGCCCATGTACTCGATGCGCTCGCCCACGCACAAGTGCCGGTTGAACAGCTTCATCTATACACATGCATTATTATAGCTAACATGACAACAGCATTGTGTAATCAATTACACACGGTGCTCCTCGTCTCACTTCTTTGTCGTTCAAGTCAATAAACAAGGCATATACTTTTCATAATATTGAACTTGGCTTTTATTTCACATTTATATGTTGATAGAAGTTGGATGGACTCTTTAATGTACAGGTCATATAGGCGTAGTACTGACCTGTAGGTTGGTAAGTCCCACGATGTTATCGGAGATACTCTTGAGCCAGTGCGAGAGCGCGGCGGGGTCCTCAGCGTGTATGACGCCGGTCGTCAGCTGCGGTCTCGCGCCGCGGACCTGGCGACATCATAACAGTGTGCTTGGTTAAGTATGAACAACTGCGACAAGTCCATCATTCTCCAAAACGGAAGATACCAGACGGTGGTTCTACAAACAAAACTAAGCCGTGTCGACTCGACGCCCGTCGGCGCTGCGGGTTGTTCGCAAGAGATACCGCGGCCTCGACACAAAGCGCTAAGAAGGAACATGGGTTATTTTTAGTGTATAGAAATCTGACAATCTCTGCCTAGAGTGGGAGGAATAATTTTATGATTTCCCACCCACCAAAAAAAGGTCAATTTTGCTTGTTTGATGCAGGATTTCACGATACGCTTGGATGGTTCGTTTATGTAGTGTTGTAGAAACGGCCACGCTTATATCATATTCATTAAGCTGTCGTAATGAAGTCATGGGCGATAGGTGTGGCTTGAGTATTTGATGATAGAAGACTTTTTTAAATAAGCACCTACAATATAAAAAACGTACCTCAAACGCTCCGGGCCGTAGTTTATCCGTACCTAATACGTATCTTGTGACGTAGCCCATCATCAAAGGAACTGCAACAATAATAAATGAATATAAGTTTTTAAACTGACATGGTCACTAACTGAAAACGTGATATTTGTTTGCTTTTTTTTTCGGGATCAGAAAGAAAGCAATATTTGTATGGTTTACTTAATGTTATTGTTAGCTGTATCTTACAGCCCGTCGGGGCAGCGGGTGACATACCTGATATGACGTCGAGCCAGTCCTTGGTGTCTGCGGGTTTGTCGGAGGCGACGGAGGGCGGTCGCGAGCCGCGCACGGAGCCGGTGGCGCTGCCCGGCCGACTGCTCTCGTCGCCGTCCGCCCAAGCGCTCTGCGGTCACCGAATACATACAGGTTGTAGACAAGCCCTTCACGAATCCGTCAACCAAGCATAATGCACATCAGAATCAATATCCCTACTCAAAAATTATTGCTGGAAAATGACTTTTTTGGGGTCAAAAATCACATTTTATGGTAAAACTCCAAATAACCCTCTTAAAACATTGTACTAGTGGATGCTTTGAATAGTAAATGGGTCATGGAGGTAAATTAAGTAAAATTACAACCTGAAATACTAGTATTAAAAAAACGGCTGTGAAAAAGTTGAAACTTTGACCGCCAATATCTCCGTAACCCCCCCTAGTTACGGAGATATTGGGGGTATGGTGTAGAACATTAAAAAAATTGCAGTCATGGGGAGAACAAATGTCTTTCAGCTTCGTTAAGGGTACTTTTACACCCTTTAATTATAACACTTTTGCATTACAGTCCCTTCGGTTATTTTATTTTGATCTTTATTCTGGGAATGATATGGTAGTACTTGGTTTAAAGATAATTCGGAAAGCTTCCATAAATGCTGCAGTCTGTGGCTGCGGTCGCATTAGGGATGTTTCCTGACAAAAAAATATGATTCTAATGAGTCGGTCTGTTAGATTATCGATAAATATTTGCACTCTGTTTGTTTACGAAAACGGAGACCTAGGTCGGTGGCCCGACAGCTTTTAAGCGAAGAAGCTCAGAATACCAGTTATAAAAGAATATAGAAGCTCTTCAAGTTCTTCTGAACATACCTGCCAGCCACCGTTAGTCTGTTCGGAGTTCTTCTCAGAGTTACAGTTGGCGTCTACAGTCTTATTGTGAAGAGAAGGATGGTCGTCACCGGTACTGCTGTCCGTATCTGATGCACCGTCCGCTGAAAACGATAAATAACATCATAGTAAAGAACAGCTGTAATCGTAATAGAGAAGTAGAAAAGAATAATGTCCTCGCTGCTGCAAATTCATTTGGGGTACGCCCCCAAATGAATTGGGATAGGGTCACCCAAAGGGCAAGGGAGAGGGCTATGCTCGGATTTTACTTGGGTCTCGAATCAGAAATGAAGACATCCCCATGAGAAGCAAGGTTACCGACGCCGATGTAGCCCGAAGAATTGCCAAACTTAAGTGGCAATGGGCAGGGCACATGGCTCGCAGAATGAATGGCCGATGGGGCCGAAAAGTTGTGGAGTGGCGACCACGAACTGGAAGACGTTGCGACGAGCGACCTCCCACTAGGTAGACCGATGACCTGGTGAAGGTTCCAGGGACCCGTTGGATGCGAGACTTACGGCTCCGGTCAATGTGGCGACACTTGGGGAAGGCCTATATCCACTAGTGGATGTCTGAACTGCTGTGGTAAAAACCTCTCTCTAATTTTATTTATTTATACGGCTAAAACTACACTTAAACGATGCACAAATATTGGTGGACGTCATTTATTCTTCAGTGTGAAGAAGCTCGTTCGAAGAATTAGAACTTAGAACCGTTAGTATGAACGCTGGAGGGTTAAGATGTCTTTGTGGTTGGTTACTTATCAACAAGATTTAGCTATTGTAGTTGTTTAAAGGCAGCCGGTCAGATTTCTTAATGTTCAGTTTTTAAGTTGATCTAGTATTCACAAGTAAAGCGTCGCTGGATATGTTATGCGAAGAATCTCGCGGTATCCATCAACGTGGCTCGTCTTCACCTCATCATATCTCTAGGGTCACTCGGTCATAAAGGTTTTACTGAACGAATTAAAGAAAATAATATGGAGATGGACACTGAGTGTGCCTTCTAACTGTAAGTATAAGGTCGGCCTTTAATAAAATTGAAAGATGCGATAAACCCGATTGGGACCCGCTATTACCTGGTTTAATATAGAAAGTTTGAAACACTCACCCTGCTTCTGTAAAAAAGGAGTGGCGGCCCTGTAGTGTTTAACAGTGAGCACAACTATATCGCCCGCATTCCGCAGTATGTTAACCGCGTCGTCGTGCTTGCACGCCGTTATGTACTCTCCGTTCACTGGAATAAGAAGCATTTTATGTAAGAATTTTCAAGACACAAGCGAGAAAAAATCCGCTGCAGCCAAAGCTTTGACAATAGTCACTATTAATATTTCTTCTATTATAAGCGGATGCAGCTTAGTACCAGATCTACACATGGAGCGACTGCCTTTCATGAACTACATAATAAGATAGGTACTGTCGAATACAGGGTAAACTCTAGGTTAACCTGTTGGTTTAGTACTTATTTATTACCTAGATATTAGTTGCCACGGTGGAAATCTTTAAATAAACTATTTATTAATAAAGCAAGAAAAACCTGCCGAGGTGGATATTCATAAATGACTCCGCACTGATGTGTTAATATGGCGCTGTTCGTCAAAAAATGGGGCACAAAATCCCATTGCTGCAGTTATGTGATAAATATTTACGCTTACGAACAAAAGAGCATACATTTTACTATACATCTAGTAGAAAGGAACAATAAGTACGTACGTAACTGATCCTGTCTCGTAATTGTCATTGTTCCACATACTAGAGTGTTCGTATTTATAGCCCAACCGTTTGATCCCAGTAATTATATTAGTCTTGCTCAACGGCGTCGCTTCTGTGAAATCATCTTTGTCCCAGATCTATCGTAGCGATTGATTAAAAACAACATACATAATATCAGCACGCCATTAACCCTCAAGGGATTACGTAGAGTGTACCAGATATTGTAACAAAGGCCCACGACATAAAAAAGCAATAAAAAAGCATCAATATACCACAAATTATTACTCATTATCAGCCTAGCCTTTTCCCAACTATCTTGGGGTAGGCTTCCAATCTGGCCGAATGCGGCTGAATACCAGTATTTTACATGGAGCGACTGCCTATCTGACCTCCACAACCTAGTCAATACTGGATAATACGACACCCTTTGGTAAGACTGGTTGTCAGAATTTCAGATCACTGACTAAAGAAAGAAAACATGTTTATTTAGCACAATGCCACAAGTGCACACAACAAACAATAAAAATTATGAAAGAAACTAAAAAACTAAACTGAAAAAAAAAAGAGCGTGTGCATCTCACGGCTGCCAAAGATCATATATGGCAGCCGGGACCAACAGCTTAACGTGCTTTTCGAGGCACGGAGGAAACTTGCATGTAATGGGGGGTCACCCATCCACAGACCAAAATAGGCAAAAGCGGCTTAACCTAAAGATCGATCCGAGTGGCAGTTATTATTACACCACAAATTATTACTATTACTGTAAAATCCCTGATGGCGTAATCCAATAACATTTACCTGTCGTCCAAATCAAACCCAAGACCTTTAACTCCAGTAGCGCTTGCAACACCAGACAAACGAGCCAGTCATTGACTGATTAATAAACGGTTCGTAAGTCTTCTAAAATAAGACTAAGTAACCTACTTGTTCGAGAATGTTATAGAAACAGTGATATGTTATTGTTAGACATAACCCGCTCGTTCCTATATATAGCCCAGCAGTTTGATCGTCGTAATTACATTTGCATAGCAGTGACGCGTCTACGAATTGCTCTTTACGGCGCCAAAAACTTCCAAAGCTACGCGCCTGGCAAATAATGTTTATCTTCAAGTAACAATGACTCACCGCTGTAGGGAGGTAAATAAAAGCTATATACGATTGAATATAAACATGTTAGGCGTAATTGGAATGCCAGCAGCTCAATAACCTAATTATCCTTTACGTGGTTTCTGATTTTACCTAATCCCCTTTGACTGTGAATTTCGCAACTCGCGCAGCCTACTAGCGAACTAAACAGGTTTTAAGATTCTAATCGATGAATTTGAGGCCCACCCAAGATATAAGTTATAAAGAGATGACTATTAACTACTGATTGATAGAGAAACATGGCAGACGAGGACATACTGCGCGGACCCCAAATAGAGAAAAAGAAAGTAGAAGTTGATATCATCTTTCTCCACAAACTGCACCAAATTCTCTAAACACAGCAAAAATAATCCAAGATCCCTATCAATCATGATCAGACAAATAAGTAAATAAAAATACCAATAAGCTAGCAGCCCGTGAAATCTAATTACCAAAGTCAGTCTGCCAATCCATCAAGCTTATTTTACGTCTAAAAACGATTCTAGGTCCCCAGAGAATCTTGATTGTCTTTAATGAATGGCACAACAGACATACAATTTGCATCCAGTAGTTAATTGTCACTTGTTAAGCAATTGTACGAGACTATACTAGAACTAATTCGAAGAATTAACTGTAATTTACTGCGTTTAGGACGCAGGATACATTGCTATGCGGTGCAGTTTTATTTAGCACCGTGGGACACAATGATGATGTCGGCTTGCCAGCTAGAATAGTTACATTATTGTCTAGCGCTGTAAAGTTATGCATGACAGAATCTCACGTTTTTTTCCAACGGGCAGAAACAACAGAACACGCTACACGCATGCTACATACCTTACACACATCTTTTGCATCGTCCACGTAACACGTTATTTCCAGTATTAGACACCCTCACCTTTCTGAAGACCATCACCAATGACGTCGTGTTTGTTTTTTTACGATCCTTGCGTTTCAATAGAGCTCTCATCTGCCTCGTAAATACCTTTTGTTAGTCGCTTTTCAATCATCTTCTCAATACATGCGCACGCCGAGTAAGGGCATTCACCAAGTCCCATTCTCGTTGAAATGATATTGTTTTGGTACTTCACCTACATTCAGTGGTAAAAGCGTGATTGCTCCACTAAAGTTCACGGAAGCCAGTTTTTATAAACAGCACCAAGTGTACCAACCTACACTCGGAGTGAAAACATCAAAGAAAGGTTAGCCCAATGAGCCTTGCCGATGGGTAGGGTACCTGTTGATATTTGTACTAATTTGAGCTTGGCAACGAACTAATAGCAACGATACCTAATTACTGAGGACAAAGGGCCGCCGGCCGGGGCGGCTGGACGCGCATAATTTATATTATTGGAAGTAGTAAAAATAAGTACTTAGATATGTATTTATTAAAACAATTTAATATTATTTACGTTTCTTCTCTAGCTTTTGCTAATTTGATCTTATGGCAAAATTATTGAGTAAGAACGTAATAGATACTATTGTAAATAGCAAAGGGAACGAAAATAAAGTACGCCTATTTGTATCGCAAACGTACGAGTAGATCCAATTTTTATTTACTCCACTCCGTCATCGTCTAGATCGTCAAGAAGAGGACGCCTGTATCCTTTTCCAAGCGAACGCAAATCAATACTTATTTACTTTTTGCCACTGTAGTTTATGTTAGTTATACAGTCTCCTTAGAGCAAACGAATCACGTAATGTATTAAATGAGTCTAACAAATAACGAAACCTAGGAAGGTACCTACAGACAGAAGGTCGAAAGTTCGAAAATTCTACCAAGGGGACTCATTTCACTCAATAACTGGGTTGTGGTCAGAGAGGTCAGATAAGCAGTCGCTCCGTTTAAAATACTGATATTCAGTTGCATCCGAATAGACTAAAATCCGATCCCAATGTAGCTAACACTAGGAAAAGACTATGCAGATTATGACAATGACCTGCTCTGGTACACCCTGAGCAGTCAGCTCCACTGTAATCTTCCCCTGGTATGGCATCAGCTATCCTCAACATTGTTAGTGTGGCAAACAATTTCCAAATCTTACCTTTGATTACAGCGTCTCCAACAAACAGTTGTCCAGTCTGATCAGCGGCCTGGTCCTTGTATATCTTGGAGATGAGGATAGGCAGCTTGTGTTCCGAACCACCCTTTATGCTGAGCCCAAGACCACCAACTTTTTGCCGCGTGATTTGGACCATACGCTCCTGGAAATAGGCCGTGAATAAGAGACAAATAACGTGAAAAGTAGCGTATAGTAGTGTAAGTATAAGTCATAATATCTGGAGATAAATTTCAGCGCCTTGACAGTTATTTATCGCGCTCCATGTAGCCTCATTTACGATATGCATCCACTATTGATATAAGGCAGGCCCGAGCTGTCTCAATTGATATGCAAGAAGCCTGTCTGTCTATTAAATAAGTTCGCAACATAGAAATATAAAAAACAGGTTAGGTAGGCGGGAATATTTTCGCAATTTACTGGTAGTTATTGAAGCCTTTGAGGAATGAGTTTTCTTTGACGCCAAGTAGTTAATTGGATTTAGTTGATTTGCATATTATGTGTCGAAACTGTGTAGGCGTATGATTATGAATATCGATCAGTTCATAGTCCTCTAGGTCCGATGGATGGAATGCTTGACAAAATAACAACCTTACAGGCACTAAATTATTCTGTACGTGTGGGTTTGTTGATGAAAATATAAGTAACTCGAATCACGAAGTACGATTTTGATGAGTTTCGCAGCTGGGACACATGGGAGTTAATCCAGATTGAAATAATAAATTAATTTTGTTATTTTTAATCCGGCAAAGAGTACGAGTGGCGAAAAACACACACGAGCGGCGAAAAGCTAATTATCTAAACAATAGGAAAATTTAAACACAGTCGGGTTTTAAATCCACATCTCGCGGCTTAGCTACAGTGAGATGGCACAGTCAACAAGGGCTACCTGCACTAAATGTTTCATTGTGCGTTTAATAATTCACTACTACCGCCCATTAGCTTGCTCCCTGCTTCATGCAAAAATCATTATCTGCGTGGATTTATGTTTGGATTGCTATAGAGAATGCTCAGCACCTATTTTTTGGAATGATATTTGCATGAGTTTTCGTGTTTTTTGTGTTGCACAGCTTCAGTAATCATAGATATTTTGCGTCAATTTCGAGAATTCCTACAGACAGACAACGGACTGACCGAAGGATGTTTGTAAATATTACCTACTCCTACATTCGTGATTACAGCATGTCAGTATGTGTGACGTACGAGCAGCATAAAGCATAATCATGATGGAAATGCATTCATCTCCATCCTAGCTCGTTCATAGTCCGACAGATATTTCGAAAATGATCCCTGACTGAAAGCCCGAATTTTCATGAAACACTGAAGTACCCATTGAAAATTTCCGAGAGGTTAATATCGGGAATAGCTCCGTTAAATTATGCCGGAAATGACCCAGTTGCAGCACTTAAAGGAGCTATTGTTGATAGTATTATGACTGCAGAGAGATGGCATCACCACAATGGTGGAACCTCTATGAAACGATGATATCTTCCGCGTTCATCCTATATCTTCGATAATCCAAGCATTAGCTTATTTATTTGTCACCGTTTAAATCATATTATTGGGATATTTTTATAGACTGTGATGAGGGATGTAGAATTGGGTTTAGGTTTAGTAAATTGACTTTTTCATGTGGTCCGCTAACCATTAGCGACTTTGTAGCAATCAATCATGATCTTTCAATCTATTCGCACACGTGATTTGTGCATTAATTTAAAATAGCGATGTTTTACGGGACTAATCGAAACATAGTGGAAATACCTACGTGACCGTGAACTTTATTCACGTGTCTGAAAAAACATTTACTTTTATTTGTTTAAACAGGTTAGTTTTGTATAGTAGGCTGTTAATATTAGACAAGAATGGGTAGGGTATACTATCAAATGTTTTCCGACATATTACAAGGTTAATGAATAGGATTTATGCAAACCAACCATGAAATAAAGCTACGGAAATGTGAGGGAAATCGAAAACAGTCACGAACGTAAAGCCGTTTCAATTAAAAATATTTTAAGTGCCGACTGAAAAGCATGAAATGGTAAACTAGATTTTCATTGCCTACTTAATATAATAATACGGTTGTTATTTATGTCATCAATACCTATTGGCCGACTATCAAGATTATGAGTAACGAAACCCTGTGTTGGGGTTTATGTTCAGAAGCTATAATATAAAAGTTTGTAGAAAAAAGGAATATTTATTATTTTTATACAAAATTTTCGTCCTAAATAATTACACTAATTTCATCGCAGGTAGTTCTTATCAAGATTGGTCTTGTATTTATATACTCGTACTTTGCCTATCATAGACACTTACATGTCGAAAATAAATGGCTTAGCAGTATTAATAATAACCATTAAGGTTTTAAGTAATGTAAAGTATGGAAGTTGAATCTTATCCCAAAGCAAAGCTTTAAATGATTATTTCCAATTCCACTGTGATACTGCCAAAACCAGGACATAATTTGTAAGGCCTTCTTTGTATTCACATAAACAATGTACTGGGGTATGGGTCTATAATTATAGCATTGCTTATCTATTTTTTTTTTTTTTAAATGATAAATCTAAAAGTCAAAGGTTCACTCACCCTAGCATGGGGTACATTCTTGTCCTTAGTTGTCTGCACAGGCACGGGGGCCTCTCGCTGTATGGTCACCGCATCCATTGTGAGCACCAGCCGCGCTGGCCTCGGACGGGATTTGCCATCCGAGACCTGCACCATGCCTGTGCGAATCTGAAAGGTGATGGGCTTTTAGTATTGTGTTAAATGCATTTCGGCAAAGTGAATGTAGATTTTTTACATAAAACTACAGTAATATTATAAAGAGGAAAGATTTATTTGTGATGAATAGGCTCCGAAACCACTGGACCGATTTGAAAAATTCTTTCGTTGTTGGGAAGCTACAGTATCCCCGGGTGACATCTTAGGCTACTTTTTATCCCTGTATTCCCACGGGAACAGAACTACGCGGGTGAAACCGCGTGACGTCCGCTAGTAATATATATAGTAGGTACTAGCTGTTGCCTGCGACTTTGGTCCAGTGGAAATTTTGATTAATGACAAAAAAAAAATGTTCAGGGTGCACCACTCTTATCACTTAGGCATATGAAAAATAGATAACGGCAGATCCCCAGACCTAGCGAATCTAGTGATAAAAATTTCTGAGTATGGTAACTAACACTATGACACTGGGGGCGGAGCGGCCTTTTATTGCCAAAGCTAGAAGATAAATTTATGTTTAAAATCGTCACCAAAGTCTCCATTATGTCGCTGGAACTTATAGCAATTCATCAAGCGGTACTTTATGCGGTAGATAATAATTTAAGTAAAGTTGTGATTTTTACTGATAGTAAAAGCGCGTTACAGCATGTGGCTCGATGCACCTCTGATAGCAGAGGAGCATCGATAGCCTACGAAATCCTAAAATTAATGAATCATCAAAATGAAAATAGTATTCATATTTTATTGCAATGGGTTCCAGCACACATAGGATTACGGGGCAACGAGGAGGCTGACAGGTTATCAAGGCTCGCAGTTGATATAGGAAATGAAATGCCATACCTACCAGATTATTGGGAATATGTCACCAGATTCAAAGAGAAATGCCTTTTAAATTGGAGGAGTTATTTTAATACAGTTTCAAAAGAAAAAGGTATTTGGTACAAAACAATTCAAGGTGAGCCTCCTCGTATGCCCTGGTTCGATGATGTTAAATTAAATAGGAACTATATTAAACTAGCTTTAAGACTGCGATCCGGACACTATCCATCGGCAAAATTTGCCTATCTAATGGGAAAAGTTACATCACCCAATTGTGTAATATGTAATAAACTGGAGGATGTACAGCATCTGCTGATGGATTGTATAATGAATAAAGATGAGAGAGAATTATTAATTAAAGATTTTAATTTAAATTTTCTTGATGTTGGGCTAATTTTATCAATTTTGGCAAATCCAAAATCAGAGCTAGCTAAAAGGTTAAGTAATCTGGCAAAACTAACTACTTAATTAATAATTCCCCCTCACTCACTTGTATTTAATAAAAATTGTGTAAGCGAATGTAATAGGGTACGATGGGGTTGGCGTATCCATGTGGATAAAAACCCCGTGTTAAATTAATAGAATAAAAAAAAAAAAA
The DNA here is from genome assembly GCA_932274075.1 of Diarsia rubi. Taxonomy (NCBI): domain Eukaryota; kingdom Metazoa; phylum Arthropoda; class Insecta; order Lepidoptera; family Noctuidae; genus Diarsia; species Diarsia rubi. The sequence goes on from OW026412.1 coordinate 23,904,126, forward strand.
AAAAAAAAAACACTATGACACGAGAATTTTATATATAGATATAAATGTGGAAGAAACCATGTCTTTTTCTGGATTGTTTTCTATCCCATAACTTGTAGGTATGATATTATAATTTATGTTTTCCTGGCAGAACGTTTTCATGACCTTTTATTTAAGACAATTTATTACACCAATCAAGATCTCATATTAGAAAAACAATAGAATGATTTCAATGCTAATTTGAACTACCCAGCTTTGAGCACACATTAAATTAATCTATCATTCTGTGTTCAAACAAGGGAAGTAATTAGTACTCCAATAGTGAATATTTTTGGCAGACAAACATTATTATTAGTCATTGTTTACACATTGGTTAGTGACCCTTGTGAAACGGTTTGTCTGTACACTTTCACTATTATTCGCTTTCCATGATGGCAGTCTCATAACTTTTAATATTAAAGTTATACGACTTTTATGTTGTGTCTGGTACACTGATGGTAAAGCTACACCTATTCCTTCTACTTACTGGTGAGTCGTCAACCTGGAGTACTTTTTCTTTACCAGAAAATTCCAGTTATATTATGGTATGTAATTTGGGTGTGTCTTATTAAAATACTAAGTCAAAAACCAGATTTTTTTTTAATCAAAATTAATTTTAACTATTATTTGCTTTTCTTGGTCTATCATGATATTTATAATTATTTATTTTAATAATGTAAAGGTGTGTAAGGATTTGGCTTTCATGGTTTTTAAATTACAACACATTTAATCAAATATTTGTCTTGAAAAGACTTTTTTGACCTGCAGTATTTTTTTATTGGCTATTCATATAATTTTTATACTTATTCGTTTTCTTTTAAACCCTTTTAAAAAAAATGAGAATTTTGTCTTATCACTGAGAAGGAGATGACTGAAGGTTGAAGTCTCAATCAAACTAAATAAAGCGATAAAGTGGCACCTGGGCAAAATACTACCTCTGCTAATGAGGGCCAGTAAATTATAGAATAAATGAACACTGCTTACCTTTTCATCTTTCTTCTCCTCAATAGGCGTCATCATTGTAGAACATGCACACCATAACGATATAAAATCTTTTGGAACGTCCCAAATATTATAAAACTAGAGAAGTTAAACAAAAAAATCTCGGATCCCAGATACTCTCACGAACTTCGGCCTCATAATGCTTTCTTGTAAACCATTTATCATCAAAGGTCCATTTCTAATTAGCCCTACTGTTGCTCCTAATGATAATTTTAATTATTTATGGGTTACACACACATTACAAATACTAAAAACAGGTCACTGGCATACGATAAATCAATATAGGTGAACGGCATCAAAACAATTGAAATACGGTGGATTTACTACAACAGTGGTGGATTTTTTAGATATTCATAACTATTTCATAAAATGTTTCTCGATAATTCGAACGCTTTCATTGACAAAATTACTATTTAATTGTACAATAACAAATAATTTCTCAGAGAATTGGCAACGGACGACACCACTTCATACGCGCAAAGTAGATACTAGTGATGTCCATTCAACTATTTGCTTCGAGTGACTTGCCAGCATAGTGAGTTTCGCTTAGTAACTTTTTCACGCAATCGATTATTGATTGTTCGGAGTCGATTCTTTTATAATGATTATAAGAGAATTCATCTAGTTCAATAATAACCTTAAATTCAGAATAGAATATTATAATATGTTTTTAACAATTGAGCAAAACCCCGTATCAATACAGTAATCAAAAAGAAGTGTCCTTGTTCTCCACACAAAAAAGCTCATTTTTCATTTAACAAAAATTGGTTGAAGTTGCACATAAATATTATTATCAATTTCATCATCCACATAATTGTACTAGAAGTACTACGTATACCTACTGCACACTCCACATCCTCTCTAACTCTATAGAGTATACTCCATACTTATTTTAGCACCAGCTATTTAGGTGCCACTAAGGTGGCAAAATGTACCTACCTATAATGAAACGGTTCCAAACCAAGTTAACACATATTGCGATAGATGGCGCCGCGCGCCGTTCCAATTTTAGTAGTGTGCGATTTTATTTTACTTAAAATAAATATTGTGACATCACACCTCCAAGCAGCAAAGGGTTAGGCAGAATTATCTATTAATAGGTCAAATACAGCTCAGTGATTGGCTTAATAACCTTTTTTGGTCGATCTTTAGGTTAAGCCACACTTGCCTAAATTGATTTGTGGATGGGTGACCGCCCATTACATATCGAGTTGCCTTGGAAAGCACATTAAGCTGTTGGTCCCGGCTGCTAAACATAGATCGCAGTCAGATCAGTCGTTACATGTATTCAGTGACCTGAAAGTCTGACAACCATTCTTACCAAAGGGTATCACATTACCTAGTATTAACTGGGTTGTGGAGGTCTGTTAAGCAGTCATCATCATCATTTTAGCCAAAAGACGTCCACTACTGGACATAGGCAGGCGCTCCATGTAAAATACTGATATTCAGCTGCATCCGGTTAGACTGGAAGCCAAACATGACATAGTTGGGAAAAGGCTAGGTGGATGATGTACAGTTCAGTGATATTATATTTTTAAAACCAAAATACGTGGATTTAATTTAAAAAATCGTGACAATTTTTTTTTTGTACCAGTTACATTAACCCGGAAAACGAACCCGGGGCCTCAAGCTGGGTATTACAGCAGCAGCAACTTGAATGGGTATACAACATTTATGTAGGTATGTGTGATGTTGTTGACCTATATAGGTTTAAAGATATTTATTTCTCATAAGAACTTAATAAATAACAGTTCACTTATAATGAGATACAAAGTTACTCCTTAATTACTTATATTATAATTGCCTCAGGTCAGGTCAAGGAAAAACAAACAAAACAAACAAACAAACCTTTTTATAACATATCAGGTCAACAACATCATCATCCACAGCCCAAATTCACCCATTGCTGGATATAGGCCTCTCTTTTCTGATGCCAATCTCCACATTCCTTTGCCAGCCTCATTCAGATTTTTCCCGTGATGGCAACGATATCGTCTGTCTACTTATATCAGGTCGGTAAGATACATATTTTTTATTGATTTGGATCAGCATTGTGCACAACGCAGCGCTTGCTTATTTTTGTTGCTTAATGGGCCTGCTCTTGGTTTCAATCACGCGGCACGCCTGATGGAAAGCCATGGATGAGGTGTTTAATCGATTGTCACGTTATACGTCGTCATCATCAACCCTATAATGCTCCCACTGCAGGGTTTCAGGCCTCCTCTCTAAGAAAGGGATGGTACTTAGATGTCACATGTCTTCGAATTGTTTGGTTAGGACCAAACACACATGCCAGTTTCCTCAAGATGTTTTCCTTCACTGTTTTTTGTGTAGTAAATTACACAAAGTAATGCGCATGCCTGGGTTCGAACCCACGACTGGACGGATTTGGATAAAATTTGGTACAAAGATAGTTTATAACCTGGATTAACACATAGGATAGTTTTTGTCCCGATCTTGTTTTACCGTTGAATAATTTTCGAGTTGTAGCGGGCGAAGCCGCTGACAAAACCAGAAATTATAAGTCCAAGATTCGTCCTTTGTTTTTCTTCATAGATGTTCTTTGAAACTTGGATAGGTCATGCATGAATCAAAATACTTTGTAACTTTCGTGGATCAGAACACGCCACGCGCATGCAAATCAAAACCTTAATTACTAGGCCATAGGGTAACTACATGTAATATCAGGAATTAAGGTGGCCTACGTTTTTTTTTGAGGTGTGGGAAATCATCAAATAACCCCTCCCGATCTTGGGCAGAGCGAAAGGGAGTGTCAGACTTCTACTGACTAAAAACCACCCATGTTCCTTCTTAGCTCTTTATGTCGAGGCCGTGGTATCCCCTACAACAACCCGCAGCCCCGAAGTTGGCCTACCTTGCATTTCAAATCAGTAACACACACATATACATATTTTAAAAAAACTATACACCTCTGGCAGTGGGGGAAGTGCGGGGTGACAATACAACCCTGCCCACTCCCCCTCCCACCATCCCCTTAATTTAGGGAAGTGATTTCTGAACGTTACCCCATAATATAAATAAAATAGATACCTACAGACTTACAGGGTGCAGACTAGTTGTTGGTTTTTAAGTTTAGATGTTTATTAATCTACCACGTCAATATTTTAAAGCCTGACGTGATACGCTGAAAATAGATTTTTAACAAATATTGAACACATATTTTTTTGTTGTTTTCATAATTATTAACAAACAATGAAGACGATACAGTGCTTTGAGAACTCGTGAACTCGTCGAAAACGTTACATGTCAGTAGGTCCTAAATTTTTACCTACAAATGACGTCACAACCCCCCACTCGTGATCTTTGACGCGTTTTATCTGCGTAATTTTTTATTAACAAAAAACACGTATCCAATATTTTTCGACAACATAACTGACCGACTAATTAGAATCATATTTTGTTGATTTAGTCCGATTCCCTTTTGGTTGAAATTTTGTACACAGATATAAAATAAACCTACATTTACCACTACTAATTATTAGGTTTTGACAAGTAGCATTCGAACAGAGAACTTTCCAGGAGGATACATTGGTGCGCGGCATTTGGTAAGATCGAACATGTTTTTCGGTCTAGGAAGGTACTAGACCTATTGCGCGATACCGAAAAGTAAAGATGAAGTATTAAACGTCAGTACTGGGCGATACGCCTATCTGGCTGGAGATGGTCGATGGAGTCTGGTTCTTTCCTTTCATGTATTCATTCATGACCAAGGTTGCGCCTAAGAAAGAAACCAGGGCCGTCCAAAAGCACGTTGAGTTGACGATTTTGTCAGGAGCGCGAGAAACGGATGGAAGAGGGACGTAAGTACGAAACAGAGAAGAGTGGCAAATTATTCCAGGCTGAAATGATGATTTTGAATAATTATTGGATTTGATGAGGCAATTAAAATAAAATGTCATACCACAACACACATCTTTATTTCTTTCCTCCGCACTAATATCAATAATTTTATTATTACACAACATGTATATAGAAAGATTTTTATACAATAGTGTATAATTAATACCTATTATCTATATTAATCAACAATATAGTAAAAAGAATTACGAATTACTTAAATACTGGCAGTCTATTTTAATGATATGTATCTCTTGCAGTTTGGAACAGCCGTTAACATTACTTATGATCTACATAAATTAGTGAATTAAATTAAATGTTCATTTAAATTTAGAAAATATATAATGTGCATCTGATTGTACACGCTATGCGTAGATATCTTTTTTTTTATTCGAGGAATTTAGAAAACTTGCAGATGCACATGTTACATATTTTCATATTATTTAGGTTTGCTGTGAGATTATTTGAAGCGCATTGATATATCTATTGAGAGCTTAGTTTGTTTCTATCTGGACAGCGAAATTTCCATACTGAATTAATGTTCAACTGTAAATCTCACAGCAAACGACTTATATTCATTATACTAAACATCTGCTAGTATTTACAATTCATTAGATGCCATTTATAAATCTAAACTGTCATAGATGAACAGCTTTTAAATAAATCACAATAATATATAAATAATTTATATAACAATTATTTATTTAACATTAAGTAAATGGGGAGCCACAGTTTGTGACGCAATCACATGTATGAATTAAGCCCTTTTTACAAACAATTGACAGCAAACGAGGTGTTTGCTTTTTGTTCTAATATTACTTGAAACGTTTTTCAAATTGCACAATTATAGAAAAAATGTCCTCATAATTAAATAGTTTTAGACGTTAGATTTCACAATGTGTGAATGGACTTGTTCAATTAGAAAATTGTTTGAAACACTAATGTTACACGTGAATTGTACATTCTCGCCGTTCTTGTTCCTTTCTTTGTTGATATCTGCGCAAAAAATAAGAAATCAATGATTTAATCAGATTTAAGGAAATAAGTGGGTAGTGAAGGTTTTCCGGAGGATATTTTATTGGTAGTTTTTAAAAGGTTACAACAATCTGAAGGCTCTGGTGGGGATAAAATATTAATACCTAATGTTTAGGATCTTACTAACTTGTCAATTAAAGACGATATATCAGCGGGGACTGGGGCGAAGCTCCCTGAGAGGCCGTCGCTCCCGTTCGGGCCTCCGCTGTCAAAGATACACTTAACTCAGTCATAGTAATGATTTAAATAATTTATTTATATTCATTATTAGAATTTCGTAGCAAAGCTGGTTTTTTGTAAGCGTATGTTGGGTATATTTCTAGCTCGTTATAATCTACGGAAACGCTTATCTACCAAAATTAAATAATGTATGGCTATGGAAATGAGTAAAAACTGAAATCCATTTAAGTACTTTATAAACGGATAATAAGTAACACGCTAAATAACGGTAACGCACTATAATTTATATACATGTACAAAAACAGCGTTACTTATAAAATATTAACAAAACAATTATCTCTGACTAACTGAAACACTTAAAAAGTGTAGTCATAATGGAGGTGCATGGATTAGGTGGGCGGTGAACGGTGAGTGGCGAGTGGTGAGGAGTGAGCGGGGGAGGTACCTGAGTTCTACCTGCTGGTCGTGCGCGAGTGGTGAGGAGTGAGCGGGGGAGGTACCTGAGTTCTACCTGCTGGTCGTGCGCGAGTGGTGAGGAGTGAGCGGGGGAGGTACCTGAGTTCTACCTGCTGGTCGTGCGCGAGTGGTGAGGAGTGAGCGGGGGAGGTACCTGAGTTCTACCTGCTGGTCGTGCGCGAGTGGTGAGGAGTGAGCGGGGGAGGTACCTGAGTTCTACCTGCTGGTCGTGCGCGAGTGGTGAGGAGTGAGCGGGGGAGGTACCTGAGTTCTACCTGCTGGTCGTGCGCGAGTGGTGAGGAGTGAGCGGGGGAGGTACCTGAGTTCTACCTGCTGGTCGTGCGCGAGTGGTGAGGAGTGAGCGGGGGAGGTACCTGAGTTCTACCTGCTGGTCGTGCGCGAGTGGTGAGGAGTGAGCGGGGGAGGTACCTGAGTTCTACCTGCTGGTCGTGCGCGAGTGGTGAGGAGTGAGCGGGGGAGGTACCTGAGTTCTACCTGCTGGTCGTGCGCGAGTGGTGAGGAGTGAGCGGGGGAGGTACCTGAGTTCTACCTGCTGGTCGTGCGCGAGTGGTGAGGAGTGAGCGGGGGAGGTACCTGAGTTCTACCTGCTGGTCGTGCGCGAGTGGTGAGGAGTGAGCGGGGGAGGTACCTGAGTTCTACCTGCTGGTCGTGCGCGAGTGGTGAGGAGTGAGCGGGGGAGGTACCTGAGTTCTACCTGCTGGTCGTGCGCGCGCTGCGCCGCCCGCTGCCGTACGCGCTGTTACACGGGGACGTGCCTGAACCTGGTGGGAAGGACAATGAAAATTGTAATGATTACTATAAATAGGAATGGTCGGCCAAAGTTCATTCTAGATGGCATATCTTTCTGTCTGACCAATGAGAGTAAGCTATTTTGATGTAAAACATCACATGAACAGATTTTCAAACAATGAAGAGGTATAGAACAACAGCTAGCGCCTTTCGTTTTCAAAAGCACGTTGGGCAATAATAGGGTGTTTTCCTAACGATTTCGTTCGTATTTGAATAGATGATTCGCAAAAAAAGAAATACTGTAATGTTATGGCAAGCGGTGGCATTAGCAATTATTACCCTTAGTAGTGGTATTGGCAGCACTGTCGCTGTTATCGTCGGAGTCGGTGTGCGTGTCGCGCCAAGTGCTGGGCGCAGCGCCGGCGCCGACGCACGCGGCGCGCATGCGGTGACGCGCCTCCACTGTCGAGCATTTAGACAGACTCGATTCATCTGTCGGTACAACAATGACATGTCGGAACCAAGCAAAGGCTTGGTAAAAGTTTTAAATAATTATTAAATTTGTCTGGATTAGATGTGTGACTAGTCAAAGCAAAGGACATTTTGTCTATTATAGGTACATTATGTGTATTTTGTATCTATTTGTTTAGTTAAGTATATAAAATTTAAATTTTTACATGGTACTTAAACATGACTAGCGAAATAGGGGTTTACTAATATTGCCTACTAATTCTTCAATAAAATTATAATCTAAATAATATTAAGTAATTATAATATTGTTGATAAGTTAATGAACTTTGTAAATCGAAAAATAAGTATTCGATTTAGAAAGTAGACTAACTAAATAAATTCAAACTTTCCCATCACTAGTGAGTTTTGACATGACAAGAACGTTAAAATTTTTACCGCTGAAAATTAAGTTATCTATTTCAAAATTTCAAACTTCATAAATGTGCAAAAAGAGATCTCATGACATTTGGTTGAATGTTATTGTTTGAGTGAGATCGTTCCGGATCAAAAATAAACTCAGCGAAATTATCAGAGTCTGATAATAACATAAAATAACTGACCATATCTGTAATGATCACAGGCGCGATGTCGTCGTCGGTGCGGGGGCGCGGCGTCGTCTTCCCGGCGCGCGAGCGTGCGGAACTGCAGCGAGTGAGCCGCTGACACACCGAACGTTGCATAAGGACTTATTTCATACAACTCCGCTGAAAGTATGTAAGAGGTAATTTTAAGTTTAAAAGCAGTCTTAAAATAGGATTCCCATTTAGAAAGAAAAATATTGTCAAAATGCTGAACATTTGCAGAGAAGTCCAGTCGTTAACTTTTTAATGTTTAATTTTTTTTGTGTCAAAGATGAGCCTCTGACCGTCATTTGTTTTTGTGTCCATAAATATTCCTTACGTTGTACCTATGTGCAATAAATGCAAGTCTAGAGCGGGAGTTACAAAGCCGGACAACTCCGGATGGATGGTAAACCCTAGTGATTGAATTCAAAATTAATAAAAAAAAAAACAGTTTAAACATTAGTCCAGTCACCCAGTGGTAAAATGAACGACTGCTTTGTAAATGCTCATGCTTTCAATCATGGTTTGGGAAGCTATCTTAGAGCAATTGAAAGAAATTGAATACGTAGCAGAAAAACAGAGGTGACTCTGTTTTACTCTTTTCTGTTTGAGAAATACAAACAAAATATTTTTAGTATGTTATTAGAAGCCAACCTGAAGAGTCGTCATTCGATTTTTCATTCCCATTGATAGAGGATGATGAGTACAACTTCTGCCCTTCTCGAAGCTTCTCTCTCTCTGCTTCATTGCTTTCGCTAAGCTTTCTGTCATCCCTCATGTAGTGGTCACTTGAGATGCAGAAGAATCTGAAATGTATGAGATCAAAACATAAATATAATTAATACTTAATATTGAAAAGCAGCCGTGGCCCAGTGGTGGGGGCCCGACTTACCAACAGTAAGTCGTGGGTTCAAACCCATGGAGGTGCATTACTTTGTGTAATTTATTTCATCACCATGACTGCTCTCAAAAGGGGTGAAAGAAAACATTGTGAGGAAACTGGCATGTCCTAAAACCAAAAATTCGAAGACATGTAACAACTACCAACCCGCACTGGTCCTGCGTGGTGGACTGTAGCCAATTCCCTCTCATAGAGAGGAGGCCTGCGTCCCAGTGGTGGGAACATTATAAAAATACAGAAGCGTCGGTTTTCCCTGAGTTCATATAACCCTAATCTATTTAAGTCGCTAGTAAATAGGTTTCTTATGGTTAAGCTCGTTCCATCGGCGAACTCATCTCTGCCCTTAGGGCAAGATTGAGGTCAAGAGTAAGCCCATTTCAAATAAAAAAAGCATCATTGAGTCTATTTGTGACTGGCTAATTGTTAGTGTATTTTTAAACCTCCACCGAATACACAGATGTACATTGTACAGGTGAATTTATGATATTTCAGTCACAAGTAAATAGGCTTCTTCTGAGTTAGCTCGTTACATATAGGAACCTCATCTCTGCCCTTAGGACAAGATTGAGGTCAAGATGGGGCCCCTTTTAGTATCAAATAAATAACTAGAACCCTCATAAAAAAACTTATCATTATGATATGATCATATTCTATTACTTTTGTTTCAAGCATTTTCAAATTGCTTTAAAATTATTCATTTTCTTGTAGACTCTATAATGCGAACTTAGGTTTGTAGTTATTTCACTCACACCTTGTAGATGTGCCCTTTACGTAGTAATATCTATGCTGTACGATTTCAGATCGTTTTAATAGGTAGTTGTTACTTACTTCTTCTTCCCATGCACTAGGCAGACTATAGCTGCTAGCGTGACGACGATGACGACAGCACTCGCGACGCAGGACACCAGCACCGTGCGCAGCGACGCGGGCCGGGACCCGCCCGACAGAGGGGACGAGGGCTTCATTGGCGGGATGCGACCTGTGGATTTACGTATCAAAAATATTAAAGTCATTCATTGAAATGACACAAAATCAGTACTTTTTAAATGTCTAAGCTACCTACATAAGACTGAAATTACTAAGTATAAGAACTTTAACCGGGAGGAAACCGGAAAAGCATCGAAGGTTCTCGAGTGGACAAAGTGAGTTTCATGTCATGACAGCGGTAGTGGTACCGAACGCAAAACGTGTGTAATCATGGTGCTTACAGTTTCAAATCTTATTATTCATTATTGTAAGTAAATCATTTAAAACCGAAACGTCCTTTCTTACACAATAATGATTCAATGATGATTACCTCCAGCAAGAGTGTGTGTGTCAGCAGTCAGCGTAACTCGCTCCAAGCCCGCGTCACTGAACGCTTCCACCGCCAGCTCGTACCACGTGGCTGGCGACAGTTCTCCCACTACGTGACTTGCTGAACTCAGTCCATCGCCAACCTACGAAAATAATTCAATTGCAATTTGAATGGCAACAACAGTCCTTCTTTGTGAAGATCTCATTTGTAGGTACAACCTTATACCCTTGATAATGCATTGTTATTTGTATGGAGGACAGGTACCTTGATCCAATGTTCAGAACCAGCTCTTCGATAGGACACCCTAAAGCCGAGTATGGGGCAGCCGCCATCTCGCCACGCATAGAAGTTTATTTTGATTGCTGTTGAGTTCATGTGCACGTGGTCTTCAGGTTTAGGGGGCTTGGGACCTATATCAGAGAAACCATTATTATAATTTTGTTAATTTATATTTTTTTTACTAATAAAAAACCACTTCATATCTTGATCGTACTGATTATAATTAATCATTAAAATAAAATTAGTGATCAACTTACGTCCCCCTCTCGTGGTGGCTGTCAGTACATCGCTGGGAGGTCCTATTGATATTCTGTTCCTTGCTTGTATCTTCGCGTTGTATGTGGAACCGCACTTCAGCATGTCCATTGTGTAGGAGTTCATTTCGGGAGACAGATCTACTGTATGCCATTCGCTGTCTGAAGCCTGCTTGTAGTGAAGGAGAAATCCTGAAGATGAGAAAAAGTCAATGCTTAAGATTCATTGTCATATTGATCCTTTTTACTCACCACTCAGATTCAAGCGAAGTGGAAGTGTCATCATATTAGCCGAAAGAACTCCACTTATGCCATCACCAACAGCGTCACAAATCACAATGACACTTTCTGCATTGTCATATCATAGAGATTCATCTATTATGGAAGATGAAGCAACAATGTCGTACTATTCTATCAAGTGATCGTATAGGTTCGTGTTGCTTGCCTAGTATAGGTTCCGTAGTGTCCCCAGGCAGCTGCCAGTGTAGTTTGATGCTGGAAGTAGTAGTGTATTGCAAAGAGAGCGTAGGCGCAGCAGGCGGCATGATGGCCATCACCACGTACACAATGGTGTCCTCGCCGATTGTGTTGCTGGCTGTGCACGTGAAGTTGCCTGAGGATTGCTCGTTAACTTCTGCGGGTCAAAGTTGAGAAAAAAATTGTCAACAGAATTCGAAAAATCCAACATGTGAGTAGGTATAAAGAGTTAGATCAAAAGTATGCCAATAATCCCATTCCGATATCGTAATAGGCATTTACACAAGTAAAGCTGGAAATGGTCTCTTAAAAGGATTCTGAGTCCTTCGTCGCGGTCTGATGATGATAGCGGGTAAGCGCCCACACACGAGCACGCCAGGTACATACGTATTACGTACCTCGTATGTGCAGATGCCCTCGGTGCGTGACCTGGTAGTACTGGTGGTGCGTGACGGGCGCGCGCGCGTGCTGCCAGCGCGAGCGCGGCGCGGGCGCGCCCACACACGAGCACGCCAGGTACATACGTATTACGTACCTCGTATGTGCAGATGCCCTCGGTGCGTGACCTGGTAGTACTGGTGGTGCGTGACGGGCGCGCGCGCGTGCTGCCAGCGCGAGCGCGGCGCGGGCGCGCCCACACACGAGCACGCCAGGTACATACGTATTACGTACCTCGTATGTGCAGATGCCCTCGGTGCGTGACCTGGTAGTACTGGTGGTGCGTGACGGGCGCGCGCGCGTGCTGCCAGCGCGAGCGCGGCGCGGGCGCGCCCACACACGAGCACGCCAGGTACATACGTATTACGTACCTCGTATGTGCAGATGCCCTCGGTGCGTGACCTGGTAGTACTGGTGGTGCGTGACGGGCGCGCGCGCGTGCTGCCAGCGCGAGCGCGGCGCGGGCGCGCCCACACACGAGCACGCCAGGTACATACGTATTACGTACCTCGTATGTGCAGATGCCCTCGGTGCGTGACCTGGTAGTACTGGTGGTGCGTGACGGGCGCGCGCGCGTGCTGCCAGCGCGAGCGCGGCGCGGGCGCGCCCACACACGAGCACGCCAGCAGCGCGCCGCGCCCCGCGCCCACCCACACCCAGCGCCCGAACGACGCTATGCGGGCTGGGACTAAAGGTACATACGTATTACATTACTTATTATGTTCCATTTTTAAAATTGACTCTCTGGTTGATCTCTTGATTTAGCTAGCGCTGCTGCTTGGTTTCGTTCTGTAAGTCTGTCAAGTGGCATAGAATTTTCACCATTACGAATTTCACAAGTAAGTAGTAAATAAATATCCCACTAAAAATAATACTTGAAAAAAAAGCCAAGCCGCGCAACTCAGTTCTTTTACCGTAAAATTTAAGCAGTGAGATCCATGTAATACCAAGTCAGTTAATATAATACAGGGTGTAAATTAAGCCTTCACACATCCGTGAACCAAGCGTTCTGTACATCAAACTAAGTAACCCTACGCATTTTTTTTTTGTTGGGAAACGACTTTTTTTACACCCTTTATATTCAATCCTTACTTAAAAACCTAAGATATTTTAAATAAATGGATTGGCTCCGCCAATGTTAAGTATTCCATTATAATAGCTGGCCATCACACTGGCCATCACATTGGCCAATGTGATGCAAAGGCCAAGTCAATACATGGATCTCACTGCTTTTTACGGTAAAAGAACTGAGTTGCGCGGCTTGGCTTTTTTTACAAGTTTTGTTTTTGGTGGGATCTCATTTCTTTTTGTAGCGTCTCTCATTGTATCTATTTCGTTTAATGAATCAACAATACATAATTTTATTCGAACTTGAATCATCATTCATCGATTTGAAGTACTGCTTAAGTACCTACTCAACAAGCTGAATCAAACGAGTAAAAACACGACAAGGTAAAGTCATTTTATAATGGAATTCCTGATGGCCACCTTCAAGCTCTATCCAAAGACAACTCGTCTCGACTCGTCATAACGAATCAAAGGAGTCTAAACTCGATGGGCTCCTGTGGCTAACTTCCAACTCTAACATCAGATCAGTTCCATGTCATCATAATATTGCATTAATAGGCAATATACATATACGTGCAAAATTTCAGATCAATCAGGAACTAGGAAGAGTGTTAAATATAGCTACACTCTTTTGCAAAAAAAAAACGGGCACCTAAGGAAATTTACGTTCTAAGGTCGATTTGAGTTAATTAAATGAAATTTATTTGTTTGACGTAGTCTGTATACTTATAATCGTGTAAATTAATGCGCGTGAAGTGAATTCGGGCAATTAAAAGAAAAAAAAAACGATAGATTCCTTAAAACCGATGTACACGCCCAAACAATAAGAAGTGGTCGGCAATAAAGAAAAGATTTTATTTTACTTTTTTTAATTAAATAAAGTTACAAATGTAAAAACCTAATAACGAGTGTGACCTCCTCTTGCTAAAATCACAGCTTGAATCCTTCTGGGCATGCTTTCCACGATGTTTTTAATAACGTTTTGAGGAATACGTTCCCACTCTTCTGCAATGACTCTTTTTAGCTCCCTGATGTTTTGTGGAGCAGGTTGCACTGATCTTACCCGTCTCTTTAGAACATCCAAGACATGCTCAATTGGATTGAGGTAAGGACTTCGAGCTGGCCAATCTAAACGACGGATCCTAACTTCTTGCATGTACGCTTCCACGTCGCCAGAACGGTGCGGGCGAGCATTGTCGTCCATAAAAATGGAATCTTCCCCAAGTGCAGTCAATGTGGGTTGTGCATATGGAATTAGGACATCCATTATGTACCGGTGTACATTTAATGTTCCATTTTCTATGAAAACTAACTCCGTACGCTCCGTCGAATTAATTGCTGCCCAAAACACAACGGAGCCTCCGCCATAAGGAGACACACTTCCGCATAGCGTTCCCGTGGTCTTCGCAGCACTCGCCGGCGTCGGTCCTTTCCACACAAAGAGATTCTAGCTTCATCAGAAAACAATACTTTATTCCAGTCCTCCAGAGTCCATGAAGCACAGTTCCGAGCAAACTGAAGTCGAGCAACACGGTGCTCACGGAGTAATTTAGGGCCCCGAGCTGGGCGGTAACTCCTGATATTGGCAGCCAAAAGCCTCCTCCTGACCATCCACAAGCTAACTTCTACTCCTCTTACTTCTTCAAGGCTCTTCTACAGGTCCACACTTGACGCCTTACGATTCCGCAACCAAAAAGCGGTCATCTCTTGGTTCTGTGCATCGTTTTCTTCCCGAACCGGGTCTTCTTTTGACCGAACCGGTTTCTTGATACCGTTGCCAAGTCCTCTGGACAGTTGAACGTCTCACATTTAGCCGCTGAGACACGTAAGTTTGCGAAAAACCATCTTCAAGTAGGGCTATAATTTAACCGGCCCTTATCGCTTTATCACTCATATCAAAAAGTGGTATTTAATGTAAAAAGAAAGATTAAATTGTTTAATTTGCAGAAAATATCCAAAAAGTTTCAAATCGTTTCAGCAATTCGCGCCATTAGTAAAGCAATTTTAGAATAATCCACAATAATCATTATTTTTCATTTATTAATTTCAAATTTCAAATTAGAATCATGCCAGGATGCTTCAAATAACATGCCAATACATCGTCAAATTAATAAAACCTATTTCTTGTTCTTCTTCATTGAAGTAGAGAAAAAAATCTAAAGTGCCCGTTTTTTTTGCAAAAGAGTTTAGTAAATTCATTAACTGAAAATGTAACTTTAACTTTGTAATCCTATACATTTATATTGAAGTACAAAGTTATTTATGCAGTTGGTGTATCTAGAAAACTAGACTGAAATTGCATATTTTTTTAGTTTTTCCATGATTTATTCACTAAATACTAATTGTGGTCTAAATTTGAAGCTTCTATGTCTGCTAGAAGTGTCTTAGACTTTTGATGATCGGTCAATCAGTCAGTGACTGGCAAAACTGAGGAACTTTGATTAGTTATAATTCTTAAACTACTGGTTCAAATAGAATGAAATTATAATATATACCGTGTTTGTACAATGCCTGATAGGTTACTAAAAATTCAGGCTTCTAGTTTTATCCACAACGAAGCTGGTTTGAGAAAAGGATAGTACGGCCGTGCCGCTTTATTGCTCGACTTGGCGGGGGCACTGCCGTGCCCCCAGATACCCAAAATATTTTCTACCCTATCCGTACTTTTTCCCATTTCAACCATTGCACATTGCTTCTCAGAGATGTTTGAAGTGTGTCAGAGTACTTTTAAATTTATTTATTTATTTATTTATTGAAATATATAATATATTTATAAATATGAAGGATCACCACTTACTTCTGGAGCTAGGTCCTTGTCCCACCACTAGCGTGGACTCTCCTTCGCCTGAGCCTGTAGTAGCTGATACCCAGAACTCGTACAGTTGATTCTCCATCAGGTTCCGAACTTGGAACATCAGCTCTGTATCTGTCTTCTTGTCAGCTGGCACTGAGAAACTCGAGTGCTTGCCGAGGCTGGAAAAATTATTCGTTTTATCAGTTTAATTCGTGTTTGAATTAGTTTTTCTAGCTAGTGTTTGCATGTTTTTGAGGTAAGGGTAAAGGGTTGTTTAAATAATTTGCATCAGGAAATACAACAAAATTAATTATATGTCCTATCAGTGAATAACATTAAGTCAGTACGTCCTTACCGGCCAGCTTCTCTGTAGTAGACGGTATAATGTGATATCACTCCGTTGGGATGTAGGGGTGGTAACCAGCTGACTAGAACCGAGTCGCTGGAATACGCTAGAGCTTTAATCTTCTCTGGTGCTGAAGGCACTGCAATGAAAACAAAAAAATATAAAGGACAATTTACTGAAACTTATAACTATGGAATATCTTTATCAAAACATGAGCACTGACCGTCTTCCTCGGTCATGCAGTAGACTGGTAGACTTCGTTTGCCATCTCCGGCGTTGGTGAATGCCAAGACTTGTATTGAGTAGTTGGAGTATTTGCGTAGAGTGTGCAGGTATGTGTCTGTGGTCGTCACTCGCTTGATCTCGCCTACGTCCACTAAAATTGAGAATTTGCTTCATTTATTTCTGTTTGCCTTTAAAAAATATATTTTCATCAGCGCTTTTATGGTACCTATGTGTTCGTTCCTTACCATGATCTGTGATTAGAGGGGAGTAAATAACTTTGTATCCTTGTATGAGGCCGCCATGTTGGCCGATAGGCGGTGGATTCCATGACACCTTCATGCTGGAAGATGACAAAGCTGAGCAGGACACTCTTGTTGGTGGAGATTCTGGCACTGGAATTAATAGGAGAGATAAACGATTAAATATTTTTAAACATAACCTGATTGAAGTTCAGCACTGTCATAATATGACTGTATTTTACCTCCTTCTAGCGTGGTAGCAGAGACCGGCGCAGACGCAGGCCCCGCGGCGACGCCATTGAACGCTCTCACGCGCACCTCGTAACGTGTGAACTTGCGCAGAGCTGATAAACTTAGCTCGGTGGCTGACCAACCGTTCACAGTTAGTGTCCTGGAAAATATCCAAAAGACAATATTAGTTGAGTTTGTAAACATATTCGTAATCTGGACATCGTTCAGTAGGTAGATTGTAGGTCGAAGGGTGGACGTTTTGGGGGACTGTCTCTTGTAAATTAGTAAAGTAAATTTTGACGTTCGAAAAGTGCTGATTATCAGCCTAGATTGAATAAATGAATTTTGATTTTGAAAATATGTTTTCTTTCTTTCTTTTAATGATCACAGGTGGGTATTTTCTTAGCACATTTGTCCACAAAACGATTTTCTATTATCCTATTTGTAATTGTAGTAGATACATGCCTGGTTGAATTCCTCATAGCCGGTGAAGCCGGACTAAGCTCGGCACAAGTAACGGAGTAGCCCAGAAGCTCCCCGTGCCATGCGTCCCTCGGCGGCGGACGCCACGACACGTGCAGCTCGCCCGGACCGCCCGGCGTCACGTGCACGTTTGTTGGGGCCTCTGATGGCGCTGAGGACAGAAGGTCGACATCACTATCATAAACACTGTAAACGAGATATTTTCATGCTTACTCGAGTAGTGAGTGACAGTGCTAGCGGTACCGAAAGCAAAAAACGAGCAAGAAAGAGGGACTATTTTATCGGCTCATAAAACATCGCCTCGCAATAACTTCAGTGATTGCTTCAGAGCGCGAAATTATCGGAAGCTCGAAACAAAAAATGAACATGGATATATCTTGTTTCCAGTATTTGTGATAGTGATAGTGACTTGATCATGTTCCGGACCTTGTCCCATTTCTATGTGGTGTCGGTGCACCTTGTAGTTTTCTTCCCTGTCAGTCGTCACGGCATCATTTACTCCTTCCTCTTTCATATCATTCCTCAAACAATCCATCCATCTTTTCTTCGGCGTTTCTCTCCTTCTCCAATCATCAACATTAATATTCATCACTTTTTAGTCACATGAATTTCATTCCTCCTCATTACATGTGCATACCAAGACACCCTTTAAATTGTTCTGTAACAGGCGCTATTATCACACTTCCTCTAATATACTCATTCCTTACTTTATTCATTCTTGTTACTCCGCACATCCATCTCAACATTCCCATCTCCGCTATATGCAATCGTTTATTTATTTATTTATTTATTTATAAATTTATTTATTCATACTTCTTTTTCAAAGCCTAGCACTCTGATCCATACAGTACGACATGTCTAATCAAGGATTTGTATATTTTCCTGTTTAACTTGAGGGGCATCCGTGGGTCACAAGTTGTTCCAGTGACCCGTCGCCATTTCATCCATCAGTCAATCCTTTTAGTTTAAAAACTTTTATGATATCAGTTAAAGGATAGGCGAGTGAAAAAACAGCGGAGAGTGTAGCGGTGGCCCAGCGGTGGAGGCCTCGACTTACGAACATTAAGTGGTGGGTTCGAACCTAGGCAGGCGCATTACTTTGTGTATCTAATTTATTTCATCACCACTGTTCTCAAAAACGGTGAAGGGAAACAGTGAGGAAATCGGCATTTCCTAGAACAAAAAATTCGAAGACTTGTGACATCTACCAATCCGCACTGGGCCCGCGTGGTAGATTATAGCCCATTCCCTCTCAAAGAGTGGAGGCCTGTGTCCCAGCAGTGGGAACTCTAAAAGGCTGTTGATCATGAGTAAAAAAACGAAGTGGGTCATAATAGGGAGGATACTAAGTCTGTTGTAATGTTGTGTACATGGATCGTGTGGTACGATGTCGTAATCTGAATTAACGCTGGCATATTGTCTTTTCAAGCCTAGCGGGAAGGCTGAGTTCAGCCGCATACGCCGTCAGAAAAGTAAGACAATTCACTGACGTTGATACAGCACGGTTAGTCTACTTTAGTTATTTTCACAGCGTTATGTCATACGGTATTCTGCTGTGGGGCAAAGCTGCTGATATTCAAAATATATTTATTCTGCAGAAGCGAGCGGTTCGTGCAGTTTATCAGCTGGGTGCCCGAGTTTCTCTTAGAGATTTTTTTAAGGAGATTGGTATCCTCACTGTTGCTTCTCAGTTCATCTTTGCCAACATTTTATATATTAAACAAAATATCCACCTGTACACTAAAAACAGTGATATTCACAACTTTAATACTAGAAATAAGCATAAACTACGCGCTCCTTTTCACCGGCTTCAAAAAGTTCATAATTCGTTCGTCGGGCTTGGTATAACATTTTATAACAAACTGGCATCTTCTTTTCTAGACTTGCCATTTAATGCGTTTAAAGCCAAAGTAAAATCTAATCTTTGTTTAAAAGCTTACTATTCCATTAACGACTACTTAAATGATAAGAACAGTTGGTCGCTGAGTTGAACACAAGACAATGTTTGTTATTTATTTATGTTCTTTCTCCAAGATTAGTTTACTGATATGTTACGTCTTTTTTAGGGTTCCGTACCTCAAAAGGTAAAAACGGAACCCTTATAGGATCACTTTGTTGTCCGTCTGTCTGTCTGTCTGTCTGTCTGTCTGTCAAGACCTTTTTTCTCAGGAACGCGTGGAGGTATCAAGCTGAAATTCATATCAAATACTCAAGTCTATGGTCTCTTGGAGCTGTGAAAAAATCAAACTTCTAAGTCAACGCGATCAAAAGATACTCCCGTTTATGCCGCGGATTTTCGACACTCGCAAGGGAATCAAAACCTACAGGGTACTTCCCGTGAACTCAGAATCTTGAAATTTGGTACGAAGCAACGTCTTATAACACAGATAAAGGAAAAATTGCGAAAAGCATAAATTTTTAGTTACATCATATAATAAAAATATTTTTAATAATTTAAAAAAAAAAAAAAAAGCGACTCCCCTACTACGATGGTACGGAACCCTTCATGTGCGAGTAGGACTCGCACTTGGCCGGTTTTTTATTATTATTATTATATACTTTTTTATACTTGCCTTACTATTGTATCGAGTCTGGTTCTTCTAACCAACATAACAGACAGATGTGTGCTGGGGAGTTTGTTCCGCCACTTCTTTTTTCCAGCAAAAACACTAGGAAGTGTCGAAGGGGGGGCGTTTTGGGGGACTGTCTCTTGTAAATAAGTAAAGTAAAGTAAATTTTGACGTTCGAAAAGTGCTGATTATCAGCCTAGTTTGAATAAATGAATTTTGATTTTGATTTTTTTCAAAACAGTTTCACAAATGTTTACCAATAACTCCTCCCTCAAAATTTCATTCAAACAAGCACCAATGAACGCTCGCCAAACTGGAGGCCATAGTTATTCTTACCTTCTTCCTGTGTCTTCACTACCACAGGTTCAGTGTAAGCGCTTCTGTCGATCTGATTGATGGCAGCTATTCGGATCATGTACGCGGTGTGTGGCTTCAGACTGCTCAGCAGAGCCTCGTAATGGATGTCACCCTTCTTAGTCAGGCTAAAATACAATTATTATCATATTTTTGTATTTTTTTCGAAATATATATATACAGTTACTAGAATTTGGATTTTGGTGTTTTAGCTACATATTTTTGTACTCACGTGACGTGTGAGTGCGCGATCCCATGGACGGAGACGTTTAGTGTGACAGCTGCATCCCACTGGTTTACTCTGATGGCTCCCTGAGCCGACAGTGCGCAGTATTGCAAGGTGTAACCCACGAGGGGAGAGTTGCCGTCGAAGCCCTGGCTCCAGGACAGACGGACAGCACGGCTCAGAATCTCCGTCACCGATAGTGAGTGAGGGGTGTCAGGTTTTTCTGGGAAGGAAAATAAATAATGAAAAGTAAACTCGCTACAAGTCACACTGTTAGTCAGAAAGCGACGCTTGTAGCATAGCAATTCTGTAGCAGTCCTTGTCTCACAAGTGGTTATGGATTAAAAAAATCCTAATTTTTAAGGACCTTTCGTTTTATGCCTCAATAATAAACTCACCTTGGACGGAAAGATAAATATAATGGTCGCTGTGACCGTACGCGTTAACGGCTTGACACTTGTAGACGCCGGAATCCTGCCGATCTGCCCGGCTGATGTACAGCTGGGATCTTAAACCACTATCAGTCTTTGCTTCTGAGATGCTTAACCTGGCGAATATGCGGAAAATGTGGTTAGTGCAGAAGTCAAAATTGGCTATGGAGGGAAAAGAACTCGAAAGACTGCTGAGCAACCTAACCATTACGTTGAAGAAGAGTTGGTTCGGTAACTTACATAAATTAATTATACCTACGTCTTTATACATTTTTGTGAGCAGGCTTTGTTTGTCATTTATTTTGATGCTGATGATAGTGTGAGATTCCTTACCTATAAGTATTAAGATCTAAGTGGTTCATGTTGTGTGCCCATGTCACTCTAATGGGGCTGTCTCCGCGCACATCGCAGACTAGTGTCGCAGGAGCGTCTCGGCGTGCTGTCATATTGTGGGATGTCAACTCGAACCTTGCGGGCTCTGCAGAAAAACACAAGACTTCTCATGAAGTTACTGACTTCCTGTTGGGGCTGCGGGTTGTTCGAAAGAAATACCGCGGCCTCGGACATAATGGGGTAAGAAGGAGCATGGGTGGTTTTTAGTCAGTAGAAGTCTGACACTCCCTACCGCTTCGCCAAAGCGGAATGAGACATTGGATGACTTCTCACCCTTCAAAAAAAAATCCGACTTTAAAGCAGAGATAGACCAATCAAAATTAGTTTGTAGCCATAGTGGTAGTTAAATATTTTAGAGAATGAACACTTACCGTTGACAGCAACGAATATAGTTTTGGTAAGTGGGGATCCTACTCCGTTCTCCGATTTACACATGTAGTTCCCCTCGTCATAGGGAAGTGCCGACTCTATCCATAGTGTTCCATTCGATAGGAACTGAAATCTACCACCCAGGTTTATGAGAGGGACGTAGTCTGTTGATGACCCTAAAACAAATGATTTAAAAAAATTCTTATTGAAAATATTCTATTGTCTAGATGCATTATGGGGCAGTGAAAATGTAGATTTTATATAATAGATGTTATTGTCAATAAAACTTCTGCATTAGACATTTGGTGAAAGTTGCAAGCCAAGCCTAGTGAGATAAAATAGTGAAAAATATTCTTTGATGCTTAGTTTTAAGGTTAATTCTATAAATGATTAATTAATGAAGCGTTCTGCTTTTCACCTACCTCTTTGTTTCAGCCAGGTGACCTGTGGGGCTGGTGAGCCCATGGTCTGACAATGCAAAGCCAACTGTTCACCAGCCAGAACTGCCTCGTCCTTGGGTTCCAACACCCATTTTGGAGAGACTGCAGCGTGCAAATAAGTCAAGTTTTGTTTATTTCCGAGTTCAATACACTATTTAACTTTAGTTATGACACTTGACTATGATTCATTATACTACTTACGACAACTAACTATGTAAAACATTGTTGCCTTAATGAGTTCTTAACATAAATTATAATTTTACTATTTTTACCTTTTCCGTCAGCTGCAAAATATTGTTATGAATATAAAGAACTACTTAAGTTATTTAAGCTAAGAACTTTAGCGTCGCTTCTAAAAGAAACGACCTTTTGTGCATTTTTACGCTTTTAGTTGGTTCATTTTTGAACACGGTGCACTGTATGGTACAAGAGTATCAATTATCTTCTTTCGTTATGTGGTGATCTAAGTTATGATGATTTTTTTTTATTTATGTTAGTTATGTTGTCACAATTACTAACGTAAACTTTAAAAATATTGAAGACGAAGTTGTCAAGCATCTTCCAAACAATTTAGTATGGGAAAATTGATAAAAATAATAACATTTTCTTTGTACTTATTCCTTCAGATCGACAAGTTCCAAAACAAAATTCTTATAAATTAAATTTACCATTTTCGTAAGCCATCTGAAATCCAACGCTGTGCAAAACAAAAACGTTCAAGAATTTATACATTTATAATACTTATGAAAAACATTTGCTGTAAAAAATAAATGTGCGCTGTGAATTAAGTGCTTATAAAAGTGAATACATTTTCGACGGCATTCATTCAAACTGCTTGATGTAAAATAGAAAGATTTTAACACGACTGGACAACTTAATTTTTACCCGACTGTAACGAAAGGTTTATATTCTGACCGGAAATATAAATATGTAGGTAAGTACCCACTTAGATATTAATTAAATATAATAACTATGTCTCCCAATATTGAAATATTGTTCGGTCATTAGAAAACAGCTGTTCCATACACAGGGCCATACCCACAGTCACCATTTATGGAACAGCTGTATTTTATAACCACGTATAGTGCAATGTGAATAAAGCCATCATTTTAACACTTGGGAACAAGGGAACTACACATTGTGGTAATGTGATCCTGCAAAGAAACCAGCATATGGTATACAGATAAAATAACGACAACTCTGTGCTCTGTGCAAGCGTGATTAGTCTCTTTGATGGTGGGAGCGCGGTTTCGGGTGGAGTACCTATCTGCTCGCTACGTTTACATGGCTTTGGAAACGTGCCGTCCTGTTCCAGATGTGTTGTACCTGGTTAGAATCCGGTTTTAATGCAGACGAAATGCCTGGATTAACGGGAATCATTTTTATTACAAACTCATCTTTGAAAGCTTAAAATTTCACTCATCGAGCCCATAGAACTAAAAAAAAAAGACGGTAGTGACACTTTCTTACTAAATCTCTTTGTTAAAATAATCGGGAAATCTCGTTGACCCAGTTAACAATTATTTTTCGGATGACAATTTCTGCGAGATATCCTAGGGTCTAGTATAAATATGATAGCCGGTTTGACTGTACTGTGATTCTAAGCTAAAATTCAGGCATTATACTAATAATGATCCATTTCCGCGCTCCCACATCTGTCGGACATCATGACGGTGCTCGGTGCTGTTGTGCATATTGACATGGCGGTTACCTTTGACCACCAGTTCGGCGGTATAGTTAACCTTGGCCGCAGTATTGGAGGCCACGCAAGTGTACGACCCGCTGTGGCGGGCCGACACCTCTTTGAATACGAGGTTGCTGAAAAAATCAGCGCCCCGTTCTTCCACCTATACAACCAGGCCGGGTTTTGAAGATATGCTTATGTACGGTAAAATATTGAAGAGATAGATTTGAAGAGGTTTGATTCTTGAATAAGGTGTAATATAGATGTATGATTTGAGGAGTTAACACTATTTTGCGATTCACCATCGTGCCGAGTCTCTGGACAGTGTTATGTCTAAGTTAAATCAGTTAAATTGGGGGTGACAAAAAAGAGGATTGTTTCAAGAATCAAACCCTAAATCCAAATAAACTAACTCCATATCATTGAACTGACCTGTAAACTAGAAGGAATGGGTGCGTTGTCCTTGAGCCAGGTGAAGTGGACAGGCATGTCACCTGAGGTCACGCTACAGCTGACCTGCGCACGCTTTCCTTCCTGCAAGTTAGCAGAGAAAGAGAACGGCTCTATTTCTGGGGGATCTGAAAATAACGTTTAATTTTGATCCTATTCTTCATTACGTTACTATTCTTCAGGTAAAAGCTTCAAAAACATATTTCTAACTATGTGTACTAGAAATACTTTGTTGAAGACTTTGCTAGTTTTGATATTTGAATTTAATAATTACGACCAAATAACTCACTGCTAACAACAAGTTGCAGTTCTCTCCTGGCTATCTCCCCATGCGGGCCCATCACTGCACAAGTGTAAGCACCCGCATATGAAGGTTCTACTCGAGACACTTTCAGGGCACCATCAATGCTGCTGTCCCATTCAACAGGGTTGCCATCTCGCTCCCACTTAACTGAACTAAAAGAAAAGACATGATAAGCAAAACTTTAGTTCATGACGCAAGAATAATATTAATTAGTATAGTTTAGTCATTTGTGATTCTCACGTGATTGGATAGCCAGAATAGGGACAATAAAGAATCAGCTCGCGACCTGCTACAGCTCTGATTGGTCCAATAGACCTCACATAAGGCGGACCTGAAGCAAAACACATAAAATTACATTGTTTTTCCTTGCTTTTGAACTTCGCTACACAAGCTACACCGCTACGTCGTAGCAAATTGCTACGACGTAGCGGCATAGCTCGTGTAGTACGAACATTTATCATTATCTTAATGCCGTTACTGTTCCATGTTACTTGGGGTTGGTGTTTTCCCACCTGTCAACCGTCACGGTATCATGTTCTCCTTTTTCTTTCATATTATTTCTCACACAATCTATTCATCTTTCTTTCGTTAAGCAAACATTAGTGCAAAAAATATACATATATTTCGACATTTCAGTCTTTTCCACAATATTAATGTTTTGTTGTTTAAAGACAAAATATAAATGAATCGAATTTAGAGACGAAACAAAACAACCTAGAGACCTACCATAAATATTGAGCCTGGAGGTATGTGATACTTCTCCCAGTGAGTTGGCTGCCCTGCAGGTGTACAGGCCTCCGTCCTCAGACCTCACGGCTGAGATGTTCAGGTAGCTCACCACGTCATTGGTTTTAGTCGCAAACTGTTCCACGCTGTATCTGCCAGACAGCATTTTGTTAAAAATGGAAATAGCAAATTGTATGGTATAACACCTATTAGCCTGCTTTTGTTAAAAAAGTAGCTTGGTTCGATTTGCATGTATACTACGACACGTTTATAGTCAGTGGCTAATCAGGCTACAGCGTTAAATTATCGTTGATATGGTACTAAATGAAACGAATAAGACAAGGAAGAAAGTTAAAGTAAGAGACTTGCAGTGGATAAAAGCTGGTATAAACAGAAAGATACATAATGACAAACCTGTGTCCTCTAGCCATGGTATTGAGCGGTTGCCCATCGAGCATCCAGGTGAAGTGGGGTGGTGGGGAGCCGGCTGCGGAACACTTGAGAGTCACCACCTGGCCAGGTCTTAGGACCTGTTCTATAAACGTATACTGGAGCTCTGGCGCTGTATCTGGGTGTAAAATAAAAAAAGTGCTCTTAAAAGTTTGTAGAGAAGAAAAAAGTAAGTAAGAAGATCAAAATCACCTAAAACTCAAAATCAAAATTAAAAATCTTCGTTCAAGCAGAAATCTGGAATGATTGCTTAAGCCAAGGAGGATAAAAATACAGGCCTAATATTAACATTAACAGAATTTTGTAGAACTTAAACACGGTACAAATCCAAGACTCGAACCTACCCCCCAACCTCAGCTCCGCGCTAGCCTGCGCAGAATCCCTCTCATTCCTAGCCATGCACTGGTACACGCCCTTATCAGCTCTGTGTACTGACGCGATGATCAGCTGTTCTCCGTTGTTCTGCATACGAACTCTGCCCCCCGCCACCCCCGCTCCAAGGGGCACGCCATTGTGCAGCCATTCTAGTCGAGGGGCAGGCCAGCCGCCCCATGTGCAGTTAATGATGGCTGTACCACCGCTGTTTACCACCTGAGGGAGAGATTTTGTTGGTTGAATGTAGGTATTGTTTATTTGAATTCTTCTAGTTAGCTAATTAACAGGCGTATCTTTCATCCACAATAGGGTAGATAACAAAACAAATCTAATTAGTCCGTCAGATAGATACCTAAAAAATATTGGACATGTATTTTTTTCTTTTTATACGTAAACAAAGAATGAAGACGATACAGTGCTTTGAAAACTCGTGTGACGTCATTTTCTGAGACATTAGTATAAAATTTTTTAGCGGTCAGTGACGTCACAACCCCCCACTCAAATCTTTGACGCGTTTTATCTTTGTCAATTTTTATTGATTTGATAAAACAAAAAATACGTATCCAATATTTTTCGATACTCGAACAGTCGGACTAATTAGAATCATTTTTTTTAAGTCATTAAACATCCCTATTTAAATTTTTTTTTTCTTGCCCAAAAAATTTTAGTATTGGGGTGTTGTCTTACGAGTGTAGATAAAAACACCCTTAAATTCTACCATGTACTTATAGGCTGTACCCTATTCAATGTATCCATCAGTATAATGATTTGAGCGCTACAGTAAAAAGTCGTCTCCCATCTAAGTTTTGCACTGTTTCTTAGTTTGGTGTTGATAAAGAAATATTGGTTGGCGGCTAAGTGATGGGTCCGTTTACACAGTTTATCGTATAATTTCGAACTATAAGGTATCAATTTCCTTTTTTCGACTTATGAAATTGAATGAGCTACTTTTTCGTATTTTTTTTTCACCCTGCTCACCTAAATCAAAGCAATGTGTAGGTACACTCGCGTTCATAACGGAAGAGGAAGTTTATTTGCTAATAAACGACACTATTTGCTTTTACGACGGCCCGTTTAATTAAACCGAATATATACGCACACGAATATCAATAATTTTGTTACATTCACCGATCTACAAATAAGGATGACACCCTGAATAAAGTAAAAAATAAATGCTGTTTTGATGGTAGAGCAAAAAGTCTTGTGGCAAGACCTGTTCATAAATTATTCTTTGTTTATTGGAGAAATATACCTTTATCAACTTATGTTAGAATAGGTGTCAGGCAGTAGGTTAATAGAGCATATTACTTCAGTGAAGTAAGCCCACTTTTTATAAATTTTTAAGAAGTATTTTTATTAAACTTTATGATCAACATATCAGTCAGACCCCAGCCAACCACGACATTATTCTACTAAATATGACAAAGATAAAGTACCCTTTTACCTATATTTATGCTATAATAAATCAAGGAGTTTGTCGGTATATCTTATCGTTAGGAAATTTTTTGTAGATATTTTTTTGGTTATTTTGTCACAGGCCTCACAATCTTAGCCCGGGGCGTTATATAATTTTGGAGCACTTTACTTCATATTTTTCATCACATGAAAGCCTACTTTCCATGTCGCTAGTACTTGTCTACACTTCAGTAACTACCTACTAAGTTGTTATAGTAACACACGATATTTTTCTGAATTCTTTAGAAATTGTAGGCAGGTACTTTTTTAATCCCCGAGGTATTTCAATTTGCGCCAATGCGTATTTAAAGAAGCATGAAGAGGAAAGCAGAAAATTTTCAAACAAATCTCGAACACAGCGCTAGAAAACAATAATATTTTTATCTCCCATGAGTCAACCCTATCTATAATTGCGCGCGTAATGTTTGCGGCCCGGTATCGGGACGCATTTATTTTATTTTACGTCGCAAATATCCTGCCAGCAATAACTTTGCGCGTAGCTTCAATGAAATGTTCCAAATATCCCGTTTTTTTCACCAATCACCGTTGATTGCTGTTTATTTGTGCTGATAAAATACCACATTGACTTCCAAATTGATTGCAATTATACTGATTAATTATAAGTTAATATTTTGGATGGTTCTGTTTTTTGGTCAGTGTTGAATAATATATTAAATTATTATTAGGTATCATTCGGTATTCATCATCATCAGCCTATAATGTTCCCACTGCAGGGACACAGGCCTCCTGTTTTCCTTCGTTTTGAGAGCAGTGAAGATGAAATAAATTATTCGATGTGCAAATGATGTTAATTGTGTATTGTTAACATATTTAGTTAAAATTCGGTCAAGTATCAATTTGACTTCAACTATCTGCTTAAAACAAACTGATCTATATTTTTTAAATAAAGTAGGCACGCACAGTTAATTTTGTTAGTGTGTGCCATAAAATTTGTTGGAACGCGAAGTAAAGAACTCAAATTCAAATCATCACTATCTTGCCCTTATCCCAATTAAATTAAAAGATTTAACGGATTTGACCTGCTTTTGTCAATATTATCTGTGATTAATAACTATTACAATTAGTTCCAAAAACTCTTTTCCTGAATTTGTTAGGTACGACACACCTTAATAGAATTCAATCTAAAACCTAGCAAATAAAGTAAGTAGGTGCGGTAGTATAAAGAAGGTACAGAAATATACTCTTTTACAGTAAAAAACTACGTACCACTCATTTACTACCAAAAGCATTCTACGGAATACCCACTAAACTTCAGCACACGTAGTTAAAAACACGAAACTCCTCCAAAGAAGCGTTCGTTCTGACCTAAGATTTTATCTCGAACCAGGCATAAAGCCACGAACGGCCGCTATGCGCTACATTTTAGCCGAAATACTCTGCATCCAAACAAAATTGTCGAGAGCCAAGTTTATAGCGCTAGCAGCAAAAACGACCATAATAAAAAATAACATTCTTAAGATTTTCTTCTACAAACGGAGGTGAGAATCTTGGGACAGTTGAAACAATCTTATTTGCAATTCGAGAACTTTAAAAGGGTTTGTGGTAACAAGTCCCTGACCTCAGAACGTTGGGCTCCTCCGGCCAATCTGAAACAATTGGGGAAAGTAGCGTTTAAGCCTATGTTACAACTGCGTCGGACACCTTGTTAGCATGGTTTTGGTGGCAAACGGTAACATCATAGTTAGTGTTCTATTTTTGGTATCTGCGAAACGGTGAAGCATTCCAGACAAACTGTCCCAGCTAGTGGTGCATTGTTGAACACAAGTTCCAGTACAATATTACAGCGAGTTTTTAATAAGCTGACATCTTCTTTTACTAACAAAACAAACCGTGATAATGAAGTCAAGCACAGAATGCAATAGTGAGGTGCTAATTTCAGAATCAATTTCATGTGGGTTTGTAGCTTTTCCGCGGAGAGATATAGTAAGCACCGTCGGCATCCCTAAAATAATTTGTACCTTTACGTAGGATAATTAATTCTGAGTTATGTTTAAGGCAAAGATAATATAATATAAGGCAACATTATTTATCATGTTATCAATAGGTATGTTTACTTACTATTACATACCTACCTTAACAGATATGCAGAAAGATACGAGTGGGTTGGTAACTTACCTATCTGAAATGTGAAATCATGGTCTATTTCGTTTTCTAAATGAAATACGAATCAGCGTTCCGAATTTAAAAACACCGGTGTCACAATTTCCGAATCTCTATCAATATTCAGCTTCCACTCTGCCTTCACACGAATTTTCTGATCCTCGTGTTATTTTCTCATCGGCAAAATGCCGTGACAAATAAAAAAACCAGTCACACGTTATTCGCGTCACGGATCACAGCTCCACTTTCCAAAAAGGCAAACAAGTGTTCCACAAAAACACGAAGTTTCTCGGCTTTAAAAAATCGGATTTCGTGTAGAAATAGCCTTAATATTTAATTGGATAAGCGAGGTTAATCTTGAGAGGCAGTTTAGGTCCGCACTTCCAACTACAATATTTACAAAGGTCTGCAAATAGTGGAGCTGTTGAAGAAAGAAGTTGGTTTTATTGAATTAGATCGGAGACGTAACGATGTTACAACGATTTGGGATTAGATGGCTCTGGTCAATTGGATTGTATCTAAGGGCACGGTCTATAGGCACGCTACTATCAGCCCAGCTCTCCAAACGTACCAGACATTACATCGTGTTATCTTCAGGAATCACGTACCCATCTGATGTTCGTTAGCTAAAAGTTATCGATGTTGCAGGTCTTGCTAAGCAGGACTTTTGGTTAAAGTAGCTTTATGTTTACGTCCTTTGTAGCACACGGCAGGTGTCCTGTTCCATTTTATGTTTTTTATGGTTCCGATTTGACAGTTAATCGATGGACACTATGATAGCCACTGACATTTAAAAGATACGCAATAGCCCTGCTGGTGACTTAAAGTTATTTAATAAAGCTTATGTTCATTTTCCTGTAACCGTGCAAGTCACTCCAATTTAATCATGTAGAAACCATTCCAGTTGAGTTAAGGCACAAATTAAGGTGTCTTAAGTGCTACCTTTAATTACTCTTATGCACTCGTTGAGTGCACTTCAGAAGAGAACAAAGTGGATTGCATAATTTGGATTTCGAAAATATTCCGTCCTGTAAGGAAAATATTCTTGGCAAAATTACGTTCCCATTTCTATGCATAAACATAAGTAAAGGAGCGTTTTCATTTTTCTTGTCAGGTTCGTTACACTGTTACTCGATTATATTTTTAGGACTTTAATTAAGATTAATGCGTCTAATTTGGCTCAGGTTGTTTCATTTATACACTGTCACAGGGTTCGGTTTAATGTCCGAGTTATCTTATAATTTTTCTTCATTATAAAAGACGAAAAAAGGCGTGGTGTTGACACTGCAATTTATATTGACGACGCGACTTTTATTTACAAAGAAAATACAAAATATAACTATGATTTCAATGACTATTAATATACCTCGAATTATGCTAGGTAGGTACATAGGAATCCCAAATCCATTAAAGTAATCATGTCATCGAAACGGTTTGTTTTTAATGGCATCCACATAACGCTACAGGTTCGTTCAGACACGTGGTTTGTGACAGCCATAGCATTTTTATTATTGAGATAACCCCTCGGTTTTGCAATTAGCACAACTTTATAAAACTAAACCATCCTCTTCGCCATGTACTACCACGACACCTATCAGACGTAGTCGTGCTATACATGCATTCTTTTTTTTTATTCACCTGTTCAAGTTTTTTTTTTTTTTTTAATAGCCTGTACTGTCCCACTGCTGGGCAAAGGCCTCCCCCAAATCCTTCCAAGTGCTCTTTTCTTGAGCCACCTCAAACCAACCCTCATGGTGCGCGTCCAGATCGTCTCGTCACCTCTTTCTGGGCCGGCCTCGGCGGCGCCGTCCATCCTCCGGCGGCCATCGTGTTGAGTTAATTAATTAAAAAGTTTTTACTACCCACCTTCAACGTCATTCCAAAGAAAATATAACTTTCCACGTATCAAGTTTATTGGTGATATTTCAGCTTCGTTACAGCGAATGGAAGTTCGAACGTTGAGAAAATAAAACGCAGCCAATTAGATTATTCGAAATAGAAGCACGTCAAAAAAGAGTAAATAAATTTTCCGGCAAGAATTATTATTGGGTAAAAATCAAGTCGATGGAAAAGGGTTCGTGAGAGAATTTGTTTTCATATTTTGCTGAAACGAGCTTTTAGTTTTAGATGGTAGAAAGGTTGTGAAGACTTGAATTTTCATTAGTGTAGTGCTTTGGTTTACCTGCTAGTATGTGACTTGTAGTACTATTTATTAATTCAATACACCAAGCAATAGTTGACAAAAAATTTAACTAGTCCGCCAGATAGATTTCCTAAAAATTTTGGACATATCTTTTTTCACATAAACAAAAAATAAAGACATCAAAACATACAGTCTATCAAAACTCGTGTGACGTCACATTGCAGTACATTTTTACCGGCCAGTGGCGTCAAAAGCCCCCACTCGTGATCTTTGACGCGTTTAATCTTCGTCAATTTTTATAAATAAAACCAAAAACGCGTAGTTAAATAATACTTTCGATAATATTCATTCTGACGGACCAAACAGAATTTTATTTTTTTGTTACGAAACTTCCTTAGTGATGTTTCGGCGTATCCAGGACTTTATCAAAGCCACCACTGACCTGTGTATGTGGTTGTGCATGTGTAGTGAGATGTGCCCTCACTGCCAAGTGTAGCCTCAGCGTGAGATGTCCATGAGCATTGGCAGCGCGACACGCCCATCGGCCACCATCGGCTATCTCCGCGCGTCGGATGCCGAGTGAGTCATGTGTTCTGCTGTAGCGACCTCCACCTTCTCCGTCGCGTATCTCGCGGAGAACGCCACCACCGGTCTCGCGGTACCACCTGGAAATAAGACAGCGGTTAGTACCTCATTCAGCAAGGGCGTCGTAGGTGTTAGTGCTCACAGAGAGATTGTTTAAAGTATTTTTGCTGTTGTTAATGTGGCTACAAGAGGAGACGTTAGGTGACTACTTCCCGCTAAATGAAACGGTCTGTTTTTTTCCAACTTTGTCCTAATTTCAGCTGTTGTGTTTAAAGTACGTTATGCAGGCACATTTTGTCTTCTCCGCAAAGATGCAGCAGTGGAATTACCCATAACAAAAGTTGAATATAAAGCCGTAAACACAGAGTCACAGAGATATTTTTTTCATTCTAGAGTTCTAGACCATACCTGGGAACCCCTTAGCTACGGAGATAATTGGGGATCAATGTTCCAAATTCACAGCTGATTTTTATACTAGTTTTTCAGGTTATAACTTTACTTAAATTACCTCCATGACCCGTTTGCTAGGTACTCAATGTATCCATTAAGAGTGCTACAGTGAGTACATGTGATTTTTCACCCAAAAAAGGTCGTTTCTCAGCAATAATTGTACTTAGTTTGATATACATAGTGCTTGGTTGACGGCTTCGTGAAAGGTAGGTACGTTTACAAGCTGTATTATCATTTATCCTATTCCCATATTTGAATGACTCAATGATTCTTCAAAAGGAAGGCCATAATAATGAAAGTATCCCTACCAGTATGAATGTATTTCATTGCGAGTAATAATAGTAATGGAACTTTATGATTTCATCTCAACAGCGATTATGGCTCGTCTACATTAGTACACCCACACCCACACCTTTTATGTACAGTTAGTTTTTTATTGAGGATATCAGGAATAGACCACCCTTTACGAGGCAGACGTTGTTCCGTGCGAGTTGTTTCTCAAAATCAACTTCAAGTTGGGTAATATTATTGTAAAGACGAAAACAAGTAGAATATTCAATAAACCATTCCATTTTAATCAAGGGTCTGTAGGAATTTAAATTCCCAATAAAAGAAATATCTCCCAGAAAGGTCCCTTCCTAATATATTTTATTGGACACGATTGTACACAGGTATTTCTAAAAACTTCCTAATAATCACATTAAATCTCCGCCTACCCTCTCAATCAGAGCGAAGTGTCGAGTAGTCGAGGTTCTCATTGGACCCCATCCCATCCGCATGAAAGGCCCACATC
Organism: Diarsia rubi; assembly: GCA_932274075.1. NCBI lineage: Eukaryota > Metazoa > Arthropoda > Insecta > Lepidoptera > Noctuidae > Diarsia > Diarsia rubi. The sequence goes on from OW026412.1 coordinate 23,937,852, forward strand.
CTTCTTAACAGACTTTTTTATACGGAGAGTGCTCACATCACTTCCGGTCTCCGGAAGTCCTCATTAAATTTATATAGCTAACGCTTGGTAGCGTTCAGAAAGGTACTCTAATTTGGCGCACAATAAAGTAACGGTGATTGTGGAAATCGTGTTCGAGTTTTCTTGGTAAACGAAGTTTTCTTTTCTTTTTACTAATGGTGCGTTTTTAGTAAGTTATTCATTTAATTCAGTTTATTTTATATTTAGTTTAGTTTAAGTTTTTCTCCCAGAAGAATGTTTTGCTAATAACTGGCGGTGGTAACAAAAATTTGAAATATTTTTCAAAGAAATTAATAGGTTATATTAAAGGTTTTATGATATTTAGCCGCATTTGTTTTAACCCGACTCGGTCGAAACCCAAAAGGAGGGTAATGGTAACAAGGTATTTTAATTTGTATGTACAAAGTACTCAAAGCGTAGGCAAATAATATATCAAAATATAATGTTATGCCTTGAATTCACTTAGTACCTACCTATATCTCATTAGTATAACAGGACACCTGAAAATCAAGTTTCAAGGCGATAATACAGAACACGGGTTCTATTCATCCTCTTCTTCAGTAGTGTTGGGTACACATCTAAGACTGCACTTACTCAAAAGGAACCTAACACGCGCCACCGCGGTCTCAAACTACTTTTTCCCCACAAACTAGAAAGTCCCTCGTTAATGCGTTATTTTTCTCATAGTCGGTTGCTAAGCAACGGCACGTCTGCCGGTCATTACAATGAAGAAAGAGAAACTGCGAATATTTTCAACAAGGATTTAGGTTGAGCTTTGGGCTTGCTGTTGTTTCTGGAACTGTGCTTATTAACTTTAGAGTTTTGGAGAAGGGGAATATTTATTCAACGTATTTCTCCGTTTTTACCAGACTAACTACCCTACTACCCGGCCGGTCCAAAGGTTATTGTAAAGAGGTTAGAGGTAGATGTTAAAAGATCTTTTAAAAACTAAAAGCTCAGCTACCAAAATAACCTAGTGAGTACAAGACACAAAAAAAACAACATATCGTCAGTTTAAAATTTACGATAGAAACTTAGCAGCAAAGTTTTGAAGTTCGCTTTGTAAAACGACCAGGCTATTTTGTTACCTTCAGTGCCTGATCACTGTACAACTAAACTTTGATCAAAGAAACTCCGTTTAATGAAAACAACGCTTTGTTTGGAAAGTTACTTCAGCGTGATTAAATAATGTGATCTTAAAAGGAAGTCTCGAGTAATTTTTATATGTTTTTAGAGAATTATGAAACAAAGGAAGCGGGGAAATTTGGGGCGCTTTTGTAAGCGTGGCGTTCAAAGCATTTTATTTTAGCTCATTTTGAATATACGAGGTACCTAAGAGTTTGACTAAAAGTACCGAAACAATCTGGAACGCTTTACCTGTGTTACTTTTAATTTAGCAACAATTTGATGGCAGATAAATTAAATCCTATAATGAATTGGAAATGAAATCCTATAAAAAACAGAGCTTGATTAAAAAAGTCTAGAATGTTTAGACTTGACTCCTATCTGTGTGATAGCCTTCAGCCTATCTGTAGGTATACCCACTACATTAACTAATTTTGATTACTCCACGACCTAAACATAAGCAATTTTCCAGCTATGACATAGGTAACCCTCTAGTCACGTGCATAAACTTACGCTATAGTTCCCGATCCTCGTAGATATAATGTAAGTTACAACTAGCTAACATCGCAGGGAAAGATAAACACGTATCGGTTACCTCTGTGTCTGACGTTCAATTAAATAACTTTAGGTAGGTGCGTACTCGGAGGACACGGTGGAGCACACCGTGGAGGTCTGCCCCGCTTGAGCGGAGCGTCGCCGTGTTCTCGTAGCGGCGATCGGCGGCGGCGACCTCTCGCGACCGGCCCTGGTGCAAGCCATGGTCCAGGGCGAGGAGGAATAGGACGCCGTCGCTTCCTTCTGTCAAGCAGTGGTGCTAGCGAAGGAGGTGGCTGAACGTGAGAGGGAGAGAACCTCTCGTCCAAGCCGCCGCGGGAGACGCTCCGGGTATCGGGGGCCACGTGATGGCTTTCGGCCACTAGATGCGGGCCTGTGGACGGTGAGTGATAGGCTAGTTCACCATCCGTCTTATGACGACGACAGGCCGTGTAAACGGCGCGTTCGTGTTCCACGCGTTTCAAAGAGATGTCAGAAACATGGGAGGGGCCCGCAACCGCCGACGACGATTGGCCGTGTTGACGGCGCGTTCGTGTTCCACGCGCTTCAAAGAGATGTCAGCAACATGGGAGGGGCCCGCAACCGCCGACGACCGTCGGGGCTGCGGTTATTCACAAGTTACCGCGGCCTCGACATATATAGGGCTAAGAAGGAACATATGTGGTTTTAAGTCAGCAGAAGTCTGACACTCCCTTTCGCTCTTGCCCAAGTAGGCTTGCGGAAAGGGTTATTTGATTATTTTCCACTCGCCAAAAAAAAAGGTAGGAACGTACTTACAGACAAACAATACAAAAAAAATCTTATTAGTCTGTCAGATAGATTTCCAAAATATATTAGACACGTATTAAGCAATGGACTGCTGCGCTGCGTATCGCGGGTTCGATTCCCGCACGTAACAAATATTATTATGACCTACAGATAGTTGTTCCTGGACTGGGTATTTGTGTATGTGAGTTTAAATGTTTGTAAACGCACCCACGATACAGGAGAAATTTCTAGTGTGGGGCAACGTTTTTTAAAAAAAAATCTTTAGCGGCCAGTGACGTGACAACCCGCACTCAAATCTTGACGCGTTTGATCTCCGACAATTTTTATTGATTTGATAAAACAAAAAATACGTATCCATTTTGAGATAATCTAACAGACGGACTAATTAGAATCATATTTTTGAAGTCAGTAAACATCCCAATTACTCAAACAATGAGAGTGCCGACTAGTTAATTCCATTAAAATACTGTAATTATCATAGTATTATTATTCCCTTTGGTATATTTTTCAGGACTTCAATTTTTTTTCCCGGAAACGTTATTTTCAATTAATATATTAAGGGCCTTCTCTAGTTGCCTTGGAACAATACTGATTAAAATAATGTTGAGACATTGTCCGTTAATTTCATTTGGTATTCCATTAAAAACCGACCATCTCAAAGTAACTCAACCTGAAACAGAAAAACTTGATAACTTAGATAAAAAGATAAAATTAAATAAATAAAATACCTCTGCTGCTTTCATAAAAGCTACATTAAGAGCAAATTGAACTGAAACGCCGTCCGTAATGAGTTACTTCCAGAGCATTTTCTGGAACCAAATAAATTTCTTATTAAGAATAACCCGTCGCTGCGACTTTCTTTTTGTCGTTGTCGCAATAGCCAGGGTCTCTGTGACCCACGTAATTAGATTTGAGGTCAACGCGGCGAGATGACACGTTGACCATGCGTTACATGGAGGACGTAGGTACCTGTTTTTTTGTAATGGTCAGCAACTGAGCAATAAATCAAGGACTCAGAAAAAAAAGCACTTTTACATGGAGATAACCTATTTTCATATTAGGATTCGTGACTTGTCGTATTAACTTTTAAAGTATGTGGTGGACATACTTATTGACGTTATAGCTGTCCAGCGCGTTCCATAAGTAAATAACAACAACTCCGATATTCATCTTTTTCCCGGACGTTTACTGTTTATAAAATATTAATTTTGCCGCCTGGCTGTGCGGAACATATAGCACGCCGAAGATGCTATTACAATGAAAGTAACGTATAAAACTCAGTACCGTAGACAGTGAAGAAACAGTTCTTTAATTAACAGCGTGGGTAGTTAATTACAGACTAATTCAGCGCCTACCGAAGCCACAGGAACCAATTGCGCCCATTTGCATAGATAACTAGATTGCGTCGGCAACTTCCTATTCACTGTGTTTTTCTTTATTTATGGAAATAGTAGCTATTTTGAATTCATTGAAGACTAGTGGACGTCACGCGGTTTCACCCGCGTAGTTCCCGTTCTCGTGGGAATACAGGGTTAAAAAGTAGCCTGTGTCACTCGGGGATAGTGTGGCTTTCCAACGGTGAAAGTTTTTTTTTTCAAATCGATCCAGTAGTTTTTAAGTTTAGGTATTCCTTACACACAAAAATACAAATCTTTCCTCTTTATGATATTAGGATAAGTGTAGCTTAAGCTAGCTTTTTCCTAGGATGATAAAATGAAATAAAACGGTGAAAACCAAAGCGATTCAGTAGCAATACTACGAGTTTATCAACGCTAGTCTGGCGTTCATAAAGACAACGAAAGTCACTCGACAGTAAGTCCACTAAGTCTGAAAGCACATTAAACATCGACTAGATAAAATAAGTGAACATTCATGTCCGCAGCGCAACGTTTAAATACGCAATGTCCCAATTCCCAGTACATCATGGGACCCCTACCGGTCCACTATAGGGTACCTGCGCTAATAGGGTTAATTCTACGTACACAGAAGGCTCAAAACATTTATTTGTATTTGAACTAGAAATGAACTCCTTTGTTACTCACACATACATACATAAAATGTTTGTTATAACTACACATACACACACGTAATACACACTCTTGCGTTGTTTTCATTAACAGTCTTATAGGGTTACACCGAACTTACGTTTAATTACTTGTAAGTTTATATTAGTTAATGCATTGTATTGTATTTAAATGAACTTGCCTAGTAAAGTTCTGCAATATTATAACTAAGGCCTTGTTTTGTCAACTAACTTGAGCAAGTTGTGTATCTGTATAGCCCATAATATTATGATAAATGAATAAAAGAAATCTCGGCCACAGCTGGTAATATAACTTCCTCTTTGGATACCACCAATCTCTCTAAAAGCATAAATAAATTATGTTTAATATTTCCTTGTTCTATAAATATTTATAACAAATACGACACCCGCTGCTATAGGACCGTCAGCTGGCACGTCTTACAACCCGACCTATATAACACAGAATCAGACCGCACTAGCACCGCAGACATTTACTCACAGTGGTGTACTAACGTATGCAAAATCGCGCGATATCGCATCGTTTCTCAAATCAAACGCACGTGGTGTAGGGATGGGAATCAAAACGGGATCGGCGGCAAGGCGGACTCCCCGGGGGCAGCACTCAACGCGTGATGGATACAGCCTTGACTTGCCCCGGGATACAGATGATTGTACAAGTGACAAGAGCAAGCGATTCGGGTACAGTTGGACAATGATGGTGTAGTGTTGGTGTAAAGTTTTTCGTGTAGAGTCACATATTAAAGAATGCATCATTTGCCCCATGCTTTATAACTAAGAGTTTCAAGTTTATCGCTTACCTGCCTGTAAGTAAGTGAAATGTACGGTGCATTTACGAATACCGAAATGATTCTTGATTAGAATATTTAGGTACACTGCAGCAACTCAGTACCAATCAACATCTGTTGTAATTCTCGCATTTAAAATCTGACCTCCCAAAATGAAAATCACGTTCGGTACCTACGCTCCGCAGTTACGTATTTATGTATGCAAAGTTCGCTAACATTGCATGGTTCCTTGAATCAAACGCACGTAGAATGTCAGATGGAAATTGATTTGGTCTTGCGGACTGAGAGATTGAGGACATAATCAAAACTGTATACATGTATTTACGACACGGTTGGCGCAGTGGTTGAGCGATTGACTGCTGCGCAGCATGTCGCGGGTTCGATTCCCGCACGGAACAAATATTTGTACGACCTACAAGTATTTGTTCCGAGTCTGGGTGTTTTTCTATCTATAATATGTATGTATTTACAAAAAAAAAATGTATATAAGTAGTTTATCAGCCATCTCGTTACCATAACACAAGCATTAGGTTGCTTAGCTTGGGACTAGATGGCGTTGTGTGAAATGTCCAAGGATATTTATTTATTTATTTATTTATTTAGGTGATACGGGAACGGGTGAACTGATTTTGTATAGGGATTTGTAATTTGGAAATAATCAAAATCAATCAAAAGTCATTTATTCAAATTAGGCTGATAATATCACTTTTCGAACGTCTAAATCTACAAAAGACAGTCCCCCAAAACGCCCACACTTCGACACTCCCGAGTGTTTTAGCTGGGAAGAAGTGGCGGAACGCTCCCTAGATACACATCTGTCCGTTAGGTTAGAAGAACCAGATTCTAAACAATAGTGCGTGTAAGATAATATAACGACTTACTACAGAGACAAATCAGTCAAATTTTTTTTTTAAAATTTTAGTTGCCCGAAGTTTACAGTGGTCAGATTCTTATACGAACAAAACTTATTCTTAGGATTTTGTAATTCTTGGCTTAATTGTCAAACAGCCTCTGGACCGGTTGTTCATCACAACATCAACTTCCTCACAAACTGACCGACTCTTTGACACTTTAAAAGTCCAATGTTACAGCAGCTTTGCACCTAAAAGTATAAAGATACTTAGGTCCTATATAAGCCACATTTGGTATGAGCATAACAAAAAGTTGGTACTGATCAGCTCCCCTGTGGCGGCACTCAGCGTGTGATAGATATAGTCTTGACTAGCCCCGGGGTATCAGACATTAACACCAGGCTCACACTGTGAGAGGAAAGCGATCTAAGTTGAAGCGTCTTCTTGTAGTCTCGCTTAACCTTATGTTTGCCAATATAATTAGGTATAGTGTCATTTTGGTGAGGTAGGTTTATAAGCTTTTAATTGAAACATCGGTTCTGTGGTTTCTGCATACTCTCATGGGTAAAAGGTGTTAGTCTCTTATAATGGCTTTAATTTCACCGCAATTAGGCACATAATGACACCTGCAATCGAACTGTGGCTTTTTCATTGTTATTACTCACAAGTGAGTAATAGGTTATTTTTTATTAGTTGAGTTAGTTTTACAATAAGATCGTGTTAAATAGCACAAATAAATCAATGTACCTATTATTTGCTCATTTTATGCAACTTCGTATTAAAATATACCTTTTCAACTTGTACGTTTTTAATAAATAAAACTTTCACTCAAATATAACTTTTGTTTTCTCTGTAATAAAGAAAACTTTGAATTCCCCATTTTTTATGTGGCTGAAATGCTATCCGCGAAAAACCAAAAAAAAAACACTTAAGACTAAAAGTCTGTGGCCGATCGCCATTGTTAGATGCGCGTGCATAGAGTACAACTGAATATTCTATCCCGCCATTGCGAAATTTTATTCACAACTCGTTTTCACTGGTTTTTTTATTATTATTTTCTTCACAAGTGTGTTGGAAAATGTCGTATGATACACGTGTGTATTGATGTTTACCGTCCTCAGCTCTCCCTAACGGCTCGGGTCTCAATGGCACCTCAGCGGTAATCACCAACATTACACACTTACCACGCCTTAGTAAAAATAATCTATGTGAGTTCGTTATAAATGGGTTAATAATATCACATATATTATTAACCCATTTATAACGACCGATCCTATTTTTAAATTGAGGGTTTTCCTCCAGTATGTTTTTGATCTTTATAATGATCGGTCGTTATAAATCGCTGTTGAAGTAGTTACCTATCCGGCCGCGCGACATCCCTGTTTTCATTCACAAGCCCAGTTTCCTTCCCTACATGACTTCTCTTTGTCAATATTTATGCTCTGCATACAGTAAGGCTCTCCGTTCCGCTAATATTAGTCTTTTACGTTGTCCTTCACATCGCTCTGGCTTCATAAAATCTTTCTTCTTTGTCTAGGCGGTATTCCTTTGGAATAAACTCCCTCAGGATATCAGGATGCTGAACAGCTCGGTTCACTTTCAAAATGAAAGACACATTCACAATAAATTATTTTTCTTTCAAAACTTTAGATATTTTATGTATGTATGTATATACTAATACATATGTATTTTTTCATAAATTTTAGGTATATACTTTTTATAATTTGTTTCTCTGTTTTGCTCCTACATTGTATTGTCACTGCATCACCCTAAGTTAGACTGGTAGAAAATACCCAAGGCATTAAGTCCGCCTTTGTACGGTTTTCTGTGCATAAAGTTTAAATAAATAAATGGGTTAGCTCACAGAAAATTCATGCATATTTACAATTTAAATATATTTAATTTTTTGATTTTCGATTTTCTGGAAATAAAAACAGCAAACTGCTATTTTAAAAAGTTTTTGAAACCTGAAATTTTTCCAGCAGAATATAATATACGATACCAAAAGTTGAAAATATATGAAATGTGTTTACAAAACACAGTCTTGGAAGGCCTCTTATCGCTTGTAGCTTATGCCATCAACCTCCACCGATATTATTTATATGATCGCGGCAAAATTCTCGTTTTCGCAACCCCAGGGGAGCGTGCGTCAGCGCGTGGTTTTGATATTTATATGTAAAAGGATGCAGAGTAAGCAAGGTTGAACGGAAGCTACTCTAGGACTTGTTGTGCAGTCTTACGATAAAGGTGTTGGTAATTAAATTTTTATGTGACTTGTTTGTTTGAGCGCGAAGTGAGTAAAATAAGTTCTTTATGTTAACTTAAAAGCTGCTGTAGCTGCTGTAGACGAAGCATTTATTTTCGCTACATGTTGATTTATAACTAGGGATGTCGTACCCAGGAAGTTAGTTTTGTGATCATACCTTTAAGAGTTAAATGAAACCCTAGAAACCGAATAATTCCTGCTCAATCTCGTCCTCTCGTCTCTTATAGAAGAATCTTAACTGTAGCAGTTTAAGATTGAAGAATGATTAGATCTATTCCCCACTACATCATTATGCAATGTCAGGTACTTACCTACTTCAAGTAAGGTAGTGGCTTTGAAAATGTAACAACGAGTTTAGTTATTTTTAGTTTTTTTTTTCCTGAATCAAACGCCTTCCACAATGCAATGAATCGCTAATCGCTCATGACTTGCTCCATCAATGTTATACACATCGGTAATGCTGGGTGGCGGTAAATTATACGTTTTTATGTCTGCGTTGATATGTGACGTCAACAAGTCGGCAGCGTCTAGAAACGTTTTGTGAGAAATATATTATGTGGGTAACATAAGGAAGCGGGAGTTTAGTTGCGAGTAATAAGGCTTCCAGTACAGATACTCGTAAATAAAATATTTTTACGAACACAGACGTTTGTTATTGATCGCTGTATTTCTATTTTCTTGGATATGTGTCATATTTCTTCGCCCTTTTTTTGGAAATTATTTATAAACCAGTTTTGTGGTTTCTCGGGGGTTTCTCGAGTTTTTTGTTTATTTTTTCTTTAGTTGAAATAAGTAGATATTCATGTCAGACATAATTACAAGGATTGGTATTTCACAGTATTGAAGCAGCAAGTAATTTAATAAAACTCTGGTTCTGTAAAATCTACCTTTCTATATTGTTTTCCCAATCCCCAATTTAGCATACGAACCTATCCTGTTTAGATATTTTTTTAAAGATTAAATACAAAAGTACACAGAAAATCTAAGTAGAGAAATTAAAGTTTTAACAAGTGAACTTGTTTAGATTTATCTGCTCGAAATCGAATGCTGTTTGATAGAACACTACATATTTCTTCAATAGTTCGATTCGAACTACAATGATCCTGAATACTCAAGTACAAATAAATAAGAACTGCGAAGCTGTGCGAAATTTTTTTGATCTCTTACTAAAGTAAGAGATCAAAAAAATTAAGTTGCACTTATGTATGTGAGTAAGATCTGATTGGTTACAAACACTTAATTAACCAGCACCTTAATTTCATAACATACGATCAATCAAAATAAAAAAGATTTCGTAGAGAACTAAAAAAAAACCACAATTTGATTAGTCTACAACGTAAATAAATGGGTCTACCTTTTATAGTCGAAATTTTTAAGTCCGAATTTATTTTGCATAGTAGTGGATGGCAAACGTCATTTCGCCGAAAATCATTTGGCGTACACTCATTTACCATAAATTCGACACGCATAATTTTGTAAGGCAGAATCATCTTTGATCTTAAACTTCATTATTCTCCAGAATCATTAAAAAGTAGAACCATCATATTACCGAAAGTTCACAATCAGAATCGTCTTTTGGTATACATAATTTTAATTTAATTTCATACATACGTGCAACATGTAGCAGGCATGATTTCTGTCACGGCTCCGGCGCTGCGGTGTTCCGGCGGTCCCACGCAAGCTTATCCAGACTCAGCTACGGTGGCGCGCGTTTAAGCCACCTGCTCCTCAGCTTGCAGGCCGCCTCGACCCTCCGCGCGTACGCGGGCTTAAATTACACTCTTGGGGTAGAACAGAAGAGACTACGTGGAGTCGGTTTTACAGCGATACGTTTCTGTCACTAACTTTTGTAGCACAATGTATTGACTTTTAATTTTAAATTAGGTCAACAATATTGTAGTAGAATTGGCAATATGCCTTATAAAATTATTCCAAATGAAATTCAACCATCTTCATAGTATGCCATTGTAAATTCGGACATTTATACATTCGGCCAAACGATAATTCTATTTGAAAATGTTGAAAATTCTATTAAATATTTTTTTACTTTAAACACCTTCGTTCAAAGATGAATATGCCAAGTGTGTTAAGCCAAATAAATTTCGGAGCATCAAGTTTCTGCCAGATAGATGGTACCCTAAATAAATAAACTTTGTTCAACTTTTCTCTCAAAATAATAAGTATTTCCGTCATAAGCGTGTTACATAATTATGTATTCCGCAAAGTGCATCAACAAAACATTCTTAAACAATTTTTCTAATCTCCAAATCGCTAATTCATACCAACTTCTTTATCTTAAATCCCATAATAAGTATCTCAAACTCTGCTAAAAGTAGCACGCAAATTTCCTCGGTACAATTGCACTGGTTTCCAATATCCTCGAAACTTGGCCGCAAAGGCTTCACTTAGTTATCTGTGGTAATGGAAAACGCTTGTTCTACTCTCCAGGGAGATAGAAGATGCTCCCTCCGTATAAGTGTAAAAGATTGCGGAGGTAAGAATGCAAATATGATTTTGAGAATATTTTTCCGTATCGTTCGGGTAATAGAATAAGAAATGGCTAGTATTATTTGTACATGTTATGATAATAGTAGAAATGTAAATACTATCGGTAGCTGGTGTGTTTTGTAAATATTTTGTTTGTTGTACTTAGCAGCAGCTAAAAACTATGTTTTTGTTATTTATCATCTCTTTTTCCATTCTATTTAGTAAATATATCTGGCAATAACATTTAGAGGGCGCGAAGGTACCGAAACGCAATTCATTACCTTACAGAGAACCGGAAACGGTAGCGGTGACGGTGGCATGCCGGGAGAGCGGCGGATACAGCTCCGAGCACTCAGGATTTATTCGTTCCGGAGCCCTGACGTCACGACCGTTTGCAAGAAGAATGGAGACTAATAATAATGTTTTTTTGCCTGAAGAGAAGGTTAAAGTAATGGGTTTCGGTGATACATGACTCTAGCCTGCATGAATTGTTTTGTATGTTAACATTCAGGCTCATGTTTTAAAATAATACCAGTCATTTTCTGCCCCATTTCACACTTTAGCGCCCTTGCTCAAGGCAGGTTAGCTCATGTTCTAGATTAGAAAAAAGCCCAGGTCAAAATAGAAGGAACATCAGCTATCTGAAAAGCAGCCAAGAACTATCGCCTTCTTAGATCTATAGCGACAAAGATTTGGCAAAACAGACGATTGCAAAGCATAGAATTCAATACTCAATGTTACTACAACATAAAGCCGTCTAGACACCGTGACAGGTTCATAAATCAGTCACAAGTAATCCGTTACCGTCCGCAACGCCATGACCGAATTCCCATAAATTGTCGGGAAATATGTCCTTTCTCATATTATTCACCTAAGGGATTCGTAAAGCTGCGTATCCACTGGCAGACGATATAACTGTTGCTAACATAGCAGTTCACGACGACGCGGTCCACGATATCGCATATTTATGACTGCTCGAGAAATTTTACCTGATCTTTGATGCTTAGGCATTGACGTAAGGTAGCAACAGAAGTGCTGAGATTCTGATCACATTATTGTCAATCATCATCTGCGTAGCCTTTCCCAACTACGTTAAGGTTAACTTTCAGTCTGGCTGATTAGGTTCTAGATTAGGTTCAACAACTGGTACAGTGTTTACCGAATCTCATCTATACACCAACATTGAGCAGCGTCGCCAACGTTGTTACCTGTTAACCCAGTGAATAAGTCGCCTTAGGCGAGCAGCGATGTTTTACAAAAATAAATGTTATGTTTGACGCGTATCGATACCGTGGACAGGCGGGCTTAGGATGGATTGATGTTTCATAGATGTATGTATGGCCGACAGGGGAAATAAACAAGTACGAGGGATGGGCGGCGCACGGGGCTGGGCCACTTTTTACTTCTTTATTGACATATTGTAGACGGGAAAAACGATAAAGAACCGACGATGCTTAAAACAGCATTCGAGTTAGTCAATTGTTTCTTAAAATCAGGTTTTTAAACCCATTCCGTAAGACGTATACTTTTCATAAAGTCTAACCCGGGGTTTTCAAATATTTTTTAGGTCGTGAAGGATTAGCTTTAGATTCAAAGTTCACTTTTATTTGCTAAACTAAAGACAACGTTAAATTAGTTTAGCAAGCATTGCATGATTAAAAAAAAAATGCGTCGATATTTCTACATAATCATAAAATCGAATACCATTGAATCGATTTTACCATTTGTAAGGTTCTCATTTAAAGCTATCAAACTGCCTCTTATATGTTACTCGAAGTTATTACAAAACTACACGTTCAAACTTCTAGGACGTTCACAAGTGAAGTATATAACGATAAGCAAAGGAAACGTGCTAAAGATTTGCCGCCGGGGCCAGCTATTTACCAATACAAGTTTTCAACTACATGCTGTTTAGTTCAGTCGATTGAATGGCACGAGGTATGAGAGGTGGCGGGAAAAGACCGAAAATATTATGCTGCTCATTTAGTTACACCATTAATTTACGGTCGCAAGAAATTTGTTGTTTTCTCTCTTGTATAACCGTTGTAAATTTTGCATTTGTATATTTCGTGCTTAAAATTTTATATTATTGTATTATTACGAGGGACTTTTGCGTCGTCATTTGTATGGTAATTTTATGGTTAACGCATCGTTTAATTGATTGTTTTCAACACAATAAAATATACTGTGCATTTTCGTCATTGCAATGAATGCACCAGTATGACTACAATGCACAGTATTTTTCGTACCCATAAAACATTTCATCCAGAACCCCAAACAACCAGCGACGACACGGTTGGCGCAGTGGTTCAAGCAGTTTACTGCTGCGCTGCGTGTCGCAAGTTCGATCCCTGCACGAAACAAATATTTGTATAGCCTATAGATAGTTGTTCCGGGTCTGGATATTTGTGTATGTGAGTTTAAATGTGAACACACCCACGATACAGGAGAAATGCCTAGTGTGGGGCAACATTTTCTAAAACAAACAAACTCTTATGTCTACAATGAAATCACCTGTACCTAAGTTTTATTTCATTTGGTTCCGCTTCCGCCACACAACTCATAAGCATAACAGTGCAGTGACAATAACCCAGTCATAGCGTAGCTACTTAAAACTTTTTATACAGTTAACGACCTGCAAGTAGCAGCAGTTCGAGAGAGAACTCCTGCCAAGTACGAACAGTCAACGTTGTACTTACTTCAAGTTACCTGTACTTATAGTTTATAGTAAGTACTATGTCAGAAGTATTATTGTGTCCTACTTTTGCTAAGTTACACTCATTTAATAAAGTTCAGCTTAGATTGCTTTTGGGGGATGAACTATTTTTGGGACAGTGTCAAATTGTAGCATTTTGCTGTAGTATGAAATGCTGCCAAGATTCATGTCACAGATGAAGCAAAGACAAATGATCTAGTAGCGTCGAAACGTCTAGCTTATTGTATCTAGCTGTTGGAGTTGATGAAAGCTTTTCCGTTTACAAATACAAGTCATTTCACCATAACTAGCGATGGGTTTAAACACAATAGGGATGTTTGCTGACTTAAAAAAATGTGATTCTAATTAGTCCCTGTTTTAGATTATCTTAAAATATTGGATACGTACTTTTTGATTTATTAAATCAATAAAAATTGGCGAAGATGAAACGCGTCAAAGATTTACGTCACCGACCGCTAAAGAATGCCATGCTAATGTCTGAGAAAATGACGTCACACGAGTTTTCAAAGCACTGTATCGTCTTCATTGTTTGTTTACACGAAAAAAAAAAAATTTTTTTTTGTTAACTACACAATTTTTGTTGAAATATTTCAAACTCTGTTCAAAAATTATTCCTTTTCCGTAAACTTCTAAAATGTCGGCCATGACACATCCTTTTACCCTTAATCCACATCATTATTTACCCCTTGCTATCTTCGCCTCCGATGCTTAGTAGGTACCTACTTAGCTGACGTGGCGCGTGGCGATGACTATTAATAACGCACATAGAACTAAGTTATAAGCGGCGCATTTCTTGATACTAATGACTGTTTTCATGGCAACAAACGTTAAGTATTTACTTGCAGCATATTTTCTCCTTTCTTAATTCTTTATTACTCGTCATTTCATCAGACACGTTTTCAAGCACATCAGCCTTTACAGAGTCCATCCATCGTTCCTTTGGTCTTCATTATACCCATCTACTTTCATACTGGAACCTTTTCTCACCACACTTTCATAATTCCCCGCATCGTATGGCCATATCACGATAATCGATTGACATTAGGCAATGCTTAAACAAAGCATGTTATGACCTACAATGTGTCCACTGCCGGACCAACTCTCTTTTATATTTTTTATTTTTTTTTATATCTGTTAAGCGTTGTTCGTGTCATGTTTTTTTTCCTGTATGCTCGGTATGTTTCTGCGACAAACAAATAAATTTTCTTTCTTTCTTTCTTTCTTTTATGGATCATGGGAATGTGCTTGTTAGGTTTTGCCTAGACGTTGCCCATCTTGGCGTATAAGTATTCCGCTGGAGATCCATTAGCGGTCAGACCGCGCGAGCGCTGACACATGACAAATGGTTGGTTATTACCGAGTTGTGAGCTCAGAGCTGCGGTGCGATTGGGAGCGGGTCTGCGGCTCTGAGGTTTAGAGGGATTGTAGATCTATTATTAATAAGTTTGTGGAAGAGTGTTTTGTTGTACGACGTTGTTTTACTTTACTTACGAACAAAGGGTTAAACTGCGCAATATTATACACACACACACATTATATAAACTCACGCTCTTTTCCTATGGAGGTAGGCAGAAACCACAGAACGCCACCTGCTACGATCCTCACATACTCCTTTCACCTCGTCCACATTCATACATCTGGTCATACACGCACTTCGGTTCCTTCAAGACTACATTTGTTTTTAATTTATGAATGTGTCTTATGAATGTTTAGTTTCATTAGTAGACTACGGTTACAAGGTACCCGCAACATACAAATATGGTGTATGTGGTTGAGTGGGCGAGGCTCACACGATGGGAATCTTCGCAAATATCTTCATGTTCGGGTTGTTTTGAGTTAACGCGTTCAACCAGAACCAGCTCCCATAACGAGGTTTTATAAGTTTTCAGTCTGTTATGTTCCTACTGGCTGAGCACGGTCGTGAAGGATATAGGCCACGCACTATACAGTGCAGGTTTGGGGTGTGAAAGTTTTTTACTTTAAGCGCTTGCTTGTTGCTCACAAACGACGACAAAGCTTGTCAAAACAGGCAGTGACGGGAATCGTCATGACAAAGAACTCAACTATGCTCTCACGCTAATGTACTCTTTACGAAACATGCAAACAATAGTAGTACATTTTGATACAAGTGCGGAAAGTTTGTTTAAAACGACGTTTTTCTTTCGACGTTTGTCTTTCGAAGAAATAAAGTAATATGAAGTCGGTTAAAAAGTTGAGTATTGTTGGCATACATTTTTGGAGACTATGATTTAATTTTTTTTTTCCGCGGTTGGATTTCGCCAGGTTGGAGGAGAAGCAAAGGTACGCAGCCGCTAAACAGCCTCACAGGATAATATAGAATGTATGTTTTTTTTTTTATTAAGGACACGATTAAGTGTTGTTCATAAAAGTAAATATTTGTTCAAAATAATCATGTTCATTTATAGTATTATTTTTACCCGACTACGGCGAAGCCAAAAGGAAGGGTAATGATTTTGGCAGTCTATGTATGTATGAATGTATGTTTGTATGTTTGTATGTTCCACCGTAGCGCCTAAACTACTGAACGGATTTTAATAAATGAGTTGCTAATGCCACCTTGCTAATGGCAACTAGCATGGTATAATGGTATCAGTGGCATGCGACTACGACTGTCCTCTATAATAATTATCAAATGATCTACTTACAAGACGATTTTTCTTGTTTTCTACTTTTAAGACCGCGGTTTAATCAGTCTGCGTTTTATTCGTAGTCGGGTTTTAGTTTTTAAACTTATTTTTTTTTATAAACACACTTTAATTATTCAAAAATATTCATGCTGTAAAGATGCAAATCAAAATGACGAGATTAAAAGAAAACACCGCCGACTCTATAGTCGATGGTAATTCTTTTTATTTAATTTCCTAAGTTTTAATCGATTTGGACTAAGTATAAGTATAGTTATCTGTGGTAATTTTCTTTTCTGCCCTTGGTTGTGGAAAAATAAGAAAAACAAATGCGTGCAAAATACATTGCATGTCGAACCTAATCATAGTGCAATAAAAGTCAGTTTTCGGGGAAGTGTATTGAAAATGTTTTAAACGTTAGGAAAACTAAAAATTGTTGTCATACGTAAAATGGTAAAACATATTTACCTACAGCAACAAAAGGGCAGGAGGTATTATTTAAACAGTCTCTGTGACATGATAAATATTAGGTAGTTTAGTGTTTTGTCTAAATTTTGTTCCAGACCTAGATTTTAATTAAATTCTACATTCTTAATTCTTTACTTATAATAAAACTACTAAACTACTTTACTTGTAATAACCGCACGGGTGCCATGTAGATAATTAAACCTTCCTCTTAAATCAAATATCTATTGGTGAAAACTGCATTAAAATTAGGGACCTACCGAAGGGCTGAAAATTCTGTTTCGGTCGGACACTAATTAAAATCCATCAACAGGTGAAGTGACTTTATTGTTTTCTACACAAAATACGTACATAAGACAGATACGAATGCTTTACACGGCTCTCTCTTGATACTTAATTCCGTTTATGTACCTACACAGAATTCACCAAGGCAGAGGCACAGTGCCAGTGTAGATAAATACTACTAACTATTCCGAAATTACTTCCAGTCAAACGGCATAGATAAGTCAGGTGGACATTTAAAAAGAGGAGTATATTTAAAGTAGGTCAGCCTCGCACTACAGGTCAACAGAGCTCGCGGACCTGTCCCAAACGTAATAAGTATTGTTCAGGGATGCACGGACGGACCCACCGACTCACTCACAAAATGTAGTGGACTATAGTTAATAGTATGTGTATGGATATAGTACACGCCTTTATTCCTCCGTATAAACAAACGAACGCGCGGGAATGTTCTACGTCTTTATTTTAGTCCTGGCAATATGTTGTATATATTATTAACATAGGTACCTACCTCCAGTTTCAGGCGTGGAATTACAGGTATTGTATGTGAGAAATTAAATGAAATCGTAGGTGACTGAAACTGGATAGGTTCTAGAGAAAATAAATAGGTAGGTGTCCATTTTCGACACCATCTTGTTACAAAATCGTAAGTGATTCCATTACCACGTGTAGTAGGGTGACGTGTCAGTAGAACCTACCACGCGATCAAATCAACTCAAATAAGTTGAAATACATCGTGCAAAATAGCACGCAAAAGCACTGATTACTTATAATGAAAATAATTAGTAATCCTAGCTGCCCACGAGATATTAAAAATGAAAAAATATCTTTTGTGTTCGTAATAAAATTTCTCCTTACATTTTTATCTGCAAAGGAAAAATATAGTATCATAAAGATATTACGTGGGTGTTTAATTATTTAATGCGGCTGCCACCTTTGTTCAGCAATTAAAACGTAACCGAAAGGCTTTCCAATAAAACTATATTGCGCGCACGACTGCGTAATTAATTACTTAGGAAATATTCTTTAAACTGAATAACTTTCCATGTGTGAAATATGTAAAACATACGACGTGATACTAATATCACGTCGTATGTTTGTGTGGAGCGGCCACATTTTGCAGACTGTCTCGGCTACTGAGAACGACTGTTTAAAGAAAGAGATGAACAAGTCTTTTTAGATTCTTAGTTTGTCTTGATTGGATAAAAAGTTTCACCATAAAAGCTGCATTTGAGTATTGAAGTAAGACACATTTAAAAAATGGCTGTACCAGTTTTTATCACTTGAGTTGCACTTAACAAAATTAGCAGAATGAAGACTGAAATGATAAAGAAGATGACTTACTACATAAAGTCGGAAAGGTTACCTATAAAATATTTTGTGACTGAAACACCAAGTCGACTGAATGTAGGTCGCAATTCACACCTAATTACCATTCAGCGAAGGCGGTGTTTTCCCTGAAGGGTTGCGACTAGACGGCACTAAAACTAGATACACAAACCTTCATAAATAAAACATTTGTTCGTGTAAGGAAATATAATCAAGAAATATAAACTACGAAGGTATTCTAACGATTGTAGCAGCGGTCATAAAAAGAGGAAGCGTGATGATACGGGACTAGTGTTCGACAGAACCTTCGGTTTGGTCCCCCTCTGACCAAAAATACCACCCTTGGCCTAAATTACCGAAGTTTTGGCCAAAGTCGAAGGGTTTTAGCAAGCACCTAAATTGAATGAATGCACAAGAGTGCGTCACGTGGTTAGAAGTGGAGATGCGTTGGGAGCACGTCACATGTTATTTTTTGAAGTTATAAGGTAATCTTAATTATTTCGTTGAGTTGACAAAGTTAGTTTGCACTCAACCGAAACTTTTAAGAGTTTATAAATCACTTTAACTCAATCTTGAACCGAAGTTATTAATCCTGGTTGGATCAGCAATCGTTTTTCGGTTGGACTACACGGGACTGACTAGAGCTTTTTAGTTTCTGTTTGATTTCACATTTTTGTACTACATGGTGCAGAGTGGAGTGCCGAGTGAGTTTATATAATCCTTCCGATATATTTTCCATCGGCAAACTTCTATACAGTGTTTCATCACTTAACAACACTCCAGACTTGTCTGTTTACCCACAGTACCCGCTGTATCCGCTGTAATTGGCGAACTAAACTTGAAGACCATGCAAATCGTAGTGGGAGACTGTGTCACTGTCGTCTGTTTGTTTTGCCTTTGATACTCAACTCTATTGTTGTATTATATGGAACTGATTTACAATGTAATGTACGTACATTGTTGTTAGATATCTACAATATAACATTGTGCCCTAATGTAGCATTGTTACATGAGCAGAAGTTTTGCTGCATGTTTAAATTGTAGGTAAGTGGAACAGGCAAACGGGTTATGTAAGAATGGTAGCAGGTAGTATTTTATATTGTATTACTGAATTATTTGACTAATCATTTGAGAAATTTCAGGTAACATTGTTTTATTTGTTCAGAGATATAACTATTTACAGTCTATTAATCTAATTCACTTCATTGGAAGTGATTTCACTTCACGTTCGACGTGATTAACGAT
The DNA here is from genome assembly GCA_932274075.1 of Diarsia rubi. Taxonomy (NCBI): domain Eukaryota; kingdom Metazoa; phylum Arthropoda; class Insecta; order Lepidoptera; family Noctuidae; genus Diarsia; species Diarsia rubi. The sequence goes on from OW026412.1 coordinate 23,957,454, forward strand.
CACGAAAACTTATTAATACTCAAGGTACCTAAGATAGGTTCTCCGATGTATTCAAACTTCAAGAAACCGGGTCTAAGATCTAAAATGGACTACACCTACACTGCTCCTTTCTAGATGGTACAGAAGTTGGGGTCTGTTTGCTAAGTTCTTGTAATTGGCTGAAGTAAACTTGTAGTGGAGCCAGCTAATTGAAAGGTCGTGCGATTGTTGTACTCGTAGTTGCTTTGTTTCGCTGTGACACGCTGATTGTCTTTGATATGCACTGCTGGGTTTATTAACTCAATCTGACTTTATAGTTGGACGCAATATGCATCATTGTGAAGTAGGTTTCCGTGTTAGCAGCGAGGCGGTAGTTTAGTACTCGGGTTTGTTTAAACATTTTGTGAGGTTATCTTACGTCCACATTTAGATTTGCCATAACATTTCAAAAGTGCTCCCGTCAATATTTTGAAGTGACACATTCAAGAAAATCTTAAATTTACTGCTGATATTGTGACTTAAATAAACAAGCCGACACTATGACTCTGAAGATATAAATTATGATTGATGTGAAAACTTAGCTTAGTTAGATTGACGTCTCAGACTTATGAAGATAGACAGAATATAAACTTTGCCCATCAACCAATGACACGAACAGTTTCTGAGTAAGACAGGTTTCCATGTATTCTATAAGTTTATAGTGTATCTGATCAGATACTTGGATTATCCTAGGTTTAACTAGAGGTTCTTAACGCTCTTCGCTCGTTTCGGTCATGGTTTGGTCGACGATTAAGATTATTCTGATTTTAGTTAAATCAAAGTAAAACTTAAATTGATATAATGTACCTGAAGTAAGATCAGACAATAGTTTATATACTGATATAAAAGAGCCATTCGGCACATTCATGTACCGAAAGAAGTACGTACACATAAGTTAAGAAACCTATCACCAGGAAGAAAACCATGATTGTAGGAAACGACTCTCTCAACAATTTCCTGAAATATATGTTTCTTTCGATATATTATGAAATTATGGATAAATGTCTGATTTGTCGTCTTCTAATAACGTTGTTTGTTTGTTGACATCTCGGTACCTACCTAAGAAGCCATGGAGCGACTGCCTATCTGACCTCCACATTTCCACAACCTAATACTGAACCAAGGTATCTGGAAACAGTGGCTTCTATAAAAATAGTTTACGGCAAGAAGTGCTATCTATGAACAGCGATCTCTGTCAACAGTGCTTCCTATGTACCGACATGTCTACAAACAATGTTTTCTATGAACAAAGTTTCCGACGAAACGTGCTGTCTAGGAACAAAGATTTGTATTAGCTTTGCTTTCTGTATGTAGTCATATCGTACAAGCGACAAGATGCAACATAAGCCTGACATTTTTTGCAGCTTGCATGGGATCGTCAAATATTGCCACCGTCGGGAAAAATAAATATTTTAGAAGATATTAAATGTGTACAAATAATCTGCTCCCATAGGTGTCAACATGTTCTAACAAGACATTAGATCAACCCTTAGCTCCTGTCCTTTCACTAAATTATTCAGTCATACACCATGCCACAGGGGATTCGAAAATGTAATAAGGATCAACCACGATTCCACGAAGGCAACTTCTAGGCTTCGGTAATTTAATTCAGCGTGCAAGCATTGTGCGGTACGTAATCTAATCTATTATTTACGGTTTTATCGTTGCTATGGTGAATGGGTAATAAAAGTACCAGGCTGTGAGGAACAAGTATCTCTTTTTCTTACTTTGACGTTGAAAATCTCATACAACAACTCACAAGAGTTCCTTTTGTTTCGTAGCACAGAAATAAATAGTAAAAAAACAACCTATGGATAAATAAAATAGGTGATGGTCGGATGGTTTAGAAAGAGCTCGGCGATATTCACACACGGTTTGCCTCTTGATGAAATTAATTAATTTAAAATTACAAAGAAGTTCCATCTGAATTTTAAAGTTGTTACCTACTGGAAGGTTACTCTTATATTCATTTTAAAAACCAATAAAGCGCTTTTGATTTTTCAATCTCTCTGTATCAGCGAATCAATAATGATACAGTGGAATGTAAAACTCCTTACGTTTTCAAATTTATGATTAATAGGCGCTTCCATTATGAGCAGACAATGGCAAACAATGGATTGTTATGAACATTAGCGTCTGCTTTGATTTACACGGATTTTGGTACTGATTAGGAAAGAACATGAAATGTTGCAAACTGACTGAACTACTTGATATAAGTACAAATTGTATGGTTAATTATAACTTTTGTTAGGAAAATTGTCACTAATCTTTTAACATTTAACTAGATGCTAATGCTTTCGCTTGCATGCTTTTGCTTTATTTGCTAATGCTTTCGGTAGGTTAATGTCATCTAGCTAATTTGAAATTTTCCTTTGTCTTTAGATCAGTAACGGTTACATGTATAGCTTCGTGCAATGCATCTGCCTACACTTGAAACCGAGATAGTTACTGTGCCAGTACTATGTACATATACAGCCCTAGACTATTTGGCCTCAAAAGACACAATAGCCTGTATATTATTATCAGTAGGCTCTACCGTATTACTGATAAGCTGCCACGCATGGTAATACTCGCAGTATGACCGTTGTATACCGCTCCCTTGGGGTAGGCTTTGTAGTAAAGGCTGTTTGCGCCTGGCTGTGTAGATGAGTGGGTATGTGTGTTTAAACTAGGCACAGAACAAACATGGCTAAACACATAACGTGTGTACACATAGCAGGGTATGAGTATTTACCAACTTAAAGACAGATTGATTGATCTACCTTAAGGTGAAGGCGATCAGGTAACCCGCAAAATTCGAATTTTCTTATTTTTTTGTAATTCCCAGCCAGTGTCAAGTCGTATGCTAAATAAAATGGATTTCGCGGCAATGTCAAAAGTTTATTTACTGAGTAATAATGACTAAAATTACTAATACAACCGTCTCAGTTCATAAAGGTCTCTTGAGTGACTATTTGATGAAAACGGTATTCTTGACTTGACCGGCAAATTGTAAAAAAACGTTATAAAGTTCGAATTTCACGGGCTACGTTGTCGCATCAACTTTAACCATTTAATTTTAGAATCAATGTTGCCCATGAATCATTGCCAAAAGTGGCCACTTTTATCTTTATTCAGTAATTCTCTTAATTTGTCAAGTCTACAATCATGAAAAGTGATTTTAAAAATACTACAGGTTATTTACTAGCATGATAGTGTTTTAGATTTTTCAATGTGATTTTAGAGTAAAAGAAATAAGATGTGGGTGGCGCTAGTTTCAGAGCTGTTAGCGCCTTAAAAAAGGGGTCCTCTATTTATTCTTGTATATCATGAACTATTTGTGGCTGTGTGAACCTAGTATTCTGGTTAGTATCTAAGTTAAACGAATTACGGTAAAGTGCGTAAAAGACGCGGTTGTTTCCTGGCAGTCGACTGCCTCGATAATTATGTCTACGTTTTAAATAACATATTGGACTTATCTAATTTCGTTAGTTACCATGTAACGTTAGCCTAAGGTCAGTATAATATTAGATTAGCCGAGGTGACTAAAAAGGGAGGCGAGGTGACTAGGCTTAAGTTAGATAATGCCTATCGGACACAGTTGACTCGAAATGGTTTGTATACTCAAATTGAAACTTTCAAACATTTATGTTATTTTCCCATATTTAAAAATAATAATAATAATAATAAAAATCGTTTATTGGTCTCAATTAAAATATAGCCTAATACAAATTTCATCATCGGGGATTCTATACAAAAAAGGCTGCAGAAAACTACATGGACGCCTGACTTCCAAACTAGGTAAAGGTTAACAAAATAAAATGGAGAAAGTAGGTTACCGAAAGAAAAATATTTATACATATAATAATATATATTACAATTCCAACGCTGCCGCTGGTAGTAATTCGATTATTAGACTATAGATTTTAGACCTTATACAAAACAAATAATAAAACAGGTTACAGGAACAAAGCATGCGAATAAATTAACTATGTATCCAAGTATGGGAGTATAATAATGTGTTTGGTGTGGTGTATGATAGTGTGTCGTGTGTGATAGTGAGTAGTGTGTGATAGTGAGTAGTAGTGTGTGATAGTGTGTATGGGTGCTTTTGTGAACGAGTTAGTAGTGAAATATGTGTATCTTTGGTGTGTACGCAATTTCTGATTACGTTGCATTACTGTGAATTTTTTATAACTTTTTCTGTTTGAGAATAATCAAGGTCAAGGAGCCATCGTGTGACAGTTCGTTTGCATTTTGCTTTAGTTTGAGGATAAATTGATAGTGTCTGATTAATTTTATTATAAATATGGCCACCCAAAAATGAGAAAAACCTCTGCGCAAATTGAGTACGGCAGGCTCTGGACTCGCAGACTGTGTGTTTCCTCCGTTTATTTAACAGAGCAATGGGATCGTAAGGCAGACGACCATGCATTTTAATGACAGATGATAGAACGAACAGTTGCCGCACTGTTAAAACCTCCCAGTGTCGATAAACGCTGGAAGTGGGATGATAAAAGGGAAAAAATGCACCAACTTTAAGTAAGGCTCTTTGAGCACGCTCGAGCTTCAGGATGATGGTTTTACACGCTCCACCCCAACACGTTATACAAGAAACTAAAAGAGATTGACATAAGGCGAAGTAGATTGTTCTTAATACTTTAGCGTTTGCTATGTGTCTAAGATTTTTAAATATATATATTAATTTACGAACTCTAGACGACACGAGGTCGATGTGTGGTGCAAAATTTAACCTGTTATCGAGCAGGATGCCTAGATATTTCATTGTATTCACTTGCTGAAGTGGAGAACAATTACACAGCGACAGGCCCCCACATATGTGTGAGTGTGCTATAATTTGCGATTTTGCATTAAAACCCGACTGTGGGACACTTCTTAGAGAAAACGTTAAATATTTAGTTTTATCGACTTTCAAGGTAAGGAGATTTGATCTCAGCCAATGGGCAACAATGTTGAAACCATTCTGCGCATGCTGAAATGCCTTTACCCATGAACTGTCGCTAAAAATGAGGGCTGTGTCGTCTGCAAATGCAACAATCTTTCCGTTCAGAAGTTCAAGGTCGCAGAGGTCATTGATATAAATGAGAAACAAGGTAGGTCCGAAGATGCTTCCTTGAGGAACTCCATAGGAAATGGGAAGATCGCCACTTATCCATTCGCCCACCCTCACACACTGAGACCTGTCACTGAGATAATCTGCGAAGAGTTTAAGCGGCAAGTCCCTGACTCCCAGTCGCTGAAGTTTATCTATCATATAAAATAGGAATAGAATATGAGATTCCTATCACTGTTTGTTAAGGTGGACTTTTTGTCGTTGTATTTAAATAAAGGGTGACTACCCTGTACTTGATCCAAGGACCCAATGTACTTACCCTTTCAAATGAATAGAACACAATTGTTGATAAAAAAATAAACGCGAATGTATAACAACGGGTCCTCAGTCACCGTAATTGGATGCGACACGATAGACAGACAGACAAGGGTTGAAATCCACAAAATATAAAAAAACAACACCCCTTGTTGGGGTTCCACAAACTTTGCACAAAACCCAGCGGGACACGCACGTATATTTGTTACACTTGACGCGGTGTCAGCTTACACTTGCGGCACAAGAAATCTACCTACATGTTTAACTACATTTAAATTATGTAGACAGAAGGAATCAACGTAGAAAAGTAGTTTGAAGATTTGCTTTAAGGAGATATGCCAAAATAAATACTTACATGGGTTGTATATATTACGTTAACGTCTTTTACAGCCATTTCGAATTAATTGATTCTCCAAAAAATACGTCGGATTTATTCACGTACCTAGTTTTTGTACGACAAGCTACATAGTGCTCATAAATACATCAAAGAATCATATATGACGTGTTTAACACCAAAGTTTTGCTATTATTCGTTTATTTTCGTGCTGGCTGGCTTGTTTTCGAATAAAAATGATTTATTGCTGACATTCGCGCGAGCCAAGCGCGAGTTTCCTGTCCAATATTCCAATATTCCGATAAAAATGTTGATAGCCGAGTAAAGAGTAATGGAAATTGCCTTTTACCCCTCATTTACAAGATAATAATATTAATCAACTTTTATCTAAATGGGAAATAGATAAAACTTTGTATCTTTCTAAAAGGTTCGTGACTGTAAATTATTTTTGTACGTCTAGATGAGAAATAAAAGCGATTTGTTGCAAAACACAAAAATATTTTTGAATGTGAGCGGTGAGGTATGTTGAATGTTTTATGTCTTTTGGGATGTAATCGTTTATAGTTGTATACAATTTTACCTATACATTTAACAAAATGTATATAAAAACTTCAAAGCAATTACAGTTTTTAATTAATAACGGCCTTTGTTTGTCATAAAAGTTAGGGTGCACCACATTTCTTGCAGCACATATTTATATTGCGATAGCACGCAGGCAGGAGCATCAAGATGCTGCCGAAAGCAGATTAAGTTTCTCAACCTAGCTATCTCTACGGTTCTGAGCGTCAAAAAACGATTGCGATTACGATTACGCGCTAAGCGAGGTTCAACCCTTATGATACAGTCATAGACTAAATTATTCCTGCATTCAAAGCTTTACAAAAACTAAGCAAAGCGCAGTTATCTATAGAGTAGATGCAACGGCTAAATTAAAAAAATAAATAAAAAGAGAAGTCCTGACTGACTGACTCATCAACGCCCAGCCCAAACCCTTTTTTTTTTGGGGTGGGAAATCATCAAATAACCCCTCCTCCTGCTCTTGGGCAGAGTGAAACGGAGTGTCAGACTTCTACTGACTAAAAACCACCCATGTTCCTTCTTAGCCCTCTATGTCGAGGCCGCGGTAACTAGTGTACAACCCACATCCCCGACGGGCGTCGGCTCTTGCGAGCCCCTCCCATGTTGCTGACATCTCTTGAGGCGCGCGTGGAACATGAACGCGCCGTAGACACGGCCTGTCGTCGTCGTAAGACTTACGGACGGCGAGCTAGCCCATCACTCTCCGTTCACAGGCCCGCGTCCACGGTGACCGGAAGCCATCACGTGGCCCCGGACGCCCGGAGCGCCTCCCGCGGCGGCTAGGACGAGAGGTCCTCTCCCTCTCGCGTTCCGCCACCTCCTTCGCTAGCATCACTGCTTCGCAGAAGGAGGCGACGGCGTCCCATTCCTCCTCGCCCCGGACCATGGCTTGCACCAGGGCCGGACGTGAGAGGTCGCCGCAGCCGATTGCCGTTACGAGAACACGGCGAGGCTCCACCCAAGCGGGGCACACCTCCACTGTGTGCTCCACCGTGTCCTCCGACCAATCCTCACAATGGTGGCATCCGGGCGTTTCCTCGTTCCCCTAATGCGGTGCAGGTACCTCCCGAAACAACCGTGTCCGGTGAGAACCTGCATCAGACGGAAGGTGAGGGCGCCGTGGCGCCTCTCTAGCCACTCCTCAAAGAGGAGTCTTACCGCCACTATCGTGGCGTGCCCTGCACGGGGTTGCGACAGTCGCTGTCTCCATGTCGCCATGAGATCGCACCGGAGGTCTGTCCGCCGCCAGCCCAAACCCTTGGACCTAGAAAGATGAAATTTTGCAGAGTGTTTCCCTATAAAAAGTAAACAAGCATTTAGTTATAATTTTTTGAAATTCATACTCTAAGGTAGGTTAAAAGTGGATGAAATTTGTACGGAAAATCGTCATTATTACGCGGACTAACCCGCAAGCAAAAGGTAGTTTAAAAATAAAATAAACTTCGTCTAACTTTAAAATAGAACATGAACGTGTGTAGTTTCGTGTTCCAGCTCTTCCGCCATTTCTTCAATGGTGGATAAATTTAGGCACCAAAATGTTTCCAGACTGAATAACTAACCCAACAACCCTGCTGTAGTGTCTGATTTGGGATCACAATACCAATGGAATAACAAGCTCCTAAAAAAACATTTTTTCCGGAAAATACACTGTGTGGGTGAAACACAACGTCCCATCGTATATCTAGCAAACAAAGCGCAGTTTGTTAGTGGGTAGTCGTGTGCACTTGCGAGCCTGATTTAAGTGGCTTTGAGCACTAACTGCACTGCACGGCGCTCTATTCTATATTTTTGTGAAAGCTCGACACTTGTAAAAAATAATTAATGCTTATTTTCAAAGTTAGTCGGTTTTCGTTAATAATAAAAATCATTTGAAAAGTTATGCTTTAATTAAAGGAAAGTTTGACTCAACTTACATTTAGGTAAAACGTTAAAATGTTATTAGAGTTATTGCCTAGGTGCACCTGGCAACGCCACTTAGTTGTTCTTGCAGCGAAGTATGACACTGTTTGCCTGATTGCCTCCGTTTCACAATACAAAACCGTTGTTTGTCATCCTTGAAAAGAATATCTAACAATGCTGGCTCATACTCGTCCCAATACTAAACTTCACCAATAAAAACATAAGCGTTAAGAAAAACTTAATTACACAAAACTCAAGTAAGTACCCGTAGTGGAGCTGACACTGAGTACAGAGGTAATTATAATTCGTTGCTTCATTTTTCAGATATGATCATAACAACGTAGTTTCCTTACTTACTTGGTAACTTCGCACATAGTTTAAAGATTTTTAATTTTTAAAACGGTTAGGTGACGTAGGTCCGGTATGTCTGTGCCTCTGTGTTGGCACTGACGTTTAGCTCATTCCTTTTTCGTGCGCGGTAACTATCGCACGCGCCCTTCAAGCAACATGCCGAAAAGGAGCGCGCAATCGAGAATTGAGCACTACACTAGAAAAATTCGCAAACTAGAGGAAAAAGAAAAACATCGACGGAGAATTAGACCATTAGAAATATCCTCATCGGATGACGAAGGTAAGCTTATATGCATTAATTAGTGAGTGTTCTAAAAAGTGGAACTAATTAACCGTTTTGTTTATGCTTTGGGATTGACTGCGGGTCAATAACTTTGACATATTTTCAAAACTAAATGAAAATTCCATATTATTGCATCGGGGTTGACTGCGAGTCTCCAACGATGACAAAGAAGCACATTAAAACGTACAATCTTAAGTAGAGGTACCGTTAACGTGCTAAATCTCATTTCTCAAATTTATTTTCACACTACCTTCAAATTATTATCTTCACAACCTTAATTACAAATCGTAATTACAGGTAACGAAGATGCCGTCCAGGCCCTGGGTAATAATGAGGACACTTATGCGGAACCAATATCCGATCTACCCGTTTCACAAGCTGTGGAATTGGAAACCGGTGATAACCCCGACCAACAAGACGGCCAGGTGGCACCCTGTCCTCAAGAGGAAACCTCCTCCAGCGCAGACCAACCTGAACTAGATCCTGATCTACTGTCAGCTCTCGGTGAATCCACGTCGGACTCACCTGACTATGGCGACAACATTCACAGTAATTTATCGCAATTGTGGCTTCCTTTACTGAGGAAGGGTATGCCTAAGGAAAGCAAAGATGGACTCCTAAAAGAGTACCTTGCACCAGACAATTGTAGGCTTCTTCAAGCGCCAAAATTGAACGCAGAAATCGCAGCTGCGGTACCAGACATGGTGCGTAATCGTGACAAGACACTTACAGCGTCTCAACAGCAACTAGGTGCCGGCATCACTGCCGTCAACAGAGGCATGGATCTTTTGCTGAAGTCCGACAGCAAGGTGCAAGCTATGAAACATTTGAGCAATGGTTGCCGCCTACTATGTGACTCACATTACTCGACAACGCAGACTCGAGTGAAATTAATCACTCCGAGTCTAGACAAGGCTTTTTTAAATACCTATAATAAACGAGTCCGAAAGGGACGAATCACTGTTTGGCTCGTCCCTATCAGAGAAAATAAAAGCCGCCAAGGCCATTGAAAAACAAGGCCTTTCCATAAAGAAGACTGCGAAGGTGCCAAAACCACCTCAACAGCCTAACACTCGCCCGGCTTACCAGGGAAACTGGAATCCGCCTCCTCGTTACCCGGCGAACAGGGGGGGGCGGGGTGCATACAGGAGGCCGGCGACAGCGGGGAATCGCCGCCCATACACGCCAACAGCTCAGACTCATCGTCCTGCGTCGCAGGAAAAGCCGCGAACGCCTGCTCAGAGTCACCGTTAATACAGGTACATGCGGGTAGACTTACCCACTTTTATGACCGATGGTTAAAAATTACCAACAACAATGTTATTCTTGATTGGTTAAAAAATGGATACCCAATACCTTTTCTTATGCCTGTAAGTCAATCAATAGTACCAAAAAATAATCTATCTTATACAGAAAAATCAGACATGATGAAAGCCATTAATAAATTAAAAGCATTAGGGGCCATCTCAGAGTGCTATGTAACTAAAGATCAGTTCATATCTAAAATATTTCTCACTAAGAAGCCTAACGGCGATAACCGGTTTATATTAAATTTGAAATCCTTAAATAAAATCATCAATAACGAACATTTTAAAATGGAGGATTACCGAACAGCGTGCAAACTGATACCACGCAACGGATACCTAGCCACTATCGACTTGAAAGATGCGTATTTCCTGCTAGCCATTAGGCATGCTGACCGTAAATACTTAAAATTTCAATTTAAGCCCAATAATGCGTTGAAAACTAAAACCTTTAGTTTTAATTGCATGCCGTTCGGGTTATCCGTAGCTCCACGGGTTTTCACTAAGATTATGAAGGAAGTTCTAACGTACCTCAGACATCGCGGCTTCCAGTCAGTATGTTATTTAGACGATATCTTATGTATAGGAGACACTTATGACAAGTGTCTTAATAATATTAACGAAACTTTGAAACTATTAGAGTTTTTAGGTTTCGTTGTCAATTACGAAAAAAGTATGATGAAACCACGACAATCATGCAAATATTTAGGATTTTGTTATGATACCAGAAGCCTTAATTTAGAATTGCCAGCCGAAAAGAAACGTAATATTGCCGAGTTGGTTATTAAGTTTACAAAACTACGTTCATGTTCTATTCGCGAATTAGCTCGTTTTGTCGGTGTATTAGTCGCAGCTTGTCCAGCCGTTAAGTACGCTTGGCTGTACACAAAGGTCTTAGAGCGACAAAAATACCTTGCGATACTGGAACATAATAACAATTATGATGTCAAAATTAAGTTACCTAATATTATATTAGATGATTTGTACTGGTGGCTGTCAAATATCGACACAAGTCACAACCTCATGCGACAGCCTAATTTCGAAATCGAAATCTATACAGATGCGTCAAGATCAGGTTGGGGTTCTGTTTGCAAGAACGCCCAAGTACATGGTAAATGGAAGTCATCTGAAAAGGCATTTCATATCAACTATTTAGAGCTAATGGCAGCTTTTCTAGGATTAAAGTCATTTACCAGCGAGCTAACCAACTGTGCAATATTACTTCGCATGGACAATACGACTGCAATCAGTTACGTGAATCGTATGGGGGGTGTTCAATACCCCCACTTAAACGACTTGGCCAAGTCTCTTTGGAAATGGTGTGAGCAGCGTGACCTTTGGGTTTATGCGTCATACGTAAACACAAAAGAAAACCGTGCCGATGCTGCATCCAGAATCGTTAATCCGGATACGGAATGGTCCCTGTCCAATGACGCTTTCCAGGATATTATACAATATTTTGGTCAACCAGAAATTGACTTATTCGCGTCTCGCGTTAATGCCAAGTATACCAGTTTCGTCTCATGGAGACAAGATCCCGACGCTGTATCAGTCGATGCGTTTACACTAGATTGGAATACCTATTACTTCTACGCTTTCCCACCATTTTCCCTAATATTAAAATGCCTTAGAAAAATTATCGATGATAATGCATGCGGTATATTCGTATATCCTAACTGGCCATCACAACCTTGGTTCCCACTATTACAAAACCTTATAGTGTCCGAAATTATTTATTTAAACCCCAATAAATACCTTTTGCAATCTCATTTCAGAGAATGCCACCCTCTTCACAAGAACCTTACCCTGGGTGTCGCGAGGCTCTCCGGCAAGCTTACATGCAACGGGGTGCCTGCGCAGACTCGGCTACACTGATGCTATCATCCTTTTCCAACAGTACTATTCAGCAATACAATACTTCACTTAAGCTTTGGTGGCAATACTGTACGGTAAACAAAATTAATGCATTTCTCCCTCCAACATCTTCTGTACTCTCATTCTTAACGTTACAATTTAATAGCGGGTGTGCGTACGGTAGCCTAAATTCTCATCGGTCTGCTTTGTCAGCCCTTATAGGCAATAATATTGGCTCAGACGAATGTATTAAACGTCTCCTTAAAGGTGCGTTTAAATTAAAACCTTTGAGACCCAAATACTCCACCACTTGGAATCCCCAACTAGTTTTAAATTTCGTTTCAACCTGGATCCCTAACAAAGAGCTGCCTCTAGAAAAGATCACTAAAAAACTTGTGATTCTTTTAGCAATCTGCACGGCTCACAGGGTACAAACGCTTTCATTAATTAAACTTGACAACATAAGTTTCTCAGATAACGGAATAAAAATCGTTATAACGGATATCATCAAAACATCCGCACCAGGAAGGGAACAGCCAGTCTTGTTTCTACCATATTTCAGAGAAAATATTTCCATTTGCCCAGCTACAGCTCTCTCAGACTATATTTCTATCACTAAAAATATAAGACCTGAGAGTACATGCAATCTGTTGTTGACGTACAAACGTCCACACAAAGCCGCTACCACACAAACCATCAGTAGATGGATCAAACACATGCTGTCTGAGAGCGGCGTAGATATCGGTAAATTCGGGGCACATAGCACAAGACACGCAGCCACGTCGGCCGCGAACTTGGCTGGAGTTAATATAGAAACTATTCGCAAAACCGCCGGGTGGACTAGTTCATCCAATTCATTTGCTTGTTTTTATAACAGGTCTATTATAAATGAAGGCGAATTCGCCAGGTCGGTCTGCTTACCATCGGAAAACTACTTATAATTCTGATTAGAAATGCAAATTAAAATTATTTTTAGATCTCAAGTGAATTTAAGTTAATAGGTAAAATATCTTTACAATTAAGAAGCTGTATCCAAGACTGATTCATTGATAAATAAAACGATAATGTTTATACTTAACGTTGTTGTTATTTCTTTTTCCAGTCCAAAACTTTTTGACTCTTAACATCTACGTTGTTATGATCATATCTGAAAAATGAAGCAACGAATTATAATATATGATCAAACGAACTTACAAGTGAAGTTCGATCTTTATTATGATGAGTTGCTTCATTTGAAGATATGATCTCCCGCCCTCCCTACACTTGATATTACCCAGATACAGGGAAAGTTTTGTAGCACTCCAAAAAATGAGCTAAACGTCAGTGCCAACACAGAGGCACAGACATACCGGACCTACGTCACCTAACCGTTTTAAAAATTAAAAATCTTTAAACTATGTGCGAAGTTACCAAGTAAGTAAGGAAACTACGTTGTTATGATCATATCTTCAAATGAAGCAACTCATCATAATAAAGATCGAACTTCACTTGTAAGTTCGTTTGATCATATATTATGTTTTAGTAGCCTCCAGTTTACGAGTCGTCGGGGACCCGTCGGGCAGTCGTCGCCGTCGTCGGCGCGCTGTCGTACGCACTCAGCTCTTACAACGTCAGGGTTTGGCTTTATGTCCTCTCTGTGATGCGCACTTTACATTGCCGGGTTTGTTTTGTTTTAACTCAAAACTTGAGAACGTGGAGCACGTTGGATGCCGGTTTTTCAGATAGCTACGTTTTTTGCGGCTGCCTTTGTTTGAGTGGGTCTTGTTAAGCTGAATGAAGTCAGTTGTCAAATACAGAGTTGGGTATATCAAGACATTGCACGCTAGCTAGGGTTTCAACGCGATGCCAGTCTGTATGGCTTCGCATTATGTAAAATATTTTGATGTGTTTGCGGATGACAATCGTTAGTATTATTCTTTCGTTATTATTTTTTTGTTTCAATTATTGTACCTACACTCGTAAGTGTATGTTAAAGATATACTATAAAAATATACAATACAATAAATTATTATTCTATTCTACACGAAACTGCAAACCGAAAATCGTTTATTTATTTAAACTTTAGAACATTGCCTTGCAATGATTAAAGTAACATAACATAATGCTATTAATATCCTGCAGTATTATATTAAATATGGACAAAAATCTTTCATTTACAAATTGTGTAGCGAATTAAATAATTTCATTCCAAGAATCTACTTACACTTTTCTCCTCATAAAACAATGATTTGAGCTTTTGTGGCTAAAATCTGTTTACGAGTTGTACACAAAATATGGAATGCGAACATATTCCGACGATTACATTTCATTGTGTAACTGAGACAAAATAGCTGTGGGAAATGTCCCATGTGTTACTAGATATTTGCTACGCGTTGGTTACACGGAAATCATAAACCTTAAACTTTGGGAAATATAGATACCTAACTGAAATATATTTCAAAACTCGTTGCTGGAGGGTTACGTCTAGTATTAACAATCATGCTGTTTATAGATTTATGACGTGACAACATAGGTTAGTATACATATAAAACCAGTCTTTACTCGACTTCGTTAAATATGTTCGACGAACTATTGCGTCGGTATTACCTCATTATTTTTCTCACTTTTCCTCTAAGCTAGTAGTTACGGCTCCCCTGGGCGCTATATTCTGCCTACATTAGCCCGTACCCGGCCTGTTTGGTCGGGATAACGTAAATGAATTGGTAATACCACCCGTATTACCGCTCAATGCGTCTTGTTGGCTAGGGACCAGAATATACTTCTGTAGATGATCTGGCGAAGGTGGGATCTAATAAAAATGTTTTGTGACAGTGAGGTGGTAATATTATGAAAGAACAATGGAGGTATGGAAATGGCAACTTGTACTATTGCTAGTCATCGCACTTTTGCATGAAATTACCCAGTAGACATATAGGAAAACTAGACAATATACCTATGCTATGAATGCCAAACTTAATGAATAATTCATTTAATAAAAATCTACTCAAGGCTTTCTTCCAAATTGCTTTAATTAACGCCTGAAGTTGTAAGTAACAAGACATTTCTTCGAATTAGTGTTTCGAGCGGAGAATTAATCTATAATTACAGGAAAGTTGGAAATTATGTTTCTGTTATAATTTTTTCTTTGAATTTAATTTTATTTCGTAGTAGCTTTGAAGTTATGTCACAAATAAATTGCTGTTGTCAAATTATTTGTCGTTATAATTCGTGTGAATTTAAGGGACTTTATACTACTATAGCGACATGGCATGTCGGTGGCTTTGGAGTCCATTTGTAGTTAGGTACATGCAAACGTGTTTGTGAAACGTTTAACTTTCTGGTGCTGAGGGCCAGTTTTTATCTTGTAGAAAAGTCAAAACGTATGTCAAACCTGTAAAAAACGCACGTGAGCAACAAACAATAATAAAGATCCGTCAAAACTGATCTGCATTGTAAAATCTCTTGGTTGTCTCAAACTAGAAAGCTAGGACGTCAGCCTATCTGTACATGCTGGGACTAGATGGTACTCACGTGATGGTGGCAGGAGGGTTGGCATGGACCAGGCAGGGTAGCACCACGTCGCCACCTCTCCGCACTGCTGCCTCCCACTGACCGTGGGAGACGCCGCGAGGAGCAGAAGCCACGCTCATCGCTACAACAGAAGACATACAGTATTAGGGCATTATAATCTTTTTCGAAGAGTGTTGCTGTCAAACGAAATTTGTCAGTCCATAAATATTATTGTCATATTTATAATAATAAGTATGACATTATGTCAGTAAAGAGCTCGAGGCAAAAGCTGTCAAGTTAGCTAGTTATTAAAGACGTTGGGTATTGGGAGGTATCAAATTGGTCAAACGCCAAAATCACCATCTTTGTTATAGATCGAACCCAGAATATCAAAGTGTTAAAGTGTTTTAGACACGAACTATTAACATTGGGCAATTAAATTCTGATTCATAATAAAAATATCGTCACTGTACTGCCACCTTGCGTTAATTAAACAGGAAAAAAACTTGTGTCACACCAATTTGTAATTATAGTTTCAGAAAGTTCGGCAACGGAACCCAGCCACTTAACTAAAACTGTAATATTATGTCTACACAGTTGAAACTTGGTAGGTCGCTTTAGAATTTCTATACAAAAAAAAAATGAGGCATACATGGAACTGAAACTAAAATAAGCTTATTTCATCAAACCTATGCGTGTGTTTTCTTGAAAAGAGACATTGAGTTTCTGACTGACGAAGATGGCGGCGAATAATGTTATTAGTCGCGTGAAATACTTTCAAATGGTCGATTTGGCATGAAGCTAGTCCGTGTTACAAAACTATTTGGAACTCATAAAATAAAACACATAATTAATTATTGTAGTGGTGGTGGTGATCGTGGCGATTCTGGCATCCGCCCCTAAGACGACCCACTGACCCAATCTCCTTCATGTTCTAAAGTATTTCGATGCCTTTTGATGCCCATCATAGGAATATCTTTCTAGTTTTAAGTACTGCCTTTGAAATATTTTAATTTATCTAGACTTAATAATCCATTCAAATATACGTTTCTTAAAGATTATATTGTACACTTACTTACTTTGTGATTGGAAAGTTATTAGGAATTCTTTCTTTGGTGACTTTAATTTTGTGAAATTTAATTATTCCTGATGCTTACACCTACCACCCTAGTAAATATAAATAAAGAGCGAACTAAAACATAAGTACCTACTACAAACTATTGTGGTAGCCATTGTCGGTCACATAGCAATTTATTATAACAACCGCATTTGAACAGTTTTAAATGGATGCAGAAACAGATGCCAAATGTTGCTGTTAGTCGACATGATAGCTATAAAAACTTCAAAGCTGATATATATTTTTAAACCAGTCCAGTCCAGTCGAATTCGAAGCAGAAATTCATATTTTAAAGTCTGAAATAATTCAGCATTGCTCTTGAAAGAACTTCAACGAAAAGTTTCACAAAAAACGAACAAAAAAAATTTAATACGGATATGTTCCGCTAGTCATCACAAGAGAACACAAGTTTTGTTTTCATTTTATATCTTTACTTACCTACGTCAGTTCATAAGGTGTATGATGTTATGTTATTTTAGTACTTACGAGCAACATCAATATTCACTGGCGTACTTCTCCGCCTTTCTCCAGTGAGAGAGTCAAGTACTGAGCAGGAGTACTGTGCCCTGGAATCTTCCACTCGAGTTGACCTGATGATCAGACGCCAACCTTCATCAGCCAGGAGTGTGGTACCAGCTGCGGTAAAGAAAACAGTTTAATTGTGTACTGAGACAAAGAATAGTGTCTATCTTAGTAGCATTATTGTTGATAAGAGCAAATGAAAATTTTCAAAATCACTCATTATTTATTAAGGTAATGTCCTATATTATAATTAAGTCTGCCTTTTTGCTGAGATTAATAAAAATCCGACGACTGTAGGAATTGAACAATTTGTTTATTGTTACCTCTGGAAAAATAAAGTCAAATGAGAAACCCACGAGTCTATGTTGAATCTAATCGTAGTGCATTAAGAGCCAGTTTATGAGGAAGTGTAGATATTGAAAAAGTACCTATTACATTAAGATGACTTGTTAACTTATTTTTTGTACCTATACCGGTGTGCTTAGGAGTTAAGTCTTTTTACATCCTAAGAGTCTTCTTATCTATGAGTATCTAGTTAGAGTAGCCTGTTTTCGGAAACAGTAGGTCAAACCTAAATAGCCTACTACCGATAATAGGGACGGGCGCTCAAATATAACACAGTTGGTAGAATTTGAATACTCGGTAAAACAGCTTAATGTAGCTTGTCACTTGCTTAGCGTTCGTGAAAACAGGTATACAGCCTATAAAGTTGTGAAAACTCAAACTCAAACTCAAACTCAAAGCATTTATTTCAATTAAACCATTACTGGCACTTTTGAATGTCATAAGAACAATTCATAAAACAAAACTACGAAAAACTACGAGTGCAATACGTCATTCCGAAAGCCACCACGCCGAACCACACGCCGCCGAATGCCCGCAACGACGAACACTGCAAGCAAAAAAGCACGCAGCGACGCACACCGCAACAACGAATGCACGAGACCTCGAATCACGGAACAACGAATGCACGCCGCAACGCGCAACCGCCGCCCTGCGACCCGGAGCCCCGCGCACAGTGAGTAGCAGTGTAGATGAATATTCGCGCCTGTATATTTTTGCCTATTTTTTTGGGGGGTGGGAAATCATCAAATTACTCTTCCCGCTCTGGGCAGAGCGGTAGGGAATGTCAAACTTGACAAAAAGCTACCCATGTTCCTTCTTAGCCCTTTGTGTCGAGGCCGTGGTATCACTTTCGAACTACCCGCAGCCCCAACGGTTATATTTTTGCCTCTGTTGTTGACTGAACAAGTTAAAGGTCCCGCCATAAAACGAGAATCAGACTTAGACGATGTTTTAATGTTTCCCCGGAGTCTGAAGTTCCGTACAATTTACGTGGAATTAAATTCTCTGAAGTAAACTTTTGGGAAAGATGGTTTATTGTAATGGTTGTGGACAGTGAGTTAGTTGAACGTGCCCATCGACGACCTCTTCTGTTAAAAGAATAAAATAAAGGCAAGGCGGGCAAAAGGCTTTCTTGGAATAAATTCTTGTTAGCATTTTAGTTAGTCAGTGATCTCAAATTTAATTAACAAAGCTTCATATTCTAGAGATCGCTGAATCTTAAAATCTTTGAACTGGATTTGAGTTTAGATTACTCAATCGTTTATCAGTTTTCCCTTCAATAAGTATTAGGTCCCTGATCTGAAAAAGTCTAGGTAAGTACAAAAAGTTTTTTAAGTATTTCGTCGCCATTTAAATGATGCACGCAATTTTTAATATTATATTAAAAAATATTAAATTAAACTCTAGTAATCCAAAGACTTGTTAAGTGTGCGACTTGTGTATATGAGGTCGGGGTTTGTCGTTCTTAGATCGGACAAAGAGGTAGGTATCTCATCTGAATTTGGTTCATTTGTAACAAAATATAAAAGTTGTCATCTCAGCGAAACCATGAAGAAAGATTGTTAAGGGAATTTAACATAATGGCGAAATGTTAGTGGCATACTGTCTCCTCTGCCTATACCTCCAGGGAAGACATTCGAGAAGTTATGCTACTTACACATATGCTCTGAGGCGGGAAGCACGGAGTCATCTCTGTACCACGCTGCGACAGAGGCATGCTCCCTCAGCGCGGCAGGAGCCACACACGTGAGGAGTGCCGGGCCACCTGCCTCCGAGGGCGTGGAGGTCACGTGCACCTGCCAGTCTTGCCAGACCACTGGAACAAGGAGACACAGTTAGTAAAATTAAACTATTTAATGTGCTTAAGGTTTGGACGAGCTTTCTAAATGGAAGCTATGTGACGTACCTAAGGTAAGGTTAGGTTATAACCTCATTATACTAGCAAGCTGATAGCCTAAGTAGGTAATTACTGTAATCACTGGTGCTCATCACACACACGAATAGTAGTTAAAACCATACAACACATGTTTTGAACAAACCAATAAGGTAAAGCAAAACCACAACATTTTTAAAAGTATCAATTTCAAACAAATCAAAAGGTCGTTTAAACTGAAATAACTGCTAAAAAAGTAGCTTTGATACCGACTAATTAACCGTAAAGCGCTGTAACTCGAGCGTGCGGTACGATAGGGTTTGAAGCGAAAAAGTATTTGAAAACGAATACAGCCGTGATTTGCGAACGGTGAATAATTTGTCATTTCTCATAATATATTCGACACAAATTGCCGTCGTTTCTCTAGGACCTGCCGAGTACAGGATCGAATTAGGCCCGTTTTATACCATGTTCTAGGGTTCAAATACTAAATAAACTATTTCTAGAATCCACAAGATGTAACTCTTGTGGATACTAGAAATAGTTTATTTAGTTACGTAAAAGTTAAGGATTTTAGAATTACTAAAAACAGACTTACAACTATTTTCATAATTCTATCAAGTTGTAAATTGTGTTGAAAACAAGAGTAAAAGCTTTTAGATAACCAAAGAGAAAAAGAAAATTTTAAAAATGGACCTTCAAATTCCACACCTAATACGGTTCTTGTGAAAGCGGGTGACAAAATAAAAACTCTGTGAATCAGCATTAGCCAGACGTTCTGAAACTTTTCCTAGCTTGTTATTTTTTTTTACCAACTTTTTCTTGCATGCAGTGGAACTCCGTAGCAGATGCTTTAAAACTTTTGTGTTTCGTCCCCTTTGCTAAGTTCCTAACTTTTTTAAGCGTCGCTCTAGGGAAATCTTCATCTTATATTAAACGAAATAGTAGATAGCTAAATAAGTCAAGTTTCGTGTAGAATCTCATGGGAATACTAAAATTAGCAGCACTGTGCACTGGTTGTCCCGGCTAGACGACGTGATTTTGGGACAAGTTTTGCTCGCAGTGCCCTGTTTAAACGCTGTTTTTATTTGTCATGAACTGAGAGTAATTTAGTTTTCACAATAGGGGATCGGACAAAAAAATCTAATTAGTCCGTCAGATAGATTTCCAAGAAATATTGAACACAATTTTTTTTCTTTTTTCACATAAACAAAAAATGAAGACGATACAGTGCTTCGAAAATCGTGAACTCCTCGAAAACGTCACATGTTAGTACATTTTTTGACCTACAAATGACGTCACAAACCCACACTCATGATCTTTGAGGCTTTTTATCTCCGTGAATTTGTATTAATTTGATAAAACAAAAAACACGTAAGTATTTAATATTTTTCGATAATCTAACTGACAGACTAATTAGAATCATAATTTTTTGACTCAGTCCGATCCCCTATTGTGTTTATTGCTCTATAAATTATAATTAAGAAGTTATTAGTATGGCTTCCTGCTCAATACTAGCAGGTGCTTAGCTAGCGTGGTACATACTCTTCTTCAAACAGAACCATGCCTTACCTCAAGCCTGCTATATATTGTACTTCTTCTATTAACCCCACAACCAAACATGAATCTTTACCCAGTCATGGTCAAGTAGCCGGGATGAGTAGTATTCAAATCTACTTGAATAAGTTGCAAAATTGCATGATGCACCTCTTTCAAGTAGCATAGATGTAAGTTGCAAAGGTACTCAAATCTTTTGCAGACGTCTGGGAGCTTCACAACATGTTACATTTTTAAACATGTCTTGTTAGTAGCGGCAAAAGGCTACTATTTGCTCTCTCGTATTTCCTTTCTTTCAAGGCGAGAAAAACTGTCTGGACGTAAAAATTTTGCCAAGAGAGTCGGAATTGCAATTAGTTAATGGCAAGCTCTCAGAAGTGTGTCAATTTTGCTGTTAATGAGGTTCTGGTGTTATTTGAAAAAATCTGAGGAGTTTATTAAACTTTGTAGATTTGGCAATTTTTACATTTTTTGTAAGTAGACTGATTACTTTTGATTTGTTCATCCGTTGTAAAATGACTTCGACAACGCATTTTTTTAAATTTGAGCATTGATTTTGTACATATCTCCGTCTCAAAAATAGGTTAACAACCTCAACAATAAACCAAACCTCTCTAGCCAGTTATCTCACACTTCAGATCCTTTCAACCCGAAGTGTTATTTTATTGCAACAGTCACTAGGCGTACCATACTTCCCCTTTACATAACAACTTTAGGTCCTATAAAGCTAATAGGCTTGTTTGACATTCACGACACGACGACGATACGACGGCGATGTTTCCCCTAACGCGATCGATGGTAATCATGATCAAATTGTAAGAAGATACGGAATTAAGTGTGCTTAGCATAATTTGAAACACGTTTAGGGGATGTAGAATTTGTAAATGTTTTTGGATATTGGAGCTTGATTAGATCAAGGGGCTTCTTATATTTTCTTATTTACTTACTGAGTATGCGAGCATATTGTTCAATGTTTTGGACGGATAAGTTGATACACAAAACATATTATCATAGAAGGATCGAATAAAATCTGAAAAATTCTGCATTAAACTGACAAAGAGTGAACCCAATTTACGGTTTTTCTGTTTAATAAAAGCAAGCAGTGTTCATCTAACCTAACATTCTGAGTTCAACAAAAAATCAACAAGGAAGAGCTAAAAAACTAACATCACGAGACCGAATCATAATTCTCACTCAATATGCAAATAAAACGACCAAGATAAAACCGAAACGGTCTTTGACAAACTTTTTACTAACTTCAATAATAAAAGCATTCGTCTCACGAGCATAAAGTCGAGCACTATAAAGCGATTGCTCTCTTCGAGCATAACTCGAGCACTTTAAAGTGATTGTTATGAGAACAGGTTTAATGCTCGGGGATATGAAACTTCTTTTTAACGTCCGAAACGGCTCTTGTACTTAACTTCGTTTTGAATTTTCTAATGTCTTTCTCCCAGACCTTTACTTGACGATTTTTTTATTTAAAAGGTTTGTTTGAAGGAGTTTATTATTTTTCTGTTTGTTTTTGAAGAATTTTATGAAAACGATTTCCGGGTTTTGTGAGCATTAAAATATACAAGTTTATTTAGAATTTTACATTAAGAGGCTGTAGAAATAATAAATAAAGTTATTATAAGAATGTTTGTTATTTTAGATATTAATTATATTTAAATTGGTTTCGAGAGTCAATTTCCATTATAGTTTGCTGCCATTATTACCTGAACTTTCCTGTTTTTAATCATAACGTAAACACTAATTACATCAGCTTTTCCACAACTTAACTGAGGCCCATTAATTTAGTTTTCGTGGTCCAAGAAGTGTAAGTTACGCGCGCAATCTACGCTTCCCTAAAACATGCCTAAGATTTATTAAGAGTAATGTACATAAAATGCGGTTTGTTGGAAGGCCTTCGTTGAGGTCTGCAAGTACTCGTAAAAGTGTCAGTACCCTACGACCATTTAGAATATTACAATGATTTACTGAAGGAAAAAAATGTGCAAATTGATCTGAGGCTTGCCTTTTTTCTCTCGTCTTTTCGGGTAAAAGATTTAGTAGCTTTAAGCTAAAGTATT
This sequence comes from Diarsia rubi, assembly GCA_932274075.1. Taxonomy (NCBI): domain Eukaryota; kingdom Metazoa; phylum Arthropoda; class Insecta; order Lepidoptera; family Noctuidae; genus Diarsia; species Diarsia rubi. Next base: position 23,980,419 of record OW026412.1, read on the forward strand.
TCTCAAATGTATAAGGACCATTTCATGTAATTTCTTACCAAAGAACATACATAACCAACAATGGAACTACTGGGATATGGCGATTAATTTAACTTCTCAAGTTCCGTTACACGCGCCCATGATTTTTGAGTAAGAGAACTAAAATCATAATCAGCCTTTTCATTTAATTTAGACCCTTTATAAAACTACCATAAACAGGTTAACTCCGCATCACAGAGTATAAAAGGTTATGAATTTATAAGTAGAGAAACTTCCCGATCGAGCATCTTGAACCTCTTTCAACTTGAATATTATTTAATTAGCTGTCTCTCCAGGTCCTTTGAGGCAGCATCGCCACCAAGCTCTGGGACACTCGGAGGTAAATTCGAACGAAGTCAAACTTTCATAAACACTCGGAGAATTTAATGAAAACTTGTTAAAATAGATGCTACGTGAATTATACGGGCATTTTGTTGAGCTGGCCGGCCGATCTGTTAAGTCCGTCAGTTAGATTATCGAGAAATATTGGATACGTGTTTTTTGTTTTATCATATTAATAAAAAAAGGAGGAAAGTAAAACGCGTCTAAGATGTAGTGTGTTTTGACGTGTGGGGGCTTTTTACGTCACTGCACTGGCCGGTATTTAAATGTACTGCAATGTGACGTCACACGAGCTTTCGAAAGCCTGTATACTCTTAATTTTTTGTTTACGTGAAAAAAAGAAAATGAGTGTCCAATATTTTAATCTTATCCGACGTGCTCTGGCCACCACCGGTGTGCCAGCTATTTTGGAACCCAATGGGCTGGCACGCGTCGATGGGAAGAGACCAGATGGTATGACCATAATGCAATGGACGTTGGGTAGACCTTTGGTGTGGGACGCAACTTGTGTCGACACCCTTGCACCATGTCATCTTCCGAGCACGGTGAGCTGTGCTGGAGCGGCTGTTGCAGGTACTGAAAACCTCAAACGGCGCAAATACAATAACTTAATTTATTGGTAGTTATGTGTTTGAGCCATTGGCGGCGACCTCTCGCGGCCCTGGTGCAAGCCATATTCCGGGGTGAGAGGGAATGGGATGCCGTCGCCTACTTCTGCGAACCAGTGATGCTAGCGAAGAAGGTGGCGGAACGTGAGAGGGAGACAACCTCTCGTCCCAGCCGCCGCGGGAGACGGTTCGGGCGGCGGGTTGTTCAAAAGAGATACCGATATAAAAAAAAGTCCAGAGTGACCGAAACTTACACAAGCCAGATTCGGACCTCGTTTTCGGTCGAACCTTATAAATATAGATGCTACAGTTCCGGTTACTTTTGCGGCTCTTGAATTTATGTTCATATTTTTCAGAAGCGGAGACAAAATATTGACTTAAAAAGCGCTTGTTGACTAAGCCTATAATTATGGGGTTTATGGCTAACCATCGAAAATAAGTTATAACAAACTTAAAAGGCTTTAAAGCTAGAAAGTTATCTGGCAAACTACCCTAAAATCTCAACGATCACTCTTCAGTAACGCAGCCAAGCATGAACAAATCTACAAAATTAATATGGCGTAAAGTTTTGAATAACTGAAATGACCCCGGTCGCTGTGAATTTCATCCCGGTCGCCGTCTTGCCCCTGTATACATATTTGATTCAATTAAGGCGTCCCGATCTGCTCCAACTGAATATTTTAAGCGTGCCTCGATTAATACCGTCTATGAACTAATCACATTTACAAACTGATGAGGATAAAAGAGTTTCTGTGGATATAAACTACATTTTAGAAAAGGTTGCTGGAGATCACCCAAGTATTTTTATGGCAATGGGAATTCATCAAGATATGTTATTGGAGAGGTTTCGTAAAGTCCATTGGCGTAAATAATAAGTCGCAGTCACCCACCGACGTAAATACACTCGTAAAAAGGTATTGTCATTTCTTATCGTGATATCAAAGTGGAAGACAATGCTCGAAATACTCGCGTAAACCTCAAAATCCTGCTTGCTTTTTTGTAACTATAGGAGCGGATAAATATACACACATCAAAAGTGTCTAGGGATCAAGCATTTTTATGCGGATTTCTTGAGATTGAGATGTGGCATTGTAATAAATTTATGATTTTATAAATTTATATGGATCCTTTTTGGTGCATTTCATAATTTGAATCAGGAACTGTGAATCAAATTCGAGTAAAAGATGAAAATCAGCTGTCAATATTTTCCCTATAAAAACATACAACGCATTGAAGACATTATTAGTGCTACTGTTTCCCTACTACTGATTAAAACCAACGTTATTATGGAGCGGCGACGTCATTTAAGCAGGGAAGAAATGCTCAGAGCCGTGGGAATGATAGAAGCTGGTTCCCGGCAACGTACTGTGGCTTTAGCTCTGAATACAAGTCAGAGTGTTATCAGTCGACTTTGGACACGTTACCGAAGCACTGGTACCGTGGCTGAGCGCCATGGAGGACGGTATCGCTGCACCACACGGAGACAAGACCGATACATTCAAATCTTAACTCGAAGAGCTCCAACAATAACCGCCATGATGTTAGCCGTGAGGCTTCATCACTCTTCAGGGAACTTAATTAGCGACCAAACAGTCAGAAACCGCTTGCATGAAGTGAACCTTCATTCCCGAAGACCGCTACGGGTACCACCTATAGCAATGCACAATCATAGGATTCGATATCAATGGGCTCTTGATGAACACAGAAATTGGGCAGAAGAACAATGGCGTTTCGTGTGCTTTTCTGATGAGTCTCGTTTTGGTATGAGACCGGATACAAGACGTATACGACACTGGAGAACCCCTGGACGCCAACAGCGATTAAAATCCTGCCAGGAAGTCCATCCTTATAGTGGTGGAACCATCATGGTATGGGCGGGTATTTGGATCGGCGGAAGAACTGAGTTGATTTGGATCAGAGGCAACCTCAACGCTCAAATTTATGCTGAGACGATTGTATCAGACGTCATCGTTCCTCTACAAGTGCAAATCGGTCCCTTATTTCAGTTATTGCATGATAATGCACGACCGCACACTAGCTAACATCAATGTCCTGCCCTGGCCTGCTCAGTCGCCAGACTTGAACCCGATTGAGCATGCATGGGATATGCTACAGAGAAGAGCTCTGCCGAATATGGAGGGTATCCAGTCGCAAGAAGACCTTTTTTTGTTGTTGCAACGAACATGGGCGGCCATTCCACAGCGTGATTTGGATGAACTCATTTTGAGTATGCCAAACCGATGTTCTTGTGTTGTTAGTGTTCGCGGTAGAAACACGGATTATTAATTGTTTAAGTTACCCAATAAAATTTTAAAGAAAACTGTTATTTCAGTCTTTTTTTCGAACTTTAATGTTAGTGGTTCAAATGTCAAAAATCCCTTTATTAGGAAAATGGCAAATTTCTTTATTAATGCAAAGGTGACTTGGTTTATCGTTACTGTGACAAACGAAAACACTTTATTTGATTAATCCTTAAAGAAAATTTTAATTAATATCAATCAGGAGAAAAGTTATTGCAAAAATATATGTTGATCCCTAGACACTTTTGATGTGTGTATATATTGGCTAAATTATCATGTCGGTGCGTCGAATAAGGTAGTTAACAAAGAAAAATTTTTCCGTCAGATAGATTTCCAAAAAATACTTGACACGTATTTTTTTCTTTTTTCACGTTAACAAACAATGAAGACGATAGAAGCTTTGAAAACTCGTGTGACGTCATATTCTTAGGCATTAGTATGGCATTTTTTAGCGTTCAGTGACGTCACAAACCCCCACTCAAATCTTTAACGCGTTTCATCTTCGTCAAATTTTCATTGATTTGATAAAAAAAATATACGTATCCAATATTTTTTTAATTATCTAACAGACGGACTAATTAGAATCTCACCTTTTCTAGTCAAATCAAATCAAATCAATATATTTTTATTTCACATAGGCCTACATGGGCACTTAAAAAACGTCGGTAAAAAGGGGCACGGTTCGGTGCATTGGTCGATTCCTAAGGAGAAGAACCGGCAAGAAACTCCAAAGTTTACTCTTTTAATCTTTTAAAATCGTTTGGGTTAACAATAAGGTATAATACACACATGAAGACCATGCAGATTAATGTCTGAGATGGTCTTTTGAAGAAAACACCACACAGATTTGAGTGGACCCGTCCAGTCAGTGCAAGCGTTTGTGGAGCTCGACTTATAACTCAAGGAGCTCAACGTCACGATGAACAATACCAAAGAAAGGACATTTGGGTGGGTCACTTAAAGTACTTACACTGCCAGACAATCACTACAATTAAAAGTCAGTAAACATCCCTATTGTATGCATTAGTAACACATGTTACCTATTTACCTATCTAGCAGTAGGAAGACCCATTGCAAACTAATTAATGAACCCACTTCATCTTCCATCTGCAACCTTTGAAACCTTATACTCTTCCACTTAAACAGTGAATGCATGTCTAGATGCGTCTACTCCGAGGCGCTCTAAATCGTTCGTGAGTGAATAAATTGGGAACTCTGCGGAGCGACTGAGATCGGCAGTGTGCTATCGAGCCGTCAATTATTTTAGCCGTAATGATAAAATTAATGGCCGCGCACAGTGGCCGGGTTACACAGATACCTTTATTATAGGTTACCCAGCTGTGTTGCTGGTAAAGGTGATGGATTTCATTAATGAGTTAATAACGTTGAAATAATGTAATTATGAGTCGTTGAATATATTATTTAAATTAACTTATTTTTTATTCGATGAACCTTATTTTAAACAGTCGGAGGTCGATGATGTATGGCCGTTTCGTGTCCGATACGTTCATAGCGGTAGTTGGCAGACTCCTTTTTTTTTCATTTTTTGTCCGGTGAGAACCTGCGTCAGACGGAAGGTGAGGGCGCCTTGGCGCCTCTCTAGCCACTCCTCAAAGAGTTGGCAGACTCCTTTACCTTACCTTCCTCCTTTACCGAAATTGACGATATTTATAAAACTCTGTAGATAAGATACACAAAACATTGTGGTACCTCAATCTTTTCCAAAAAGAAAATTAACATCAACACTATTAATTTAAGTCTTAAATTAAATTACCTTGTAAATTGTTCACGGCCTGTTAAACGTTGCGTGTGCCCAAAGACATGCCTTTAAAGAATTAAAGCTGCTATTATAATAAAATAATAACAAGAAAAACGGTTCACAAATTCATAAAGCCGCCACAAATTATTTACTACGGGAAATCATTGACCGTAATAACATAACCTGAGGCAAAGTAACCTTTTACTCATTTGAATTAAGGTAGAAAATGGTCTGCATTAAATGGACTACATTAGAGAATTTTATGAAAAAAAGAATATATGATACAATGCCTTTTATGCGGTCAGTTCTGATTGGAAAACCTTTGAAAGTTTATGTGTATGTAAAATGAATTAAGATAAAACCGGGGAAACAGTTTTTATTTAATAATTGTGTACAAGTGAACCAAGCTTTCATCTAACCAGGGTGGACTGTCAACTGGAGAAATTAAATCTAATGCGCTGCCAGGTTTTGCAGACTAAGCAATGTTTATTTAAGAACCTCACGAGATATTTTTTTTGTATTTGTTTTGGTACCGTCAGGGAAGTCTTAGTCTTATTTTTACTTGTGAGAATTTTAATTTCTTTCTTTTCGTTAGTTTCAATTGTTTGCTTATTTTAACTATATTGTTCTATCATTCATCATTTATATATTTATAATCTCATTATTTCAGTTTATTTTATGAGTTCTCTTTTAAATAGTCTTCCTTTGTTTTTACGACACCTGTTTCATTTAGCTTTAACCTTGGCATGTTTCGGAGCAGAAAATAATCACAAATATCCAGACACGATTTTCAATAAAGCAATCATTCTCAATTCAATAACGATGGAGGTCAAACATAAATTTTAAATTGACTTTCCATGTTACGGTTTTAATCAATCTCAATTATATCGGGATAATTGTGCCAGCCGACCAGGACCGTGTTGAATGCTCTTTATGGCTGTCTGGCTAAGAAAACAATAAACTTTTTATGTTTCCTCTTCTTTTTTCTTTATTTGACTTTCAATGCTGGTTTGTCATAAAACGTTTCTTTTCCCTTTACCAGCTACTTCAATAACGCTATAGTTTTTCATTAAAGCAGATATCTTGAAGCGAGCCTTGTTAAAACAACCACACAATTTTCATGGTAAGATATAATTTTATAGAAAGATGTTGCTTTCCACCCAAATAAATAATTCTTGCCGAAATAAAACCGGGAAGAGTGTTTTAAATTAGGCAGCAACCGCACAGCAAAAAGGTCAGTTGAAAAATTTGCATACACCAAAACCTTTTTGCTTAATCACAAAGTACATTTGTATGCAGTCCCGACCGCCCCTTATCTCTGGAAGCGGAACCTGTAATGCAGTTGTCAGACTTGAATTATTGGCGGGACGTCCTAATGGACTGCCCCGATATACTCAGATTTACTCGCAGTTCGAACGAGGGAACTGTCCACCCACGCGCGTAGATTATTGAGGGGAATCAGTTGATTGGTTTTGGGCCGGACTGCGGAAGTGTGAAGGGACGTTAGGAAACGTTTCGAGTAGACAGCTCTTAATTGGCCTGGAATAGACAAGGACAAGTTAAAATGTTCGGCCAAACCGATGCAGACGAATTGTGAAGGAGGCTCTGGAATTCCGTACACGATCCTTCATTCATATTGTACTGTATAATAATATTATTGTAGTTCAACTTCACAGAAATAACAACATACTGAGACATGCGAAATAATATAAATCTCGTCAAAGTGTTTAGGGCTTGAATTGAAGATTACTCAGACTTTAGACTGTTGAAAAACAATTTCACTCGAAACAAAGTTATAAAATTAATTCCATGGCGATGCGTCTCCTCCGCTTCCTCGTAATCTCCTGTGTGAAATTGCCTAACATTTTCCTTCTTAGAAATATAAAGTTAGTATTTTTACATTGTGCTGACTTCCAGGTAATAATCAATTCATGCCAGTTCCTGGATATAAATAGAAGTGTCCAATCGTTTCTCCTGGGTGTAGTGCAAACATGCGAATGGTGCCCAGGGGAGGAGCAGCATCCATTTGTGAAATAATACCATTAAATGCGATTGCGGTAATTCTGTTTGATAGTAATCGGGAAATAATGCAGTGCCGGATCGTTTTTCGTTTTATATTAAAATATTAATAAGCTTCTGTACAATGTTTCTGCGGTTTGTTGGCCGATGTGTGATGGGTTGATCCGAAATAAATTAACGCAGCTGTAGTGCCACTTCACATCGTTTAATGTTTATTTTATTTAAATAGGTAGTTATTGCTAGATGATTGTAGTGTATTTGCAACAATTTTAAGTAAGTAATGTTTTCGTAAAACCTGACTTTTCAAGTAAACACACATATCACCCTCAAACCTATGTATAAACCATAAAATGTTTATAAAACGCATTTTATCGATTATCTCGCAGGCCCCCGATCACGAGGCACATAAAACCGCTATGGCTAAAAAGCTTAGTATAAACATCAAAAACGTCTGATTTTTGCCTTCGTTCGTGATGGCAACGCGTGAACGCTTCCATTTCGGTCGTTAGCCGCGTGCAAGGACGGACGGACGTGTATCCAAAAATACCCGATCCGCACTTGGTGGTGTTAACTTTTGATGTTGTGGAAATTGCGCCGCGACCTCATCACGGTAATATTGTGTTGACATCAGCTCTATAATAATTATTAGTATTCTCGTTCGAAACATGTCTTATATTAACGTAACATAATGACACGGGAAATTGAAACATCGACTAATCCTAAACCAATTATTATCAGATTAGGCGGATAAACCCACGAAATCAGCTGTAACTTCACAATCGTGTAACATCACTGATCTGTGATCGTCCGGTGTCCGGTGTCCGGCAGTCCGAGAGCAAATTGAGCCTTACGTGGATATTCAACGAATTTTGTGTTTAGAGGCTATCAGTCAAAACAATTTCATTGCTTCATGTCGGGGTTAAGCCCGTTTGGTATTACAATGATTAATATGTAGCATTAGGTAATCTGCCAGTGACTGAGAAATTCGTGACGGAACATTCAATCATTTAGATTTATACCGTGTTTATCAATCGGTCAAATGATTTATATGTATATTGACCAGATTACCTGAATACTTTTGTAAGGTAGACCTTTTTTATCTTTGGGGGTTGGGAAATCATCAAATAACCCCTCCCGCTCTTGGGCAGAGCGAAAGGTAGTGTCAGACTTCTACTGACTAAAAACCACCCATGTTCCTTCTTAGCCCTTTATGTCGATGCTGCGGTATCTCTTACAACATCCCGCAGCCCGTAAAGTAGACCCTAGATACAATAATAAGAGGTTTACCTAAAGTTGCAAAGGTCAAAACTTTTAAGTAGATTTTATTTAAATCATATTTTATTTGTCTTATAGATGCTAGAATTTTCGCTCAGAGAATAGATTCGACTATTTCACCGTCTAACTAAATAATCAAACAAATATCGGGTTCCGTACACATAACTAATACCTCACTAAAACGTCGTTGGCACATCTGGAACATCGTAAAAGTCTATCAGGATGACAACATTACGGAAGTACACGACAACTAGAGCAGTTCCTTGTCAACGTAATGCGTGAGTTTACAGTTTACGTGTGCTCAAGATTTATGAGCCCCGAGAGGTACAACGGAGGGACTTGACGTGACGTCCATTGACGACGCGTGAGTTTTGACAGCGGGTCCAGTTAGTGTGAAGGTAGGATAACTTTGACAGCTTGTAGTTTTCTGAGAAACTAGAATAGTCTATGTACTACTCTGTTCTTAATCAATTTAGAGTGGTATTCTGGATAAATATCAGTAAATTACTTTTAGTATGATAAAGCCGCGTTTATCAGAGAGAGGAGGTGTTCTGGATAAGTGGTGGATGCACGAGTAGCCAATTCTTCAAAGTCGCAGGTAAGGAATTCCGCTTTTGCTGGTCCGTTCTCTTACAATATTCAAAAAAGTAGAATCAAAAATGGTAGGAATATGCTCAAAGTGGCTCGTGTAACCTATTAGAGCGAAATCAGACAAATCACTGCCAATTTGGCACATGATCAATCAAACAAACTAACCCTCCTCATATTATTACGAGTAACAGATTACTGTAATAATAAACCCAGCCCTAACTAAGAGCGCTATCATTTCGCGAATTAATCACAACAGGCGGTGTTTATCACCTCGCCATCCGTCACGGTTACCGGCAGGAATGGCAGGATATCCAAACTACGTCGCAGCTCGTTACTCAACAGGGCGCGTAAATCAATTGTCCGGTTGATTCACGGCTATGTACTGACTTCGGATCAGCGACCCGGTATTATTGGCGCGTTAGCTAGCTATATGTTATTTACGCAGGTAAGTACCTACCTACACACATGCAAGTGCATGTACGCAGAATTATTGTAAATGGGTGACGGGTCTTCACAAGTCGATGGTTTTGCTTACGTTACGATAGCTGAAGTTATCTGCCTAATAAGCAGTAAATCGATAAATTCAATCTTGGTCACAAATTGCATCGATCAAAATTATCTCCGTACGCAATAAAGTCAGTTACATTATTTATTTTTCATAACAAGAAAACCGGCCCAAGTGCAAGTCGGACTCGCGCACCTAGGGTTCCGTACAAACTGCTCCAATTTGAATTGACTTAAACATATTCATTTTTTTTTTACAATTTGACATTTTATGATTATTTTTATACACTGACATTGTTTACTTTTTCAAGTATGATATTTTTTTTTACCAATATTTACTTGTTAAATATTTTATTTTATATTTTTTTGTGTGTGTTTTTTTTTTGACATTTAATAATGTAAAATGATTATTCAATATGATGAATATTTAAAAAATTGATATTGTGAATGTGAGGACCATGTCCACTCGAGTCTATACATTGGTCCTTCGAGCCGGATCAATGTATAGACTCGAGTGGGCGTTAAATGATAAGAGTAGTGGACTGTATATAAAATAGGTTTAATACCATAAGTAACACTATCAATAGCTAGGTACAAAGAAATGCCCGTAGTGGCCTGTGTCGGTGAGCTGAGTGATGGGAGCGCATGCAGCCGCAATCGGTGGCCCGCGCTAGGTACGCCGCGCCCCGCGCCTTCCCCGCGGTTGGCCACACATAAGCGATGCGCCGACATATTTGTCAAAGACCAAGTCTGAGATCTATATGTCAAAATGAAAGAATGCACATGTCCATGATTTTTCTTTTGAGTGACAGTGAAAGATCTCCTTTCATGAGCTCTTTACGAATATATATATTATATTAGAGTTTTAGTCAACATACACGTTTAGAATGCGGTCAAAAAGTACTCGCAGTCTAAGTCTGCTATTTACCTACTCGTACTCTTTAAATAGCAAACCAACATTCAGTAGAATTTTAAATCATGAAAGTAATATATTATAACGGATTTATTAAATAACACTAAAATAAAATTTAAAAAAAAAGTTTAAAAACTAAAACCCGACTACAAACCGCGGTCTTAAAAGTAGAAAACAAGAATTCTTGTCTGATATTCATATATTTAATTTTTATATTTCTATTTAAATATAAGTAAAATTATTATAGAGGACCGCCGTAGTCACATGCAAATTCAATATATGAAAATCAGACAAGAATTATTTACTACTTATATGACAGCGGTTTGTAGTCGAGTTTTATTATTTACCTTTCTCACCTGTTATCTGTGAATTGGCCGTCATATTGATAAACATTACTAGAAGCTTTTGTATTTTATAAAATAAGTTATCTCAAGCGGCTCTTGGAGTATTTGAGGTAGATGGCGGCGATTGTTATTAGTCTCGTAAAATATTTTTTTATATTCACTTTGCCATGCAGCTAGTCCGTGTTACAAAAATATTTGCAACTAATATAATAAAACAGATAATGAATCATTGTGGTATGTCCGATACTCTTGTTGCACAGAGCTAATTAGTCAGTAGTTCAGTGTTTGATATAAATTTCAGCTTGACAAGTTCCTGAGACACAGGGTCTTGGCAGACAGACAGACAGGCTGACGGACGGACAGACAACAAAGTGATCCTATAAGGGTTCCGTCTTTTTCCTTTCGAGGTACGGAACCCTAAACAAACAACCTTAACATTTAATTTATCAAGCCTTTTGTAATATTAAACTACACGTGCCCAATAATAATAAAACAAAAGCTTTCGTGGGTGTATAATCTTAACCCGGTTGCCTAGTATAACCAAAATTAGGTGGATGTTTTTCTTTCATCCCGGCATGGATCCAAGAATTAGGTTTAACCACTACCTTATCCATGTACAGTCGAACAAGTTAGTAAGTATACAGCCAGCTAACTTGCATTTACTTTTAAGATTATACAGATACATTTAGAGACTGATGCCAAACGATACAGCGTTTGACATCAGTCGCTTAATGCGAAACACTTAATATAACAAAATTACAATCAATATTTTCAGTGTTAAAGAATTAAAATGATCTCTATCCTGTATTAAGTATACAGGGTAGAGATCGTTTTAGCTTGTTCGACTGTACTACCCACATCATGGAATATTATAGTGAAATAAGAGTAATACCCTTTAGCGACGAACTGGAAAGTGTGACCGCACTTGTCCACGTGGAAACGGCTTGAACCATTTTACCACATTTGGCGCATTAAGTGCGACGCAGAGTCGGGTCTCGTTGTCCGAACCAAGACGTATTACGTAGTTTTCGCTTTTATTGCATAGATTAAAGCTTTTACTAACCGGCTCAAACTGATTAACTGCCGATAAACGTCGGTATTCTTTAAGAGGCCTACTTCTCTGTTGAAAGTTCGATCATGTCGAAATGTCCCCCGATCTTACGACGCACCTTAATCCCCATAAAAAAAAAACAGAACATTCCTACAAGTGGTTATTAATTTCATTTCTACGAGTATATAATTTCTATTTAATGGCAAATTCGATTATAATAATAAAACCGCCTTAATTGCGTTGTTTTGAATATTTTAATTAGATAATTATATATTTGTTGCCCTCAATTTTGTGGTAACACAATTTGGACAATAAAAGTAATTTCCAAGTAAGTTTAATTGTCAGACAAATTGTCAATTTACTTTGTACTTTATTATTGTTTTGTGGCTTCTAATTTGAATTTATACATAATAATATTATATAGACTAGGTTTATAAGTCTTGTAGTTCTTTGGAGGTCAGAACATGAGTAACATGTGAATGACAGAAATTCCTCTCATTTTTGACATTAAATGTTACTCATGTTCTGTTAGTATCAATATATTATGTTAGTATTATAGTTTTGAATATGAATGTGGATGTGGACGTCAACAACTGAGCATGAGATTCTAGGTTGCATGGCTCCAGAGATTGCGGCAAGTCGAGTTTACGGGAATTATTTAGAGATTTACGGGGTATCTCTAGAAATTTCTCAGTAGCAATCCGGACTCAGTACCTGTGCCCGGTTGATGGCAAATATTGTCAGGTGAGCCTATTATAGGTTCACTCACTCACTGGCGCTATCAATGTAAGAGTACTACTGGGTACAACAAGGTATATTACATCAAACCTATGACTTAAATTGGACCTTCGTTCACTCAAAAAACAATTTTTATGCTTTTGAAATTGATGCAAGTTCTGATAACTGGCATCTATTCTATGTAACACGCGTTTGATTCCCAGAGTATAGCGTATACATTTATTTCAGTTCCGCGAATTTTAAATGTTTGTAATATGTGTAAAGGCGCTTGCTCACCGGAACCATTCACCTGTGATGTTACAGTGAACCAAGCATAATAGTGCGCAACGTTTTCTATTTGTAATAATCACTTCCTTTTGTAGAACATCAAATTTTGGAGTGTTTAATTAAAGACTAGCGGACGTCACGCGGTTTCACCCGCGTAGTTCCTGTTCCAAACTCAAACTCAAACTCAAAGCATTTATTTCAATTAAACCATTACTGGCACTTTTGAATGTCATAAGAACAATTCATAAAACAAAACTACGAAAAACTACGAGTGCAATACGTCATTCCAAAAGCCACCACGCCGAACCACACGCCGCCGAATGCCCGCAACGACGAACACTGCAAGCAAAAAAAGCACGCAGCGACGCACACCGCAACAACGAATGCACGAGACCTCGAATCACGGAACAACGAATGCACGCCGCAACGCGCAACCGCCGCCCCGTGACCCGGAGCCCCGCGCACCCGCCACCACGGCACGCGCCGCCGCGCGCCCCCGCACCCACAGCACTCGCCGCCGGTAACATCCGGCGCCGCGCAACCCGACGCAGCAACCCCCGAAACAATGTATTGCACTCCTAAGCTACAGTCACAGTCACAAGGCATAATAACTTGTGAAAGTACTGTAGTTGCCAGTTCCCTAGCGTAGATCTCTATGGAGAAGAACGGGCAAGAAACTCCATGGACACTCTTTTAAATCTAAATATTGTTACAAAATCTTGGTACATTACATCATTCATGTTGAGATGGTATATTATGTGAGAACTATGTAGCAAGACGTGCAAGTTAAGAGCGTCCGGAGTAAAAAGGTATAATATACAAATCAAAAAAATATGTATACAGGGTGTTTGGAAGGGAGCTGTACATACGCCTAGGGTAGAAACTAGGGATAGTCTGCTACCTACCCCCGCCCATTATATTGACCTTGGCCTCAAGGTTTTTTTTTAATTTAAAATTATTTCTTTACCTTACTACGGTACTTCAGGCCCCATAACTTTTCTTCTCCACAATTTTCTGGTGTAAAATAATTTTTTGCAGGACCCTAAGACTCTAACGATTAAAACAAGACCATTAGCCGACCGGTCCCATGGATAGATTTTGAGCTACAGGTAGTTTTAGTCAAAAAGTCAAATAAAAAATAATAATAAATTAAAAAAAAACCTTGAGGCCAAGGTCAATATAATGGGCGGGGGTAGGTAGCAGACTATCCCTAGTTTCTACCCTAGGCGTATGTACAGCTCCCTTCCAAACACCCTGTATATTTATAAACCATGGCAACTAAGAAATGACCAGTCTCCACTGACAGCGCCCGTTCACGAACATGACGCATGGATCAGCACCATTCAACTCAACCATTTTGAAGGGAACTAAATGATCCGACACACGCGCCACCATCAGCGAGACATTTGAGTGAGCATGACATTCTCTCAGCCACCAGGGCATCGTCATTAAAAATAATATATCTAAATGTAAAAAGTGGCTTTATAGTACATAGTACTCACACATGTGCCATGCAATTATATAGGCTTTATATATAATCATAGGCTTTATATCCCTGTATTCCCGTGGGAATACATGGATATAAAGCCTATGTTACTAAGCGTGAATGTAGCTTTCTAATGTTGAAACAAATTTTGAAATCGGCGTAGTAGTTTTTGAGTTTATTCATTATAAACATACACACAAAAATACAAATCTTTCCTCTTTATAATATTAGTGTAGATATCAAACAGTTTTCAGGCAATAACTAACTCCATTCTCCAATCGGTTTCCAACCGAATCTTGTATTGTTTCATAATTTAATTTTAGGCCAATGCTTCAATAAGTTAGCGTCTTAAGTCACACGCCTTCGAGTTCAGAAATTCTTCGAGTTTGACAAAATAAATTTAAATGTAACACAAAAAACACGTTCCCTTTGTGCTTACCACGTAGTGGGAGTTTTTTTTCGATTTCTATTGTTTTCAATGCTTATAGTTTCATACCATAGCAAATATGCTTGCTTTAGCTTTCTGCAAAATCATCGTAATTGAAAGTGCAGGCAATACTTATGGATGTCCCGCCGGGGCTGCGGGTTGTTCACAAGTTACCTCGGCCTCGAGATATAGGTAACCCTGAAGGAACTTGGGTGATTTTTAGTCAGTAGAAGTCTGACACTCCGTTTCGCTTTGCCCAAGAGCGGGAGGGGTTATTTGATGATTTTCCACCCGCCAAAAAAAAAAACAAAAAAAGCCAATACTTATGCAGGGCGCAAAAGTCTCTGACAATCTCAAGAAAAGGCCATAAAAAGATTTTACTCACCAGGAATGTCTAAGTATCATTTAAGAATTGGAGGAAAACGAACACTTATGATAATAGGTTATTACAGCCAACACATTATCGTTTCGTCTGATATTAAAGTACTCGTATCATTCGTAGGAAACCATATCCTCGGGTTAAACTCGAACAAATTACGCCAAAGTGATGGTGTCGTTTTGATGTGGAACTGACAAGGTTATGTCTCATTCGTACCTTGGTTCTGTGTTATATAAGAAGAAATATTAATGGTGGATGCTTTGAAAAAACAAACAGGTGCAAGGAAGATTTAACTTGAATGGTTGTAAGATTAACAGGCCCGTAGGTCAAACATATACCTATTAGCCTGCATGCTATTTGAACATTCACTAATCAGATTTTTTTATGGCTCAACGGCATGCAAGCATCCTGTAAACTTTTGCGCAAGTTTCATAACTTGCACTGAAGTATAATGAAGGATGTAGCTTTTTTTAGGACTAGTTTTTCTGTTGTGAAGTGGAAGATTGCCAAACCATTGATAAATGATCAAAAGCGCAATGCAGTTTTAATGTAACAAATGAAACGTATGTTATATTATTATAGTAAATTCAGTACCACTAATATAAACAGCTAGGTACCTACTACCGTAGTCATAGGTAAATTAATTTGAACATTAAACTTATTAATCACTTGAAACCGAACGCCAAATATTAATTAATGACCGTTCATTAAAAGTATCAGGTGCATATCGCAAATTATTTATGAAATCATCGAGCAACGGTAAGCTTGTTAATATTAATAAATAATTTGGGATTGTTTACTGATTAACAGGAGGATCGCTCGACAATCACTGTAATTCATAAAGCATTTCAAATTAATGTGTGACGTCATGATTGGTGTGTTTATGTAATAAATTCGCTTTGGTGTTCGGTTTTTGTATTAAGTATAAACACCTCTTTTCGGTGATGTTGTGGTCTTGTTTGTTTGTTCTCAGTTCATTTTTACTGTTGAAGTGTTAGAGCTGTTAATTCAGTTGAAGTATCGTCTTAACATAATGCACTTAAAATCAAACGGATTTTATTCTACGGTACATACAAATTATTCGTACATAATCAGCACCTTCGTCTGTGGGCGTGACCCTTCAAATTGCGTCCGCTGGCCATGTTTTCCTTTACTATGCTACTAAAGTTAAGACTGGCTCGGAGAGGTACGACCTTTCTATTTATATCATAATTATATTCACACGTTATTTAAAATGGCGGCACCCACACGTATTCATAATAAAATTGGAATAGGAACGTGTTCTTATCATTATTTCATGCTCCCATACGGGGTTCAAAAAAATATAAATGTGCATAGTTATTACTGGTTTGTAAAGATTCCTATGTAAGAGTATCGAGAAATATTATCCATAGAGGAAAAGATTTAAGATGCAACTTACTTAATTAAACTAAATCAATTAGTTTTTGTTCTGACCGACGATGAATTGTTTAAGGAAACCGAATGAATCACATGAGGTCGATTAATTTTAATAATAAAAATAGTTTTTAATGAATAAAAATTGATATATTCCTATTATCATACTCATATAAACGTAATATGCCAAACAGCAGATTTTAGTTAGATATCTTGATATACACCTTTTATCTTGTTTGCAGTCTAAACTTACGCAACAAATTGATTTATTCCTATTATCATACTCGTATAAACGTAATATACCAAACAACAGATTTTAGTTAGATATCTTGATATACACCTTTTATCTTGTTTGCAGTCTAAATTTACGCAACAAATTAGACACATTTTCTCCTTTTCTCCCTGACATAATCCCTCACCCAGCTTTTACGACTCCCCGGTGAAGGTAAAGCCTATTTTACGTCAGAAAGCACGCGGTAAATCCTACCTTATTTACCGACAAAGCAACGCCCAATCAGATCGTATCTCAGTCACACTTGATGGAGGTTGCATGATTTATCCGACGCAAATGAAGATGTGTTTCGATCGGGATGTATTACTGCATACCGACCTCCAAGCTCTGTGACTGGTCAGGTACAGGTTAAGCCTTTAAGCTTTCGTTGAAAATTATAAATCTTGTTTTTGTTTAAGCAAATATGTGTCTGAGTGGAAGATCTAATTTTAATTGATTACCCAATTGGTTTAGTGTCGGTGAGCGCAACTTCTGGATGTCCTGCATTCGATCTCCAGGCTTTGAAAAATGTTTATACGTTACTCACATGGAGTCACGCTGTAAATTGGGGCTATGGCATTTAAAATCGCTGAAACCGCGATGTGTAAGAATAGTATATTATGTATGCTCCTTTAATTTAGTAAGTAAGTACGCTACTTTTTAACCGTATGTATGCAGAGTTTGCACTATACCTTATATGCATTATTTTAGATCATTACCAGCACATTCATTAAATAGTACGTAACCGATGTGGTCGTTTTCTCAACAACACCCATTTAAGAACCCTAACATAACATGGCGACCCTACCACAGGAAGAGTCCTGTGGTAGGGTCGCCATGTTATCTGCCAAGGGGATTGTTAGTTATAGCATAGTTATCATAACTACTTAAATAGTATACATATAATGTGTCGGTCATCTGTGGAAGAAGAAAAGGTTTTCCTCAGCCAAATCGCAGCTAAGCAACAATGACGCCTCGTTGAAAGAAATGCTTAGCATTGTGACTTATATTGTTTTGGCCATTATTGAACTCGTAGCAGTTTATGTAGGCCTGCGGGTGTACAGGAGCTACCACTGCACATGGATCCAGCAGGAAATTGGGATGAGTACCATGCAGAGAATCAGATCATCCATCAGAGGGCGCACAGAAGGTAACGAGCATCAGTAACTCGTTACCTTCTGTGCGCCCGCTAAGTGAATTAATAGTGAAAGTGAAAATAAAAGTGTTGTGGATTATTCATTTTTCGTAAAAATGTAATAAATATCAGTAAGTGAGCTACTCGTAGTTACGCGGTATCACATTTCATTACGCTATAATTCTAAATTTGCTAAAACCGTGCGCGGACATTCAGCAATAAGACACCAAACGGGAACAAAATGCAACGTCGGACTTTTTTCTTCGCATTCATGTAGAATGTGTTACATTTGTGTAATTCTATTATTAGATTAAGAATATTATGATTGATATTTTGGAACAAAATTATACCTTTTTAGTAGAAATACGTAATTATTTTTTTAAAAAAGGGACAAACTAGATATAAGGGTAATGTTATTTCAACTAAGTTAGATCAAGCAAAAAGCGCATACGAAAACTGTTGTAAAAAAAGTAACGATATTGATTTGAAATTGGCAATAGATCTTTATCAAAAAATAAAACAAAAGTACGGGGAAATAGAGAAATTGTGTACTTTTCCCGTAACAGTGGATTTAGATTTAGGCAAAATGGATTTTGATATAAAGGTGGCGTTTAGTTTGATTCCAGTAATGGACGGTGTAGAGGCCACCACTAAGCGATGCACGCAAGATATTGTTATGTGATGTGCAATTGGCTATTTGACTACTGTTAAAAATTCACGAAAATGTTATGTTATTTTAAAGAACGAAGAGAAATAACACTATGTGTGAAAAAAGTAGCTAAATCGATAAAGAAATGGAGTAGCTACATGCTTCAGAAGTTTTTGGTGGGGGCACTTTCTATCCTTGTCGCGCAAAACGGCCATTTGTACTACGAGTACGTAACCGTGACGTAACTATGGCGTAATGAAATATGACGTCACGTTTGTATAGCGCTGTATTTGTCTAACCCATCATTTAAGATCAGTTAAAACTAAGCAATTTTTTGATCTATTACCAAATAGTTCTTTAAAATATTTTAACATTTTCGTGAATATTTAACAGTAGTCAAATAGCCAATTGAAGCGTAAAATGAAATGAAATGAAATGAAATTACGTACACCACGAATTACGAAATCGAAAAAAAAAACCGAAACGAACCGATCGAATCGATCGTTTTCGAATTCGATCGTTTTTTTTTGAATTACGTATACCATGTAGTGTATTCCAGGTATACGGATTGTTAGTGCATGCCAATTTGGAGCAAACGTCGTGTCGTGTGTCTTTGTGGAACAACCAATCTTCTCTATGTGAAGTCCTACAAATTGCCTGCAAACCTAATAGTTAATGACAAGTCTGCCAACAGCAAGACGGCAAGAGAGTGAAATAACGATGCAGGTAAAGTCAAAAATGTCAATCCTGTTGGATAAGTCGTTGCAGAAATAAGGAAATCTTTAAGATATTGCATGTTAGTAATACGTCGCAGCCTCTACGTTTTACTTGTGTTGCGGTCAATCATTTATCAATATTATATAGCGCATGTGTGCATAGAGATAATTATATTATGTTCAAGTCCATCAAGCATACATTACCACAAAATTACATAACCACATGTCTGTCTGTATACCCGCCCCAAGTTGAATTGGATTAGAAACTAGTGTTACATGCGTAGTATTTAGTATCTTCCGAATCGCATAAATAAAAAAAAATACCTTAATGGTTACGGCAAAATCTTAAATTATTTCCTAGCAAAACCCTCTGCTGTATGATGGTCTTCAGACCAAACTTATGAAAAGAAGTGAACATTACAGACAAACAAATAGTTAGCTGCATTCGAACTAAAATTTTATTATAAAGGGAACGACTACGCAGTTGCTACGTCGTAGCAACCGGCTACTACTTAGCTACGCCGTAGCAACCGGCTACTACTAAGCTACGCCGTAGCAAACGATTGTACATTTCACATTTCATTTTATGATATAAAGCCAAGTTTATAATTACAGTTCCCTTGACGACGGTATAACGTAGAAGTGTAGCCGGTACAAGTACGGCACGTGCACGATACGTGAACGGTGGCAGCTATTTATTTGTAGGACGAGGGTGTGACGTTTGACGGATGCCTTTGTCATTTTGTGTAATGTGTTATTTATCTTTACTGAACTAAACTATTAAAGTCTTACCCTTTGTGTTAATTGGTGTTTGATTGTCTTTAGGTAATCGTACATATTACATACCTGGATAGATAGGTAGGGGTATATGTTCGTCGAGCAGCGGTGGCCCAGTGGTGGCGGCCCGACTTACGAACAGTAGGTCGTGGGTTCGAACCTAGGCGGGCACATTACTTTGTGTAAATTATTTCATCACCGCTTCTCTCAAGGAAAACATCGTGAGGAAACCGGCATATCTTAGAACAAAAAAAATCAAAGATATGTGACATCTAAAAAATCCGCACTGGGCCCGCGTGGTAGATTATAGCCCATTCCCTCTCAAAGAGAGGAGGCCTGTGTCCCAGCAGTGGGAACATTAATACGATGGTTCGTCGTGAGTTTATAAACATACATAAACTCACTACTTTTTCCAAAGGTGGTACGCAGACACTACAAAACGCCACCTGCATAGATTATTCTAACTTCTTTTGCTTTGTCCACGTTCATATAATATCTGGTTTTACACGGTCTGGGCATTATAATCCAACAATTGAAAAAAATATACAGAACTTAATTTCAAAAAGCCGTTACCCCTGTCTGTATAATTTGTGTATAAGTGAACAACCCTACTGACAATGACCAAAGTAACATTAGTCTGTTGGTGACAGCCTCAAACTCGCCCCCTGCCGTGTCACTACCGTCTCAGTACAAATAAAGGTGTGTTTTTAAACGCTACCCAACTGTGAGCACCTAGATATTCCTTCTGATCCGTCGGACGAGGGTACGACACTTGACATGTCCCTTCGTAATTCCACAATCGTCTTTGTGATACTCTTTAAACTATTTACGCTAAATTTCCTATTGTGGAAGTTTAAGTAAATATTTTTATGTTTCTCTTGTTTTTACTGAAAAGAATAAACAACTGTAATTAAAAAAAAACTTAAAGATAAAATAACTAACAAAGAAGAAGTTACTTTACGCCGTAGACATACGGTCGAAATTAAAATGGCAAGTACTGCCGACGCCGGGCTAGGACTAACTACCTACAGAATGGAAATAGGTAACTACTAGAATTCTCGCGTACTTCTCAGTTATTAGCGAGGTTTCCCGGAGATTCTAGATGACCGACGTAACAATATTGTAATCATAGTAACACACTATACCGAAGCTGTGCTTAAAAGTCGAAAGTGTACACATTAGAGTGTGTTTTAAGCTATCTGCAACGTAGTAACAGCAAAAAAATAAAAAAAACATCCACACGGTTCAAAAAATGAAATGAATTTTCACATAATTATCAAAAAAAAAAAAGTTTCTTGTTTAATTGCTTTTGACATTACAGTCAAATATGCCTGAGGTAAGACGAGCTTTACATGGTGGGCTGCCCGGCTGGTGGGACCCAGGAGTTAAGGTGGATGCGCCAAGGTTCTGCGAAATTCGATTTTCTTACGTTTTTTGCAATTTGCCGGTCAGTGTTAGGTTGTATGTTCAATAAAATTTCATTCGCGACCATAACAAATGCGACGTTTTTTTTGGCGTTTGGTGTATCATCAAATAACCTCTCCCGCTCTTGGGCACAGCGAGAGGGAGTGTCAGACAAAAGCACACATGTTCCTTCTTCTTTCTTGAATGCTTTTTGATGAAAAAGGCATTTAACATACTACCTGACTCTAACCGGCAAATTGCAAAAACCTTAAGATAAGATAAGATAAGATAAGATAAGATAATATTTATTTGCATAAACATGTGGTCATACATGCAAGAAAATGCATGCAAGATGATAATAATAGTATTAGGTCCAGACATGTTTGCCACATGATGTGACGTGCAAATATGTAGAGAAAAAAAAACATAATTAATGGAAACAGTCCCTCATGTCCATAATAACTATAAATTGAACAAATAAGGAATAAAAATAACACTGTCATAAATTAAAAATAACAAAAATCGAATACACATTAGCAGCATTAATACATTCTTAAGACTGTTATTTATACAAATCATGTCAACAATAAAATATAACATAAATAAAAAAGCATTCAAAATTAATCAATCAATTCCATTGTAAATTAAGAAACACAAATGTAAAAATAATAATCAAATCATAGAAATACACACATCAAAAGTGTCTAGGGATCAAGCATTTTTATGCGGATTTCTTGAGATTGAGATGTGGCTTTGTAATAAATTTATGATTTTATAAATTTATATGGATCCTTTTTGGTGCATTTCATAATTTGAATCAGGAACTGTGAATCAAATTCGAGTAAAAGATGAAAATCAGCTGTCAATATTTTCCCTATAAAAACATGCAACGCATTGAAGACATTATTAGTGCTACTGTTTCCCTACTACTGATTAAAACCAACGTTATTATGGAGCGGCGACGTCATTTAAGCAGGGAAGAAATGCTCAGAGCCGTGGGAATGATAGAAGCTGGTTCCCGGCAACGTACTGTGGCTTTAGCTCTGAATACAAGTCAGAGTGTTATCAGTCGACTTTGGACACGTTACCGAAGCACTGGTACCGTGGCTGAGCGCCATGGAGGACGGTATCGCTGCACCACACGGAGACAAGACCGATACATTCAAATCTTAACTCGAAGAGCTCCAACAATAACCGCCATGATGTTAGCCGTGAGGCTTCATCACTCTTCAGGGAACTTAATTAGCGACCAAAAAGTCAGAAACCGCTTGCATGAAGTGAACCTTCATTCCCGAAGACCGCTACGGGTACCACCTATAGCAATGCACCATCGTAGGATTCGATATCAATGGGCTCTTGAACACAGAAATTGGGCAGAAGAACAATGGCGTTTCGTGTGCTTTTCTGATGAGTCTCGTTTTGGTATGAGACCGGATACAAGACGTATACGACACTGGAGAACCCCTGGACGCCAACAGCGATTAAAATCCTGCCAGGACGTCCATCCTTATAGTGGTGGAACTATCATGGTATGGGCGGGTATTTGGATCGGCGGAAGAACTGAGTTGATTTGGATCAGAGGCAACCTCAACGCTCAAATTTATGCTGAGACGATTGTATCAGACGTCATCGTTCCTCTACAAGTGCAAATCGGTCCCTTATTTCAGTTAATGCATGATAATGCACGACCGCACACCGCAAGAGTTGTAAGACAGACTCTCGCCGCAGCTAACATCAATGTCCTGCCCTGGCCTGCTCAGTCGCCAGACTTGAACCCGATTGAGCATGCATGGGATATGCTACAGAGAAGAGCTCTGCCGAATATGGAGGGTATCCAGTCGCAAGAAGACCTTTTTTTGTTGTTGCAACGAACATGGGCGGCCATTCCACAGCGTGATTTGGATGAACTCATTTTGAGTATGCCAAACCGATGTTCTTGTGTTGTTAGTGTTCGCGGTAGAAACACGGATTATTAATTGTTTAAGTTACCCAATAAAATTTTAAAGAAAACTGTTATTTCAGTCTTTTTTTCGAACTTTAATGTTAGTGGTTCAAATGTCAAAAATCCCTTTATTAGGAAAATGGCAAATTTCTTTATTAATGCAAAGGTGACTTGGTTTATCGTTACTGTGACAAACGAAAACACTTTATTTGATGAATCCTTAAAGAAAATTTTAATTAATATCAATCAGGAGAAAAGTTATTGCAAAAATATATGTTGATCCCTAGACACTTTTGATGTGTGTATTATAGTAAAATCACAAAAAATAACAATAATCAAAACAAACCAGCTACTCTGTCAATTCAAATCTTTCCTCTAGGAACTCGTTGATGTTATAGAATGCTTTCTTTACCAAATATGTATTAAGTTTTCTTTTCAGGTGTACATTATTAAGTTCCTTCCAACTTTTAGGCAACTTATTATAAACAGTTGGAGCCATATGAAAAACGCTTTTGCGCATAAGTGCAGTCCTACAGGGGGGTACGCAAAGTTGGGTTTGGTCACGCCTGTTCCTGGGAAATTGATCTTCTTTGCGCGGAAATAAGTTAGGATTGTTCCTGACAAACATAACGCATTCAAGTATATAAAGAGATGGCAAAGTTAAAATTTTATGCAATACAAAATAGGGTTTGCAGCTGTCCGTAGTTTTCTAATGAAACATTGCTCTAAGGCATCTCTTCTGTGCCTTAAATGCTACTTCTCTATTAGTCGAGTTACCCCAGAAGATAACACCATATCTGAGAACAGATTCAGCCAGACCATAGTAAGCGGTTAATAACGCCTCCCTATTGACATTTCTTGACAGCAAGTATAATGCATAGGCACAACTACTAATACGTCTACACAGAGCATCTATTTGGTCCTTCCAATTTAACTGTCGGTCAATAATTAGTCCCAGAAACTTAGTTGTATTAACTGTGTCAATTGTTATATTATTATATGTAATGTCAAGATTCGCAAATGTCAATAAACGCTGGCTAAAATGCATAATAACTGTCTTACTTAAATTATTTTTTAAATTATTATTTTCTAACCATTGTATAGTATTGATCAATGTATTAATAATGTCATTTTTATATAAGTCTTTATTTTTACAGGGTATAGTAATAGTACTGTCGTCCGCAAAAAGTGTTACAGGATAGTCAATTGACTTTGGAAAGTCATTTATGTAGAGTGTAAAAAGTGGAGGTCCTAGAACACTTCCTTGGGGAACTCCGTAAGTAACGGTTCGTTCCTCCGATAGAATGTTTTCTTCATGTTTGGTTTTAGCGTTTAATCTACTTATTTCGGTTATTTGTTTTCTGTCGTTCAAATATGATTTGATAAGTTCAAGAACATTCCCTCTAAAACCGTACGCATCAAGTTTTTTTAATAAAATATCATGTTGGACATAATCAAATGCCTGAGTCATGTCACAAAATATAGCACAGACTGGATTATTTTTATCCATATTTGACATAACCACGTGCAAAAAATCATAAACTGCCATATTTATCGTTTTCTTTTTTCTAAATCCTTTTTGTTCGGAACAGAGTATATTGTTCACTTCTAAATAAAAACTAAGTTGATTAAAAATAAAGTATTCAATCACTTTTGAGAACATCGGTATTAATGCAATCGGCCTGTAACATTCCATTAGTTCTCTGTCTTGTTTTTTAAACAATGGCTTTGTATCCGATTTTTTTAAAGCGTCAGGAAATATGCCTTCACTCACACACAAATTTATAAAATGACTGAGCGGCTGACTTATTTCATCGGCTACTGTTTTTAGTATTTTTGTACTGATAAGAAAATTTGAATTTCGTGGGCTACCCTCGAGTATCCGCCTTAAGATTAAACAGGTGTATTGTAACGCCTACGTTCACAACAATTTTCGAATATATAAAAGGTGGGTCTATTGATGTTCAAAAAAAGATTTTCATCTATTCTCATTTTAAATGGCCACCATTTTGGGGTTTTTAAGCAACTTCGACGAAAATATATAGAGATTTTATTTTTGGCACAGTTACTATGGTTACTTTTGTACTTTCTCACGAATTAAAAAACTATGTAGTTTTCAACGGCTATTTAATAAGCAAGTTGTGGCCTGTTAAGTAATGTAGAAGTCACATTCCAATTACGAATGGTTTCTATCATAGTCTAGAACTTAGTCAGTAATACTGAGGTATCAATTAAAAATCTATTTATTTTCGTTTGGTCTCAGATCAGGCTTGAACTTTGAAACCTGGTGCCGTTTGTTACTCGTAATAATCTAAACTTAAAAAGAAAAACTATGCTTGAATTCTGAAATGTATTAGTTTCAAGAACTTCGGCCTCAGGGTCGGGGTCGTTCTCATTCGATGTCAAATCAAACTACTAGAAAGTAATATTTTGTTACGTGAAATAGAATACTATGGTAAGATCTCATCATGTATTTAAACTATGCAAAAAACCAAGGACAGACCAAAGTGTTTAAATAAAAACTAGAATGCTTTTTAATACCTAAAATGCATTATGTGTACCAAGGTTAACATCTGCCTAACCTTACCCAACAATGTTAGGGTCGGGTTTCAGTGTAACTAACCGGGTGCAGCTGAATACCAGTTTTTTACATGGACTTTCTGACTCTAACATCCCAGTTATTACATACCTACCTAAACCATAACAACAACAAAAACACAACAACAAAACAACAAACACAACAACAACAACACAACAACAATACAACAACAACAACAACATACAACAACAACAACAAAATAATGGACGATCTAGATAAGTATTTATCTAGATCGTCCATTATATTGTTATGATATTATATGGAATACTTCTTTGGGAACAATGTGGATTACTTATACATACCTGTATAGGTAATCCACATCCAAAGAAGTAACCATACACACGATACAGAACTCACACGTTTTTTATTAGTTACAACATAAAGTTTACTACAGTAACAGCTTATCCTTGCAAATAAAACTTCAATTCGTCACTCGGAAAGAAAATGTCTTCAATTAGGTGACGGATCGCTTCACGTTTCAAGACTCGACAATACGAACGACTTAACAGAATGATTCAACTTAGATATTGAACGTGTTAAGTAAAAGGTACACTACCTTAGTAGTCCCACTTTATCCTAGTCTGGTGGTTGTAACTGCGAAGGCCCTATGATGTGTGTTGGGTTCGATCCCTATGTCGGCCATATTACTTATTATCGGGTTTTTCATGTTGAAAAATTTCTCTGTACTGTTACGTCGGTCATCTAGAATCTTCGAGAAACCTCGCTAATAATTGAGAAGTACGCGTGAATTCTAGTAGTTACCTATTTCCATTCTGTAGATATAACTACGGCGCTCGGCTTCGGCGGTACTTGCATTTTAATTTCGACCGTATACCTACGACGTAAAGTAACTTCTTCTTTGTTAGTTATTTCATCTTTAAGTTTATTTTTTTGTTAATGTTTTTCTGGATGCTTTATGAAAAATTGGGGAATTTTCTCGAATATCTTTTGTTTGTTAGTGGTATTAAAGGACCGAGAGAGGATGCAGCGAGTCAGTCTACTTTAAAGCGAGACAACGGAAGGTTCGAAGAGATATCTAGTGCGATAAAGTGTTCAGTAGTGATTTTCGATTGTTTATAAGTGTTTTGCGACTAATAAAGTTATTTAGTATGTTCAATTGGTAGTGCTTTTATTTATCCCATACCCAGCTCGTAACAGTATCAACCCGGGATATTGATTTGTGACTGGTTGATGGTGGTCTAAAAACTGCACCCAAGCCTTCGTTTATCATAAGCCTAAGGCTATGTGAAGACGCTTGTTTTAAACTCTCAGCACGCATGGGTGACAGATTCTAGCATGCTCCTGCAAGACATATGTTGAAGAACTTGGAGCTTCTGGGAGAAGAGTATTATACCTGCCTAGGTTAATATTATGTGGCTTGTGATCGTTTATTAAATTTAAAATCTACTTTGGTTTAACGATAAAAGGGAACGATAATCTTATTATAATGCAGGTTATATGTCATCATCAGCCTATATTGTTCCCACTGCAGGGACTTAGGCCTCCTCTCTAGGAGAGGGATGGGCTATAATCCACCACGCGGGCCCAGTGCGGGTTGGTAGATGTCACATATCTTCGAATTTTTGATTCTAAGATATGCCGGTTTCCTCACGATGTTTTCCTTCACCGTTTTGAGAGCAGTGGTGATGAAATAAATTACACAAAGTAATGCGCCTGCCCGGGTTCGAACCAACGACCAACTGTTCGTAAGTCGGGGCCGTAACCACTGGGCCACCACTGCTCTCAGTTATCTACACAGTTACGTACAGGTTATACAGTGTGATTCTTTATAATGTGCACATATCGAAATGGGGGAATCTATGCTTAATTTTATCGACGGAAAAATTATTAAAAAAAATCTAAATATTTTTTAATATTTTATATGGAATTTTTAAAAATTTTGTCTGCTACTGTGACCCCAGTAAACAAAACGGTGTAACTTTTAAACTAAATTATCTATCGCGATGAAACAAACTCCATAATGATTGGAAGCAATTAGGCGTCCTCGTAAAATGAAAATTGTGGAAAAAAACTACCCTCAATTGAAAATAAACACGTTTTTTGATCAAAAAAACTTTTTTTTTTCATAACTTTTTACATAAAATTGTTTCATCGCGATAGATAATTTAGTTTAAAAGTTACACCGTTTTGTTTACATTGGGGTCACAACAGCGGACAACATTTTTGAAAATTCCATAAAAAATATTAAAAAATATTTAGATTTTTAAATTAAGCATAGATTCCCTCATTTCGATATGTGCACATTATAAAGAATCACACTGTATTTAAGTCTTACGAAATAATAATAATAATATAGTTCTCTTCAAAAACTACATTCATCAGTCTTGTTAATACAAAATCGAGATTATTGATATTTTTAATGTGCACCGATTTTCTCAAAGATTAGAAATACACAGTCGATGAATTTCTCAGAACTTCATACAACTTTATGAGTAATGGCTGTATGAATCACCTCCTTAGCCAAAGTCCATTTATCTAATTGCTACATCTAGGCCATCTTATCCATAAATTGTTACCACATATTTCATTGTTCTTACGCTCATCCACTGCAAAACTTTTGATTATAACTATACTAATTCATTGTATGAGTATGTTCGCATCTACAATTTTCTAATAATCTTAAATAACAATTTGTCGTTAAACAATGGGGTGAAATCAAACATTGATTCCTATAAAGTTTCACTGCTGGAACACGGGTAGGAGAGACTATAGGAGATCGTGGGCCATAATCCAAAAATCGGTATCTGGGACCGATTTTTGGCGGATTGGTGAGGTCAAGTATTATGGTTCTATTGTAGCGTAATTGTACTTTTTATCCAATAAATGGTCGGTTTTCCGTGTAAACATAAGAACACACAACATATAGTTGTAACCTATTACGGTAAAAGAAAACAAGACCAGTGCTCGTTAATAAGCTGCGGTTCGATGTAACGAATAGAGTAGCCACAATGAAGAAGGATAAATTTATTAACAGACTGTGATTTATTTTATCTTTTATTGCTTGCTTATTGCTCTAATGAAAAGTTCAGCCATTAACAAGGTGATGACCAAAAGTAAATCTACACTAATATTATAATGAGGAAAGTTTTGTTTGTTTGTTTATAACGAATAGGCTCCGAAACTGCTAGACCGATTTGTAAAATTCTTTTACCGTTGGTAAGCTACACTATCCCCGGCTGACATAGGCTACTTTTTATCCCTGTATTCCCCCGGGAACAGGAACTACGTGGGTGAAACCACGTGACGTCCGCTAGTATTCAAATAATACTTTTCTTTAACACTTTTTGAACATTGAAATGTCATAAGACTGGCCCCCAAACTCAATGTCTAGTGTCAATGTGTAGTTTCAGCATCGTCATTCGTAGCTTAATAGAAGAGTTGTCTGCTTAGTCCAACAGACAAGTAGTATGTATGGATAGTGGGAGCCCTTTTGATGCACTTGACCCCGTGACCTTTTCCATCAGTGGTCACAAAAAAATTACGTTGCGATTTTCGAATCGTATTTTTTTGACAGTGGTTCTTCTGAGCCTTACTGCGTAGCAGGCTTAGTGTAGAAGTTATTTACGCGTCCCTAGCCGGTCATAAATGTCATGTGATGCAATAACAGCGCCCAGTTCATAACGATGTTCAATTGTACACTTTTATCTGATACTTGTTGTGGGTAACGTTTTTTAGGTTTCTAAAAGTAGCCAGAAAAGATGTTAGCAACTTAATGTCATTAGAATTTTTATCAAGTCCCCGTCAAAATTAGGATCGAGATGATGAAATTTGAAGTTATAAGAAGAGGTTTCAAGGAACGGAAAAAAGGTCTTAGATTGGAAGTAAAAGTTTATTCACTGATTGACTGACACGTTCACAATTATAATTTACAAGAGTTCGGAATGTTATTCGTGGACGACAGGGTTAGGCGTCTGCGTGGCGTCGCGAATACACTTGCGCGGGAAACTAGCGATTATGCGCACGCGGTACAATACAAGTGCTTTGCGCGTAGGCAGCAGCGAAAGACAGAGCGATACACCTTTTTTTTTTTTTGGCGGGTCGAAAATCATCGAATAACCCCTCCCGCTCTTGGGCAGAGCGAAAGCGAGTGTCAGACTTCTACTGACTAAAAACCACCCATGTTCCTTCTTCGCCCTCTATGTCGAGGCTGCGATAACTAGTGTATATCCCGCGGCCCCGACGGGCGTCGGCCCTTTCGGGCCCCTCTCATGTTGCTGACATCTCTTTGAGGCGCGCGTGGAACACGAGCGCGCCGTTGACACGGCCTGTTTTCGTCGTAAGACGGACGGACGGCGAGTTAGCCCATCACTCACCGTCCACAGGCCCGCGTCTACGGTGGCCGGAGGTCATCGCGAGACCCCCGACGCCCGGAGCGCCTCCCGCGGCGGCTGGGACGAGAGGTTCTCTCCCTCTCGCGTTCCGCCACCTCCTTCGCTAGCATCACTGCTTCGCAGAAGGAGGCGACGGCGTCCCATTCCTCCTCGCCCCGGACCATGGCTTGCACCAGGGCAGAGCGATACACCTTTTTCGGTGTATCGCTTGGGCACGCGACCGCGGGACGCTCTAATAGGGGATCGGACTGAGTCAAAAACAATGATTCTAATTGGTCCGTCAGTTAAATTATCGAAAAATATTGGATACGTGTTTTTTGTTTTATCAAATTAATCAAAATTGACGAAGATAAGATGTGGTTGTGACGTCATTTGTAGTTAAAAATGTACTATCATATAACGTTTTCGAAGAGTTAACGAGTTTTCGAAGCACTGTAATGACTTCAATTTTTGTTTATGTGAAAAAAGAAAATATACTCTATATATCTCCAATATTTTTTGGAGATCTATCTGACGGACTAGTTAGTTTTTTTTTGTCCGATCCCCTATTGGGCTTTGAGTTGCTAGTTTAACACAACATATTTAATTTTTATCAATAATGTTATAGAAATTAAAGACCCCTTTCATGTTGTTGACATCTTTTTGAGGCGCGCGTGGAACACAAACGCGCCGTCGACACGGCCTGTCGTCGTCATAAGACGGACGGACGGCGAGCTAGCCCTTTACTCACCGTCCACAGGCCCGCGCCCATGCAGGCCGGAAGTCATAACTGCTTAACTGTTCAAAGTAACACAACATCCATCAACTTGCGCTACAGTTACTGACTGAAAAGAAGGTTACAGATAACCAAACGTCTGTTATAAAACAAAGTCATCCCCCTCATCTGGCTGTCTGCGTCTGTTCGCAATAAACTCGAAAACTAATACACCGATTTTCATGCTGTTTTCAGCAATGGTTATAACATGTAATTCGTCATGTTTTTGACAACCACGCGGGCGAAGCTGCAGGCGTCAGCTAGTACAATTAAATATTCTGTTTATATTGTTTGTTATGTTTCGAGGCCTTTAGAAAAGTTAACAATACAAAGCTCACAATGCTTGTGAAAAGTCGATATATAGGTAATTTGATACCCTGAAAACGTACTGATTTTCCAACAAACGTTTCGTGGAACTCTGAATATTCAAAAATAAAAGCCACCTTTCCTGTTTTGATTTATCATTTCCTGAATTCTAATGAATTATTAACGTCTGCATAAGTCTAGTAATGTTTCCTTAATAAACCTTATTATTCCCGTTTGTTTTAATTATTATCTTCTAGAAATATTTTTACACTTATTCGTGACACGTAGGTCGTGGGTTCGAACCAAGGCAGGCACATTACTTAGTGTAATTTATTTCATCACCGCTGCTCTAAAAAACGGTGAAGGAAAACATCGTGAGGAAACCGGCATGGCTTAGAACCAAACATTCGAAGACATGTGACATCTACCAATCCGCACTGGGCCCGCGTGGTAGATTATAGTCCATTCCCTCTCAAAGAGAGAGGAGGTCTGTGTCCCAGCAGTGGGAACATCAATAGGCTGTTGATGATGATGATGATATGTACTCGTATTTTATTCGTTATCTGTTGCCAACAAAAAAAAATGTTGCTAACTACATATTATATTTATTATATAAATCAACTAAACTCTTTGTTAATTTGTTAATCTTCTAAATCAAGCATCATTTTACAAATTAATATAGGTCAGTTCCATCCTATTTTTGTTCTCTCAGTAACTCGATTAATAAAACTGAGAATTTCACATCATATTTTTAATTTTACGATGCTTCCTACCTAGATCCTCCAATATATCTATCTACGTAGACTTGTTGGAGCCGCGATATGGAAGCTGCACAACAATAGGTGTCGGGTTACTGGCCTATTGTTGGAGCTGAGAGCTATGCGTGCCTCTCGCTCACTCCTATGAATTTGCGTGTGTTGCACAAGATAAATGTTTTACCTTGTTATTAAGTGGTTTTTAACTGAATACAATAGAGTTCTCAGTATGAATTGTGCTGTTACGTAAGTAGGTTAGAAAAACTAAATCTATGCTTTCAGTTGTTTTTCTTTGAACAGGAACGTTTTTAATAATAGCAAAGAATTTTTCTGACTTTTCACGTCCTTTATTTCATCCGATCAAGGCAAGGCATTTGAGGGACTTTCACTGTCAGGTCTTGAAAATAATTGATGAGTTAATAATAATAATAATAATATTCCACAACTATCACACAACGCCATCTAGTCCCAAGCTAAGCAGAGCTTGTGTTATGGGTACTAGACAACTGATAAACATACTTATATATTTCTAAATACATACATATTATAGATAAATTACACCCAGACACAGAACAAATGATCGTGCTCATCACACAAACATTTGTCCTGGGTGGGAATCGAACCCACGACCTCCGGCATAGCAGTTAGGGTCACTAACCACTAGACCAACAGGCCAGTCAAGTTAAGTTTTATTTAATAAATTAATTCCATGGTGGGTGTTTCTCTAATTTAATATCATCTGATAACAAACTTTATAATGGTAAATAACAACTTATACCAATTATATGAATTGCAAACATTATTTTAGAAAACCCATTAAGCAAACCTCACACCACGCTGTCGCCAAAACTACAAAGTCGATTCAAAGTAACGTTTACCTACAATTACCGCATTAGATCTATGCCGACGGTTTTATCTCTAATTCGAACCCACTCTCCCAGTTATTACCTAACGGGCTGTTTGATTAAAACTCCCCCTACCGGTAGTACGGTCAACCGCACCTCTATGGCAACAATTGAACCCGGAACACCTTTATCCCGTAGTATTAAGAGCGTTTTTTGTAGTTCAAATGCTACCGTCGAGAAAAAAGGTGAGTTTTTGCTGTAGATAAGCTTAATTACTAGCTTGTGTGTGTGTAGTGTGTGGAGCAGTAGGTCGAATGGTAATTTGTCTCATGATAAAGGATGGAGTGTTATTCACATATTGTGTGTGGCTATAATTCATGTTGTTGTAGTACTCTGCCACCGAGGACTTGTGGCTGACCTTTGGGCCAACCAAATTTGCAGCAGGTATGTATACCCTACCTGAGAGGACTAAGATGCAAAGGAATATTGTGAATGGACTAGCTGGATTGTGGTTTTACCTATACCAAAAATGACATCACAAAATAACCATTATCAATTAGAATATTTTTGATATGGGACAAGCCCGCCGCACTATTCCCAAACCACTGTAACTCCTGTAAGCCAGAATCAACAGTGGCGACCACAAGAAAAGCGCCGAGACAATGAAGCCCGACGAAGTCCCAGAGAAATGATTTAACTGTCTTGGATCCCGCAACGAAATTAATCAGAAAAGAATAGCGGAGGAGTAGGAAAAACATAATTTTCACTTCCCTCCATATCAGCAGGAGACAGAACTGAACAAGGCCAATAGGCACACAGGGACGTATACAACTGGGATAAGCCCAGTTGCCTACCACCACGGATATTATTGTCATTAATATTACTGGGTCCTAAGTTGTGAGCTGTTATATTTGATTCCAATAATAGGTATGACAAAAATGCTTGAACGCACGGAAATTTGTTCTAGTTTCTACAAGGTCCGTGTAATAAATAACTCCGGAAGTAACCTGTACACTATTTAACATAATATTACGTTCATTCTCCCAAAGACTACACTCCCATAAGATGTGATGTGCAGATTGTTCATATTCGCAGTCAGATGTAGAACATTGACAGAAAGGCGAGGCAACAAGCTTGAAGGAAAATAATTTACTCTTAAAGTTACCATGACCTGTGAGAAATTGGGCAACACAGTGATCCACCTCCAGCCATGTCCTGGCCAGCCGCTCACGAACGGATGGGAAGAACTGGTGGAAGTGTCGGCCTTTGATGGAATTATCCCACCTACATTGCCATTCAGACAAAAGTTCCTCCCAGACGTCAGTCTGTGGTTTAAGTAATCTAGCTACTTTAGCACGGTCACGATGCAATAAAAAGTCTGCGTCCGCGGTCTCTCGTGCGCAGTAGTACATTGAAGCACGGCGCTGCACTTCAAGATCGACTGGAAGTACCCCTGCCAGTACCGGTAAGGCTTCAGTACTAACCGTCCTATACGCTTTACACAAGAAAATCAAAGCCAACCGCTGGCTTTGAAGTAATTTACGTCGTGCCGCTCCTATGGTGGCCCTATCGGCCCAAACTGGTGCCCCATAGCACATACACCCCAAGTAAGTAGCCCCATAGATCGTCTTTAGAGTTAAAAATGATAAACCCCACGTAGATTTAGATATTCTCGTTAAGGCATAAAAGTTCTTTTTAGCTTTTTCACCGACGGTTTTTATGTGTTCAATGAATGAAAAATTCCTCTCTAAGACAAACCCAAGGTAACACACGGACTGCTTCCTTTTCACGGGAACGTTATTAAATTTAATACTAGGACATGATTTAAGATTACCTTTTAAAAGAAGTTGAAACGTTTTGTGTGGTGCAAAGGTCAAACGGTTACGAGCGCCCCACTGGGATATTAATTTTAGGCAAGTGTCAGCCAAATTTTCGAGTCCAGCCCGAGTACTTGACTGAACGAGCAGCAGGCCGTCATCCGCGTAACCGGTTAATGAACAGCCACATGGAAGCGGAATCGCGAGGAAGTCATCGAAGCCTACGTTCCATACATACGGACCCATAACCGAACCCTGAGGGCATCCCATGGTGAGGGACTTTGACATAGAATGATGTCCGAGCTTGAGTTTCGCGGAACCATTCAAGAAGTACGAATAAACAAGATTGTATATGTTTTTAGGGCAACCACGAGTTTTCAGTTTTAGGAGTAGCATCGGCCACCATGCGTTATCAAAAGCCCCAGAAATATCAAGAAAGATCCCAACTACGTACTTGTGTTGAGATGTATTGACAATTTTCCTGACAGACAGAGCCGCGTCTACGGTAGATTTTCCAACGGTAAAACCGAATTGGTTGTTGTGAAATTTTGGACCGTCTGGTAGTAAACGTGGAACGATAAGGCGCTCCAGGAGTTTCCCCAAGGATGGTAGTAGTGTTATAGGGCGATAAGACTTAGGGTCGTCCGGTGGCTTGTCGCCGCTTTTCGGAATTATTCGTATGAAGCCGCGACGCCATACACGAGGAAAAACGCCTTCTGCAATACAACTGTTGTAAACCCTTAAAATTGCGTCGGCCGCTGTTTTACATGCTTCTATTATCATCCGATTCGATATTTTATCTTCACCTGACGATTTGTTAAGTGGAAGCTTCCTGACAACGTTAATAAATTCGTCAATGGATGGAAGGTCTGACGCTGGTGATTCAGGTGGCACAGCCGCCCACGCCCTGATCTGCTGGTGGTAGTCATTGTCATTATCAGGTGAATCATCAGGTATCAAAGTATTTAATAGAACTTCGGTTGTCTCCTCAATACCGGTAGTGTGTTTGTTGTTTACTTTAATGTTTTCTACGAACGCAAGATCCACTGATCGATTTGCTTTGAACTCGTGATACAAAGGAGACCACGGACCTTCTTTATCCAATTTTTCTACTATTTTCCGCAGTAAATTACCTTTAGATTTTTCTACCGATGCTCTGTAGCGGGACTTGGCAACTCTAAACGCATTTAAAGCAGAGGTAAGTGGGTCTCCGGTGACCGTCTGTTTTTTAAGCTTATTCAAATGTCTACGCGCTCGGCGATAACTTTTACGTTGTTCAATTAAGTAGTCACACCACCAATCACATCTCCGTATGTTGGTCATAGATCCGCGACCAATGGCAATGTCAGCACAGTAAGTGAAGGAATTAAAATATTATTTTAGGCAATTAGAATATTATTTTCACTGACTCAAAATAAAAAATAAAACTGTGAATGACTTCATTAATACTGACATTACCAACAGTAACGGTTTCTCCCACACCCTTTAAAATACTCGTGTGTTTATACAGAAGCGTAGGTCAGTAATTACAGCATGACGTAAGCACCGCCAGAAGGCAGACGTACGGTAGCTCAAACTGTGGCCCGGAGTGCTCGGGAGGGAATCGACAAATTATGAGCATATGGGCTGGGTAATAACCGGAGTGTTTGCCTAGTCCTCAATGAGCCGGAGTGTACCTACTGATGGGCTTATGTTCATAACGGTATGGCCGTCCTTAGAAATAGAATATTATGTTTATATCGCCTTGATGTGAACTTATCATGCCGTACGACGATTCTTCATAACGTACGGAAAAGTGTTGATGAATAAAACATAATTATTATGATACCAAGTAATAGGGGATCGGACAAAAAAAAACTAATTAGTCCGTTAGATAGATTTCCAAAAAAATTTGGACACTTTTTTATTTTTTTACATAAACAAAAAATGAAGACTATACAATGCTTGCTTGGAAAACTCGTGAACTCTTCGAAAACGGCACATGATAGTACATTTTTTACCTACAAATGACGTCACAACCCCCACTCATCCTTGACGCGTCTTATCTTCGTCAATTTTTATTAATTTGATAAAACAAAAACATGACGTATCCTATATTTTTAGATAATCTAACTGACGGACTAATTAGAATCATATTTTTTTGACTCAGGCCGTTCCCCTATTCCAATGGTATAACTACAGACATCGAAGTCATCACGTACATTCATTAACATAATAATTCTGCATAATTTTGTACGAATCATAATGGAAGTAAATTAATAGCGCATTTTTGGCGAGATTTGTGAAATATTGTGAAAGAAAAAAGGAAATATTTTTCGAATAGATGTCTTAAATGGTAAAGTACTCGTACCTTGACAATAACTTCTAATCATATTTTGAACTAAATAAGCGCGGTGGGTAATGAATAATTTATTATTAATTTTGCGGAGTAATTAAACTAATACGATTCACTAAGAGAAATTTCCATTAAAAATTCAATTCGGAGATTCTATAAAGCACATTGCACATTGCACTGCAACCTATCAATCTTCAATCACTAACGAATCAATCGCCAGATAGAACATTAGGTACTCCTATTCGGATGTTCGCGATAAAATTAGTTCAGAACCACTTAATGTAATCAGATGTGCATTAAGCTTTACGAGAAAATCTTTCGAGTTTTTTGCTTTTCTTTCGAATTAAAGTTTTAGAACTTGCTCGCGAGAATGAATGGTGGAGTTTTGATGTAGAATTATCTGCTTTTACCATACTGTTTCTAAGAACGTGAATGTAGAATTTACCCGTTTGCTTTCGAAATCGAAGAACTGTTTTAATTGTAACGCAACTTGAACAGGTCCTAGCGCAATTTTATTTGCTAAGTTTATAAATGTGTCTTTATATCGAGTTACCATAGATTCTTGCTAAATATACAGAGTTTTATAATCTGCACACTTATTTTAAAGCCTGTTTGTTGCCATAGCGTAAACGTCTCTGGTAAACTCAAGAATTATTATCTCGGATATGCGCAATATTCGGCGCATTCTCTACCTATTCATTTTTACAGAAAAACAAATAAAATATTTCATTGACCCATTTCATCTACTTGCCATTTGCTGCAGGAAACTCAATTTTACTTAAGAACAGGAGTGTCGTAGAGTTGCTAGTCTCGGTAAATGTTTACAAATTATCTCATAACGTTATTACAGCGGGAACGAGCGGAGAATTTGTGATGTCACGGACTGAGGGCACGGAAGGGAAGGAGTAGGGGTTGTAATTTGATGTTTTTTTCCTATTTGTTTTTGGGTTTCAATGGTTCCCTAAGCTTATTTGCAAGATGCAGATTTAATAAGGCTTGAGCTTGATTTAAATTCGGTTAAGGTAACTGCATTTTTCTCCCCAAATAAAAATGAATAAGTAAATAATAAATAGTTTGTAGTTTGATTCTTCGGCTCTTTTTATCTATGCCTACTGCATTAAACAATAGAAAAAGTCACGATTATTCAGGCATAAAATTCAGTGAACAATCAAGTAAGCTCCCCAACAGTTTTCCCAATCCTTTTAACAGATTCAGAAAGCAGCACAATATTGGTGTGAATAAACCAACATTACTTTCCCGCAAACACGAGAAAATAAAATAAAATATCAGCTTTCATACATCATCTGTGAGGCGTATGAGTATATAAATGTGCATATATGTGTGGTGACGTCAAGAATGTAATTTTGCTACAATCTTTGAAGTTTGAAAGCTGTGGAGAACGTAATCGTATATTGTGTAACGTATTTTGTTTATACTAGTAAATAATGTATCCGATGTGAATGCTTGAGGATTTTCTGGAATACTAAAAATTCGAAATCTATTTGCAACTATGTCGTTTAATTCGTATTTAGATTGAAGTTGCGCATACCCTATTTCTCAATTTGCATTTTATACTAAACGATTAAGATTATTAAGAAATTAAAATCTTCATTCGTTGGAGCAGTATACAGAGACTTCGACCATTGTAATTTTCTTGTTCAACATATTATGCAATGTTCCCAGAAGCTACTTTACCTGATAATCCATCGTATGCGGCTAATAGTGGCCTGTAATTTGACCTATAGTCGATGTGACCTATCTAATTCTAAAAATGAGGACGTACCAAGATATTATTCAGCAAAGCAGCAGAAATGTTCTCCTGGTTCAAAGTAAGCTTATAATTTTATTCAACGCATGTAAGTGCTTCATGGAAATTTATAAAATCTAAGAACTTGCTCAAAATCATCTTGTGAGCGGCTAAACTTTGTGTTTGCTTTCCTAAAACGGGTACAAGCACCCGAGGATGCTATTTCTACGTAGGTTTATATTAAAATAGGGGATGTCACATGCAATGTGTCTTGTTAGAAAGTAGTGCGCATTTATGACTAAAACATCTTCGTGAACGAATTAAAAGGGCAATGTAAAGCTCGTAGCAAGTGGCATCCTGTTGTTTTGCCTATTTCCAAGGACAAAAGGCACACGTTTATGTGTGTATGGTATGTTAAATAACCTTCGTCTTTCCAAATGTCTAAGGAAAACCATCAACAAGTAATGGACAAAATTTGTCTTAAAAAAAGTTTCATAGGGAGATTCTAAGTAACTTAGTAACTCGCTGTAGAGTTGTGACTATATTATCAACTTTGTATTTACCTACAATCTCGTGAATAATATAAACATAACCATTACTAAGTTAATTACACAAACATGTATGAAAGTTAGTGTAACACACAAAGAAAATATCGGTATAGGGACCTCTTCGAAGCTACGTGAACAGAAACGGGGCCTTACGAGCGGTAAATTTCCTACGCAATACGGCGACGTCGTGTATTAGCGTACTATTGTGTTATGGCACAACTTACGTTATTTATGACGTGGTTTAGAAGGTATCCTTCGTTAGAGTAATAGGGAAAGTAATATAAGGTTATGTATAGGATTGATTAAAAGGTTTAATGATAACGTACGTGGGCTATGTGAGTGACTTCTAGAACTGTGTTGCAAACTATGTTCTGCCTCCTAATCAGCCCTCTGAGCCACAAAAACTGTAGTCAAAGAGACTATCGCGCTCCGACGGGCGACACAAAGGAAGTGGTGAAGTTCTACTACACCAAAATGATGTCGTGTTAGCGATATAAAGAACAAACAATCATTTTGGTTGATGGAAGCAAATACCGTTTTGTACGAATAAGGTATTCCTTAATTTTATTAATTGACGGTAAAAACGATGGGTACTGTTTTTTCTAACGTCCTTGGAATGCGAAACAATACGTTATTTTAGACCTGTTGTATATATTATAAAATAAAGTGTATGTCCACCAACCTGCCTGTGTCCTCATGTCTCGGGACACGATGGTGCCATGTGCGTTGTGCGCTCGGCAGCGGTATACAGTCGCGTGGATGTCTTGTCGGTACTGCACCGCGCTGAATGGCAGGAAAACTAGTGTGCCATTGTCCAGAACTTGTCTGCGAAAGGAGAAGGATACAATCAAATAATTGGTACGTAAAATAAAACACGGATTAAACTGCCCTGAAAAGAACAATACACAATTTACTCTAATCTTTTAAACATAACCTTACAAAACTCATAAAAAAGTACTCGAAACTCAACACCTTTAACCCGAAACAAAAACGGAACGGCCAATATCTTGGAAAATTTACCTGATGCCATAAACCGCGCGATTCCTTCAATTATTCGTGACTTTAATTTCCTCAATGAAAAAAGGATAAGACCGAATTAAGAAAGAATTGCACTGCCTTTTAAAAAAGGAATCGCGTCCCGTAATTGGTGTTGGAAAATTGGCGAGGGAATTTTCTGGAAATATTTTACAGGTGCG
This sequence comes from Diarsia rubi, assembly GCA_932274075.1. Classification (NCBI taxonomy): domain Eukaryota; kingdom Metazoa; phylum Arthropoda; class Insecta; order Lepidoptera; family Noctuidae; genus Diarsia; species Diarsia rubi. The sequence goes on from OW026412.1 coordinate 24,020,983, forward strand.
GCCATATTGAAGTGAGTAAGAATGAAAGATCTGTTCGGTTGATAAAAATCATCGTGTTAACTAGAACGAAGATGGGTTCTGTGGTATTTGACTGGTAATTGGCTGGTTGGTTAGCAAATTGAACTTTGTAAATTGCCTTTTTTGAGAGACTTACCACAGCTTAAGTTTTTTTATCAGCAATTGTTATATATTACGAGCTTGAATCTCCAGATATAATGTCAGAACAATTACGAACCTTTATGTAAAAATAGAATATTCGTAACACGTGGGAGCATAGGTACATCAAATCCTAGATTCGAAACGAATACAAAGCACCTGTCACTGTGACACCTATTCGTAACGACATCATTCATACCCGTCAATCGCGCCACGAAGTAAAGAACGATGTGCTTTTTGATAGATTGCACGTTGGTAATATAACCACCACGGTTTCTTCACGGTTTGAAATACCATTATTATTGTTACTATGTAAAACAAATCGATAAATTACTTATGAATTCATCTAAAGCAACCGCAATCGCAAACGTGAACCGCAGCGACAAAGCCACCCTAATCACTGTGACAGCACGCAACATTTCTCTCAAAACTTTCCTTACGATGTTTTCCTCTTTCTCCGCTTCACATCGATACCAAAACAGCCGACTATCACACCAGTTTTCAGTCATCGGTACCACTTTCAGACTTCCTTGTATTGTCTCATTTCTTACTTTATCCATTCGCGTTACACGACACACTCCCTGTAGCATTCTCATTTCAGCCTTATGCAACATTTTGTGGCCCAACATTCTGGTCCATACAAGACAGCAGGTTTAACCATTGTTTTTTAAATCCCTTTGCACGATTGCACTTATATCTCGAAAGTCAGAGCAGACTGGGAGAGGAAAACTATCTAGCACTATCTAGCACTATCTAGCACTATCTAGCACTATGGTTCCAGAACAGGGGAGTCCGCCAAAATCGTAAAACATGAATTAGTAGATAGGTATAGTTCGGTTTTTTTAAGCATTTTCCAGCTTTTATTGCAATTTCTCCACTCTGCTCTAGATCTTACACGAGAATAATGTTGTCAACAAACAGTATGCAACAAAATGCTTCTTCTTGTATGGCCTGAAGCGTCTATAATCAACGAGAAGAAGTAAAGCCTCTTCCGCCGACGACTGGTTTCTATGTAACTGTATAAAACCGTTTCCGTAGAATGTCGCCATTGCCTCGGACGCTGCCATCGAGCGGCAGTTGTGCTGTCACTGGCTGTCACATACAGTGCAACAGAGTAACAGAAATGCCGCTGTCGTGGAAGATATTACATCGGAATTAGAACTACTGCGTTATTGCGGGTTGTGAGTATTATCATCGCAACCGCAAGCGTCGGCGTCGGCTCAACGGCATTAGCAGTCGTCTTTGGAAGTATGCCTTAAGTCTCCAGCCCCTATTTGTCTTACATAGTATATTGGTAGAAATTTGGGGAAGAGCAAAGGCTGGGACTGTTTATAAAACAGCTTTTAATCCTATTTTCATGTGCGATGGCGTCGTGATATTGTTAGAGGATGTCTCGGCTCAGTTTAGTTTTTAATTTCGTTAGTTCCTGCTGCAATGCGACTGTGTTAATGCAAGTGTGTAAATGTGAATATTTATTGTCTTAATCGTGTTAACTTTGCATGATTTTAAAAGTATAATGTTACTGTTGCAATTGCGGAATAAAATTCTTCCAAAAACACAAACAAATATTATATTTTGCTGCTCCAAAAACATGTGTACCCTCCTAAGTAAATGGAAAAAGCAATGATATTAAAAAAACCTTTACATGTAGGTACATAATATTATTTTATCGGTTTATACAGTATGCAGCCACACATAATTAAGTTAAGGCCACGTGAAGGCATATAGATTTTTTATAGTTTGGTTTTTAAAAAGGTTAATTTCTGTCACTTGTATCAGTGTCGTCCTAAAGCTCGATGATAATATTTACACCTCATTCCTGTACAAGGGTGTGGTCACTAAAGGAACACGTAAATACCAAAACTGTGTAACACATGTAACCCCCCACGTCACGTAACGTTAGTACCCACGAGCCGCGCCCGCCGCCGAGAGCGGCGAGTGGCCCTTTGATGTTCTAATGTAATCGTTTTATGTGCCGCGCGGTTTCGGCCCTGGTTTCACACTAACTGGGTAGCTTTCCCAGATTTTTTGATCAATGTTTAATCTGGTTTGGCTAGCCGACCTTAATCCTTAATGTGTTTGCTGAAATGGGGTAGGTATGATTCGGGTGGTTAGCTATGAGAGTCGTCTATGACTCTGAAAAAACTGTTGCAAATCTAATTTACTAGCGAAGTAGTTTAGAGATAGATCTTCTGGTGAATTTTGTGAAAGTCAAATGGAATAAAATGTCCTAAGCCCGGGATTTAGAGATTATTCCTCGCTATTCTAGTAGTCGCAAGCACTAACTGCTGACAGGTCTGACAAAAATATGATTGTATCAGGAATTTCGGTCACCCCTAATATATGGGATTAAAACGTAACTACACTATAAATAGTATAAAAGTACCACATTAATATTATATCTAAAGGAAAACTGGCGTTGTGGGAAACTGAGACAATAAACTGTTGATGAATAAAGCCTTAAAAAATCAATGTGGCCTTGCAAACTTTAAACATAAACAAAACCCTTTACTTTACTCTCACACCACGCGGTTTATACCCCACCCCATCCGCAGAGACTTCACATTGACACAACGCTGTCACCAAACTTCTTCCCACACAACACATTTGCCAACTTCAGGAAATAGCTCATTCATCTTCATTCAAACAAAACAAAAATCCAAAGACTTTGAAAGTCAAAGCTAAACAAGGCATATCATCTGTCATGTCTCAAGTTAGTTCTGTTTTGGGATCGCCAAAAAAATCTACGTTGACATTACCCAGGTACGTGGATTTCCTTTGTTATAATTTGATGTCATTAGACGTCTATGTTCGGCAGTGCAGTTGGGACCTTGAGGACGTAAATCTAAAATGAAATATCCATTTTATTCACCATATATGTTATCGAATTTACAACAAGCGTGTTGTGTGTTCCACTTGTAATGTAAAAAACGTAGATATTATTAATATTGTGTGTGACTTGTTGAAATTCTTATTTTTTTAAATAACATTTGCCCCACACTACGAGTACTTTTCTCTTGTATCGTGGGTGCGTTGATAAACATTTATACACAAATACTTTGTTTTGCTATTACTAACACTTTTATCAATTACAAATAGAGACCATGGAGCACTAGCTAGCGTATTACAATGACCGATCATAAAGGACTTACTACTTAGCAAATACATGGAATGCACATATTTATGCATATATATGCATACATGGATTTGGACCTTGAAACATCGCAAATATTACAAAAGGTCTTGAGGGAAGACCTATATTCAAAGTGGACGAGAAGGCAGGTAATATATTAACATGATATTATGTATGTACGTAGTCCCACATTCGTTACCCTAGCGCGGTTCAAGTTTGTATTATAATTGAGGTAAAAGTCGTTTCACGTTTTAATTAACGAGCGTTTTATTTTGCGGCCGAAAAATACCAGTTTTTAATGTAGTTCAGTATTTTTTATAACGTTGAGCAATTATTTATACGCGAGTTCAAATGGAGTATGTAAATATCATAATATACGTTTTATTTTGGGATGTGTTTCAGTGAATGTTATGAAAATAGTTGTGTTTATTGTAGTTGTCTTTCAGCTTTATTGTCAATGTTTTCAGGACAATATTTAGTCATAATATCGATGAATTGAAATTCAGTTTCAATGTTGGATTTATTTACTTTTTAAATTTTTTGTAGTGTTGTTTGATTGTGAAAATATTACTATTTTATTTTAGAAAAGAGTTTGTTAGTTTAGTGTCATATCGTATAATGGCTGTAATAGGGATAATATTACACCCTGTATACGATGTGAAACTAAACTTAACCAAGGCGAAAGATACTAGTTCTCTCCATCATTGCGATATTTTTTTGTTCTGGACCATACCTGGGAACAATCTAGTTACGGAGATATTGGAGGTCTTTCCCAAGTTCTTTTTTCATATTAGTTTTAAAAGTAATTATTTTACTTTAATTGCCTCCATGACCCGTTTTGCTACTTTGAGTTAAACCCTTGACGACGGCCGCGCCGTTAACCAAGCATTATGTATTTCAAACTAGTAACTCTACGGAAAAATGATTACTGGGAAACTATTTTTGGTTGAAATATCACGTCTTACGGCAAAATTTAAAGTAGCACACTCTAAACATAGTGCTAATATATGCTTTGAATAGTAAACGGGTCATGGGGGCAATTTTTATAATATCTATTTGAAAAAGTATGTATTAAGTTATAACGAGTAGGACTACACACGCAGCAAGCAGGCTAGCTGCTACAAAAACGTAGCCTTAGACGAAACCAACAGAAAGCTTTAGGTACGTAGTTTTAATAGTAGCATTTAGATAAGAAAACTCGTGTAAGCTTTTTATTGAAAATAGTTTCCTTTATACATATTTACTGATACTTCCCTCACTCGATCACGAGGACTAGGAGCAAATTTTACATACATGTCGTCATTGAACAAGAGGTACATTTCTCAAGGGAAATCTACGGATAACTCCGAGGTAACAATATTATAAGAGTTTTGCCTAAATTATAGCGCCGCAGCAATTTCTTTGTGGTGCTTTACGGGCCATATTGGGAGTTCTCAATCTGATTGGAAAACTTGGTGTAGTTTGTAATATTGCCAAAGTTTTAATATGGATACCCAATTCCGTGGCAATCAGTGTGTAAGAATGGTTCATTGGCGACTGAACCGATTCCAGGCGTACCTTTCCAGGTGCTAACCAAGATGATTGTACTCGATTTGGTCTGAAATCAGATCGCCTGAAGGTACTTGATCTTGCCCATCTCCCGATTTGTATATTGGAATCTTGATATGATTCGATATCCAATTTCCTTTATTTTCGTAGAAAAAGTAGCTCTTATTCTTACACAGACGAATATTTTAGATTGTTTGGCACTTCGATTACCAATTTGAAATGTGTGTAAATTCAAATCACAATTATTGACAGTCTTATAAAAAATATTTTATTTGAAAGGGCTACAGCACTTGGAGTTGGTGTAGCGTGACAATTTAATAAACAATTAATTTATCTTCTTGCCCATTGACTATAGGTAATACAAATGATTTATCAGTATAACTTAGGTAAATACATGACTACTACAAACAAAATAATTATCCTTGCTCAAATACCTATGTAATAGGTAAATATTATTATAATAGTATCAATATTTGGAGCCGAGCGTCGTTCAATGCAAACATTAATCATGTCACGGCTTGCGTGGCCAGGGAATACGTATCAATGTATATAAAGAAGGTATGTGTATACACACAGAATATCTGTCGTGAAAACTGACAGGACGAGCAATGGACTGTTTATTTAGGTCAACCAACATTGAACAGGCTGCGGCTAAGAGGGGTTCTTATCCCCTGATATTACAACTGCAACATTATAGCGGTAATCTGGTGGTAGCATCAACGCGTACCATTTATACTCGTATGTTCATTTGATGTTTTTTTGGAGACCTCTGATTTACGAACAAGGCAAACATCCAGAATAACCTCGTCGGGGCTGCGGGTTGTTCGAAAGAGATACCGCGGACTATACACAAAGGGCTAAGAAGGAACATGAGTGGTTTTAAGTCAGTAGAAGTCTGACACTCTAGGGAGTGTCAGTGTCAGAGCGGTAGACCGCTCTGCCCAAAGCGGGAGGAGTCATTTGATGATTTCCTAACCCCCCAAAAAAAAAGTAGGTAACCACAGTTAATGTACCTGAGTTGAATTGATTTATTGTTTACGCCTCTATACCCTCCTGATTCACATGACTGAGTCAATGGATGGATGGATTTTATTGACCGCCGACTTCTATCTAAACTAGTTTTTGTTGTTGTTTAATCTGGTTGTGCGTTCTGAAAGTTCAAATACAGGGTTATTTTGATGAGTTGGTTAATAATAATTAATTTGAATAATCTTTATTATTGAGTAAGCACTGGATGTCTTAAATAGAAGCCAATATATTAATAACGACAACCAATCTATACTTATACTAGCGGACCTGGCAGACGTCGTCCTGCCCGGACAGTATTGAATTCGCTTGTTACAAAAAATGTGATAAATGAAGAACCGCTTCACCGATTTTATGCAAACCTCACATAAACCATCAACTAAATAGTTCGAACAAAGCCTAAACATTTGGTTTGATAGGTGAGCCCGTTCTTGAGTTATAAAATTACAACGAAAAGTGGCATTGATTTTTATATATGTTTATTTTAAAGAGGAAAGATTTGTAATTTTTTTGTAAAGTAATAAACTTAAAAACTTACTGCACCGATTTGAGACATTCTTTCACTGTTGGGAAGTTACTTTTTATCCCTTTATATTCCAACAGGAACGGAAACTCCGCGGTTGAAACCGCGTGACGTCCGCTAGTGTTGCTATAACACTGGAACCTGTTAATCCTCCAACGTTGAACCAGCATGAGCCATGTATCAATTAGTATTCGGTAATGCTTAGATTCAATCACAGCGACTAGCGCGAACTAATCATAATTATCTGATTTGATTACACTGCTCGCTTGTCATGCTGTCCTGGTAACTCTGATACTGAGTGTACCGACTAGGGATGTTGTTGGTAAGTCAATAAAGTGCTGCTCGAATTGTTTGGTAGGTATAGTCAAGTCGAACAATGGTGTAGTGTTACAAATTGGAAACAACTACCTATTAGTTGACTTTGATAGGCTACGAATTATTATTGTTTTTGAACCGACTTCTAAAAAAATGAAGGAGGTTCTCAATTCGTATGTTTACGAACCGATTTGGAAAATTCTTCTTTTATTCGAAAGCCTATGCTTTCCTATTGGTCTCATAGTCATCAGGTCGGGATCTGATGATGGAATCTTGGCGGAATCGAGAGAACTCAGAAAAATGTACAGCGATTTTGATATTTTCTCTCTAACAAGCTGATCTGATGGTAGAATGGTTATTATGTAACCGACATCAATACGACTTCGCAAACGTCGGGGATTACAGGCGTGATGTTGTGTTATTCTACTAATAAATACAAAACTTTGCGTATTGATGTCTAATATGATAGCAAATGGATTGGGATTGTTGAAATCCCATGTCTGTCTGTTGTTTACACCAGTTCATAACATAACATCACGCCGGTCCATTGTGAAGGGGTAAGCACATGTGAATCACTAAAAAGTGAAAAATAAAAACTTTTTAACAAAAAATTAAACAGACTTCATCAAAAAATAACACACAAAAAAGTGAAAAATAAACTTTATTGTGTGTAATAACTTTTTTGTGTGTTATTTTTTGATGAAGTCGGTTTTATTTTTTGTTAAAAAGTTTTTGTTATTGAAATAATACGCTTATTCAAAAGAGTGTTAATTCTTTTAAATCAACCAAACTGAACACAGGTACATACTTGCATAATCGCTCGCTTTTATACTATGGGGGTGGCAGAAACTACTATAATGCTTGTTACGTATTATATACTATATACGTATTTTCAATGGGAAAATGAGATCTTGTCGTCATTCATTTTAGACTTTCTGCGAGTTAAATACTAGATAACGGAATTATAACAGCCAATAGATCACTTATCTTGAAACACTATCTTTCATTAAGACTGCGTCGAAGAAAATAAGCGTTATTTAATCCTAAAAGATTTTACAACAAACGTTTGCCTAGTTTTAGTCTCCCCGAAATGGCGCGACAACCTGGACACAACCAACGACCAGTGATCCACTTTGGCCCTGGATCGAAAAATTTGGAAGTCAAGGGGCTAACACCAATAGTATTTTTCAGTTTAGCAGATACAGGCTGATGATATATTAAGGTCAATAGTGTTTACATAATGACCTCACACGCGAAACTAGTAAAATGATTTACCTAATCAATAATCGGTAACCCAAATTCAAACAAGCTGTGTCCGATATTAATAGCAAATTTTAGCTTGGAAATTTCAGTATAACGTCGCATATATAAGCGCAATAACTCTTTCTTCATTTTCACTGACTGGGTATAAATTAATGTGCTTTTAAACGCATGAAGTTACAACATAGTCCAGTTCGCAATGTTAAAAAACATCCTTTTGTTAGTAGGTTCCATGCATGTACTTGTTTTATTTTCACATTAATTTATGTTTCTGTCAGCTTTTATTTTGGTGAAATATGCCACGGACAGAAACGGTTTTCCCTCAATGCTTCAGAAATAGGGCGAAACTCGGATATCTTTTCGAAAGTAAGGCATTTTTATTCGTTTTTTAATCTCTTTGAGGGAAGAATTTTCAAAAAACTTTTCTTTGTCAATTATTCTCGGTCATTGAATGAAAGTTTTATGTTAGGTAGAATAGTTACAAAATAAACGTTATCAATAAAAGACGTATACCTATGTTTACGTGACCTTTAAAAGAAACCCGTGGGGTGAAGTGATCATTACCGTGCGCACACGAACTTAACGACAAATAAATTGTCTATTCTATACCTATAAAGGTCGCATGTCCAATTAGAACTTGGGTTTTTGTGAAGAAACTTATTCACGGAAGTCCGGACACTGTAATTATTTTTGACTAGCTTGTACCTGCGGCTGCGACCTCTTGGCCTACATGAAACCATTTTATTTAAATAATCAAACATTATAAGCGCACTTAGCCAGAAAAATTCCTTGGGGCGACCTAGAGAATATAAAGTTTCGGAGAAAACAAAAATCACTTCTTAGGAACCTCTGCAAAATGTTTGGGCTTAAGCTGAATGGGTTGATGGGCCATCTTTTTTAAAACTTACATACTAGCTTTGCCCGCGGTATCGCCCGCAAGAATGTGTCGATTTTTTGTACAAACGTTCGTTCCCTATTTAACTCCCTTAGGGGTTGAATTTCGAAAAATCCTTACTTAATTCTTTTCAACATTATAAAGGGAACCTCTGTGCAGAATTTCAGCTTCAAGTCCAAGAGTTTGGGCTGGGTGTCGATGAGCCAGTCAAGATTTCTCTTTTTATTTGTGTAAACATATTATATATTTTCGTACCACTTGCTCAAAACAGTGACATTCTATGCCACAAAAAGCGAAAATAACAATAGTCATTTTTAATCTGTTAAAAACAGGGAAAGAAAATTGTACTGAATTTCATTCATCCTCTAGGAGGAGAATGTGATTTAAATTTGGAATACTTACCGTTTATATAATACTGAACTACATCTGTGTTTACACCATTGAGTTTGTATATAAAGCATTAAACATCTTTTTGAAAAAGGAATACGCATTTATTATGCAGTTATGATTATTAAATAAAATTACGAAAACCGACGAGGCCGTATGACCAAAAATTGTCTAAAAATTTGCTGCGTTTTTGTTTTCTTTAAATACATAAACGTTAAGTTTATTTTACTGTTAATTGTCATTATTTTTAATAAATGCTTATCTCATAATATTATTATTGTGTTATTTTTTTTGTAAATTGTACGAAAAGTAGAGTATTTTCCTCGGTGATAAAGCTGTCTTAGTCTTGGGTGAACATAAATCCCTCGTTACACTCAGGACTCGTCTTAAATCCCTCGCTTCGCTCGTGAATTAAGTTTTTAACACCCTTGCTACGCTCGGGAGTAAACCTCGAGTCCTTCGTTACGCTCGCGATTTAAAACGTCACTCGCGACAGAAGACACTGCTTTATCCCCTTGGTTAAAAATCTACTAATAATTATGTAGATGTACTGCTGAAGTTTCTTCATCTCAATTCAATGAAACATGACTTTATTCTGGCTTTGAAAACTGTGCCTACGGTTTTGTCCACTTGGAAATTGAAAATTAATTCACGAAGACGTCCTGCCGGGATAAAATGTACTTATTATTAGAAACGAAGTGAAACATCAAAATCCATTCAGGTCTTAAAGTGTGTAGAACTGACAGACGTACACACAGGACACGAAGCTGGATTAGATTAGATGATGTATTGTCTATCTACAGCCTACACCTACATTCCCAGAGCCCAACTAACAATATTATATTATTCTGCCATTCTCCAAACACACAGGAAATGGGTCAACATTAAGATCGAATCAATAGACACAATCTATTACAAACAGGTTGTTCTAGTTATTAATACCCAATTACCAATACACTGATTATGATCAGTTTGTTACTAAGTATTCAGTCCATTAAACACATTTATGTATACTTAGTCTTGACGATTGTTCATTATATTTTTACCAGAGTCACTTTTGCATACGATTCGATCCACGTAGTTGTTAGTTCACATGTGGTCGTACTACTGGAATCAATTTTGTCCTAACTCACTTCATGGTCTACTCGTGTGTCTTCACAGCGGTCAGCGGTTCAGTTATTGAGGCAGAAAATAGGAACGGTAAGACCAGATCAGAGTCTTATGTGTTTAAAATATGAAAATAAAAGGCCGAATTGTCAAACACTTAATTGAGAGAAATTCCTTAAAATCTCTGCTACACGAAGAATTATATAATAATTATATTACTATGCAAAGTTTTTTTTTGGCGGGTGGGAAATCATCTAATCACCCCTCCCGCTCTCGGGCAGAGCGGAAGGGAGTGTCAGACTTCTACTGACTAAAAACCACCCATGTTCCTTCTTAGTAATATATGTCGAGGCCGCGGTAACTTCTGAACAACCCGCAGCCCCGACGGGAACAGAACACAGCCTTGAGTTCATATGACTTGGTAAATATTTTGTTTTTTACTCAACAGTTAGTACGAAATTCACTTCAGCCGAAGCGTTTGTACCTCTTTTATCCTTCATTATTTTAATTCCTTTTTACCTGAGAGCATAGTAAAAGATGTTTTTCTTTATAGTTTACAATAGACACGTTCATAAAATAAATAACTGTAGGTATGACTGTGAACAGGGGAGAACAGATACGTACCCAGTATTATAAAATAAACCTTAGTACCAACTAATAAACACTAATCTATTGGATATACCGTTACCCATTTTAATACCCAATTACCGTTAGGGTGAGCCTCATTATCGTCTTCCGAACAAAAGTTATTGGTGTTAACTTTTCACATAAATTTTTGTCGCTCCCATTAAAGTAGGTAATGTAATTTTGGAGGATGAAAGGGCTTCCGAGTATCGTCCGTTGTTGATATTTGTGGCCTGCTTAATGTTGCGGATAAATTATAAGTTTGATATTGTTTTTATAGCAGTTTGCTCTCGGGTCCACTGACTTCATTTTTGACACGTGTTTTATTAAATGGAGAAAGATATTGAAAAATTTTGTGTGAATTATCACACATTGTTACGAACAGGTTTTGACCACGTTAAAAACCAGTGGACATACATGTTCGTGAAAATTATAATGATCTCTTAAATATATCCTTCGTTACGTCTTGTCTAACGTTTCGACGAAAGGCGCAAGTTACACGAAATAGCGGTAAACATGACTTCTATAAAGTAAATTGTGAATACCTCGGTTTATATTTATCGGAAAGGCTTCTAATAAGGTGTGATACTCGTAAGTTGCTCCTAAACTGAGTTTATGTGTGTTAATGCCTAGCGAACCACCTCAGCCAGGATACCGGTATATTCCAGTCAAATGAGTCAAAATTAGGTAAGAATTTGAGATAGCCAGCCAAGTACAAGCTTGTTTAAACTTGTATTTTGATTTCTTATAAGTTAAATTGTACCAAAACCTACTTATAGTAAGGTGTCAATTAAAATCTAAGGTCATAAATGTCAACAAATCAATTTTTCGCAAATAACTCGTTTCCAATGGGGTTTTGCCCTGGTATATGTATTTATGATCAATACTGTAGAGAATTAAATTCCCTACAACTTCTACTGCAACCATGAGTAGGTTCTTACACAATTTTTATTATGTCAAAATACAATTTTATGTTTGGCTTTTTTAAATTCCGAGATGATCTTACTAATTTGTCTGGACTAATAAAGCAGGAGTGTATAAAAATATGGCAAAGATAAATCTAGCTACGAATAAAATTCTTACAATTAGCGAGATTAAACTGCGCTTGCTGTAGTCTGCTCATAGATGTGTGACCACTATTCCACATCCATTATTTTTTTACAATTATATAAGTTACAATGTGCTCCATCTTTCGTTTACAGCTTACATCTTAAGCCGCTCGTCTCAGTAAATTTTCGCGCGCCAGTACTCAAAGGCTGTCCGCGTTCGTTAGCAGGCTCGCATCACGCGCCGTCTTTGAAAAATAAACCCCCTAGCTCTCTAAATATGTGCTCTTTTTAAACGAACGTATGTAGGCGTCGAATTTTCGTAGCAAATCTTTGGTGTGTAGCTAGGAGGTTTAATATATTTTAGTGTATTAAGAAGAATGTTTTGCTTGGTTTAAGGTCTTGACGTGGAATAATTTCTTGAAAATGAATGTCTTGTCCTTTGAGATTGGTGTGTAAGGTAGATTTTTACAATTTAAAAAACTTAACGTCAGTGTCTGGTGGTCACATAGCTAATTGCAGGTTACACATAGTCTAGAATATGACTGTATATTACTTCGTTTGAAGTTAAATTTAGAGTTAAACATAACAATTGATCTTATTAGGTTTTCTGACCTTCATCATTTTCCTGCCATCATCACGTTTTCTTTTTCTATTCTGCCCTGTAAGACGAGGTTTTCTGACCAAGTGATACAAAGTTTCGTATGCGTGGAACGTGTAATGTTTTAAAATGAATATTAAATTACCATGAGTTCCTATAAATGCCGCAATATAAAAGCCCTTTCTTCAAAATCGCGAACCTTAGATAGTTTTGTAAAGAAGGACGAACTATTGACAATACGTTTTCTTCTATTGTCTGACGCCAATAGAAGAAAACGTATTGTAGTATTCAATACATTGATTTAGTCGTTTGTGCTCTAAACCATATTTTCAAATGTTAGTTTAGTCGGAACACAAAACTAAAACAGAGTTTTAGAGGGTTTTTAGTATTCAATACTCGTCCCAAATATGTAAAAAAGCTATAAACTTAATTTGTGACATACTTGTCCCATGGCCCCCGCATACTCTCCAGATCTATCTTTATTAGATGTTTCTGTTTCGTCATTGTCCTACACCTGTTTTAAAATATTAAGGGAAAACATTATACCTAAAAGTCATTGACCCGCCCACATTTTCTGTGATAAACGCAAGGGTGGCGAGACTTTTCCGAAATGTTTGGTATGGTTTTGTCTGTTCTTTACAGTATTTTTTTGTTATATTTGTATATTTTTATAAGTATCAATAAGCATAAGCATTATAAGCCTATTGCGGGTTCCAATATGTCCCTCATTTAAACTAACATGCTGTATAGGTCATTAATTGTCAATGATTAATCAATTTACATACTTATAACTAAAGTATGATTGTAAGAAACATGATTATTTGATAACATACATATATATGTATAAGAGTGCAACAGATAAACGTTTATCTGAACCCAAGTATCACGATTCAAGGGTAGGAAGGCTACCCGCGATGACCTCCGGCCACCGTAGACGCGGGCCTGTGGACGGTGAGTGATGGGCTAACTCGCCGTCCGTCCGTCTCACGACGAAAACAGGCCGTGTCGACGGCGCGTTCGTGTTCCACGCGCGCCTCAAAGAGATGTCAGCAACATGGGAGGGGCCCGAAAGGGCCGACGCCTGTCGGGGCTGCGGGTAGTCCTCTGGTTATCGCGGCCTCGACATAGAGGGCGAAGAAGGAACATGGGTGGTTTTTAGTCAGTAGAAGTCTGAGACTCCCTTTCGCTCTGCCCAAGAGCGGGAGGGGTTATTCGATGATTTTACACCCACCAAAAAAAAAAAAAAAAAAGGGTAGGAAGGCTATGTTAGATTACTTAAGTAGACTGAAACGTTTTACACAACTTCCACAAAACCTTATGCTTTCAATATTCTGTCTCTATAACTTCATTTAACAAATAATATGAATTAAATAACCTTATCTTATACTGCCCACTCATTTAACCTAGCGGTTCCCACCATCTTCGTCGTCTTGCAAAATTTACATTTCATTATTTTCTTTCCTCAACCGTGATTTATTAATCTCAATTTCGTCAGTTAGCTTCAAAGTTATTTTTTCCTATCTGATAGTAAAACTTGGATTAGTTCTGTAAAAGTATTGTAATTTTTTAGATCAACTTAGTCAGGGCTCATTTGTATAATGCTATCTTTTTGGCTAAAACTTTCTCCTTGATTTTATTCAAGCGTGATAATTAGGCGATCAAGTTATAGCATTTATAAGTAACAATGAGCTATCTTTAGTCATTGATGTTGTTAGGTAATGTACACGTGGTTTCCACTTGTAACATTTGAATTTGCTACTGCAGGAACACATGCCTGTAAGCCGCAATCAACCACATGGTTCCTGTGTGGATCGGTAGATGTCACATCTACACAAACGCGCATTCAAAATAAATCTGAACTACAAAAAACATTAAATGAAACCTTCTTCTCCTCCTCAGACCTACATCTTGCCTTATACTCGTCGGTATACTAAACGGCCCTGGGCCAATCTCACCCGGGCTATAACAGGACAACTTGTTGACTATTTATTTCCTCTCACCGTCAAACTGCCAAGTAATAACAAAAAAACTAAAAATTATGAAAGTTTAGCATTCTTAGGAATATTTCAATATGAATAGTTTTCTTTCAAATCTTATTTTGTATTCAGCCAAAACTGTAGAACAATAAACTTGAATAGAGGACAACAAATGATAGAGGATAGAGGACTAAAAGTAACATTTGTTCCATTTCTCAAACACTCGAATATTTTCATACAATAGAAACGAGCGATAAAATGCATGTACTGTCTTCCTACACTTCTTGTCAGTGACGTTTCTGTGATACTAATAGTCAAACAGAGATAGAACCTTTTTAAAACTAAATCTTTGTTCTAAAACATAGAAACGTTGAAAATACTAGTAACTCTGTGAAAATACATTTCATACGTATAATATCACAATACAAATATATTATATTCAGCTGCATCCGGTTAGACTGGAAGCCGACCCCAACATACACACATCAAAAGTGTCTAGGGATCAAGCATTTTTATGCGGATTTCTTGAGATTGAGATGTGGCTTTGTAATAAATTTATGATTTTATAAATTTATATGGATCCTTTTTGGTGCATTTCATAATTTGAATCAGGAACTGTGAATCAAATTCGAGTAAAAGATGAAAATCAGCTGTCAATATTTTCCCTATAAAAACATACAACGCATTGAAGACATTATTAGTGCTACTGTTTCCCTACTACTGATTAAAACCAACGTTATTATGGAGCGGCGACGTCATTTAAGCAGGGAAGAAATGCTCAGAGCCGTGGGAATGATAGAAGCTGGTTCCCGGCAACGTACTGTGGCTTTAGCTCTGAATACAAGTCAGAGTGTTATCAGTCGACTTTGGACACGTTACCGAAGCACTGGTACCGTGGCTGAGCGCCATGGAGGACGGTATCGCTGCACCACACGGAGACAAGACCGATACATTCAAATCTTAACTCGAAGAGCTCCAACAATAACCGCCATGATGTTAGCCGTGAGGCTTCATCACTCTTCAGGGAACTTAATTAGCGACCAAACAGTCAGAAACCGCTTGCATGAAGTGAACCTTCATTCCCGAAGACCGCTACGGGTACCACCTATAGCAATGCACAATCGTAGGATTCGATATCAATGGGCTCTTGAACACAGAAATTGGGCAGAAGAACAATGGCGTTTCGTGTGCTTTTCTGATGAGTCTCGTTTTGGTATGAGACCGGATACAAGACGTATACGACACTGGAGAACCCCTGGACGCCAACAGCGATTAAAATCCTGCCAGGAAGTCCATCCTTATAGTGGTGGAACCATCATGGTATGGGCGGGTATTTGGATCGGCGGAAGAACTGAGTTGATTTGGATCAGAGGCAACCTCAACGCTCAAATTTATGCTGAGACGATTGTATCAGACGTCATCGTTCCTCTACAAGTGCAAATCGGTCCCTTATTTCAGTTAATGCATGATAATGCACGACCGCACACCGCAAGAGTTGTAAGACAGACTCTCGCCGCAGCTAACATCAATGTCCTGCCCTGGCCTGCTCAGTCGCCAGACTTGAACCCGATTGAGCATGCATGGGATATGCTACAGAGAAGAGCTCTGCCGAATATGGAGGGTATCCAGTCGCAAGAAGACCTTTTTTTGTTGTTGCAACGAACATGGGCGGCCATTCCACAGCGTGATTTGGATGAACTCATTTTGAGTATGCCAAACCGATGTTCTTGTGTTGTTAGTGTTCGCGGTAGAAACACGGATTATTAATTGTTTAAGTTACCCAATAAAATTTTAAAGAAAACTGTTATTTCAGTCTTTTTTTCGAACTTTAATGTTAGTGGTTCAAATGTCAAAAATCCCTTTATTAGGTTTATCGTTACTGTGACAAACGAAAACACTTTATTTGATGAATCCTTAAAGAAAATTTTAATTAATATCAATCAGGAGAAAAGTTATTGCAAAAATATATGTTGATCCCTAGACACTTTTGATGTGTGTAGATGCGAAAAGGCTAGGCAGATGATGATGAATCAAAAAGAAAACAAGAGAATACTTACATGTTCCACTGCATAAATCGCGAGTGTTTATATTATTATGCAGTGTACCGCACAGCAAACATGCGTACGCCCACATTCATAATCAAAATCAAAATTCATTTATTCAAATTAGGCTGATAATCAGCACTTTTCGAACGTCAAAATTTACTTTACTCTACTTATTTACAAGAGACAGTCCCCCAAAACGCCCACCCTTCGGCACTTCCTAGTGTTTTAGCTGGAAAAAAGAAGTGACGGAACAAACTCCCCAGCAACACATTCTGTCTGTTATGTTGGTTAGAATAACCAGACTCGATACAATAGTAAGGTGTAAGTTCAATTTGGATTTACTACAGTCTACACTACATTCAAAGTCCCTTCATAAAAAAATCTCTTAACATAGCCCACAAACTGGCCAGTGTGAATGTTATAAATAAAAAATGATAAAAATACTTGCTCAAAAGAACAAAGCACATAATAGAAAGACAATTTTGTTAAAATCCGATTAACTGCGGACTTCTTTTCTTTGAGGATGAAAAAAGTAAAACATTGATTTCGCTATCAGACGGATGGGTCGACTAATAGTCCCGGAGCTAAGGCCGGGGTGATGCTTGCGATCTAATGAGACGAATATTTTATCAACTTTTGACAAGTTTCAATGAAAACAACGTTGAGAACCTTGGATACGATTTTTAATACAGCTTTTTTCTGTTTTCAACACTAAAAAAGCTTAAAGCGTTTTCTACTGATTTGGAACTCGCATTGAGAGTAGACGCTTCTAATATTTCATTTTCAACAGGAATCAAATACAAAATTTTAGGTTTAACTGCTTATTGTCACAAAACCGGTAACAGATCGTGTTAATCTTCACCCGGGGTATCGTAAAAGAGCCGGGAGAACAAGAACGGTCATAACCATTTTATTTACTTTTATATCTTGCAAGCTCGCTGCAAGCACCATGATTTACGACAGCAAGAACTTTAATTTGTCCAATCATAAAACAAGTCTGTTTATAGACACTTGTGTCGTGTGGTTGCTGACAAGGAGTAGGCAACCCATTTCTGTCGTTTAGTCAAGAAGATGGACATAATAACAACTTAAAGTTAAGGTCACCAAAGTGCCAGCCGTATCTGGAATCTTAATTTAATTCATCATCATAAATTGTACACATATTCTAGCATAATTAAAGTCTGCGAAGTAATGCTTTCACATTAATAACTGGCGATATTATTCAATTCCACCATAATTTTCAAAGAAAGCTGAATGACCAATCCAAATATTTCCAAAGTACCAAACTTAATTAGTCGGGCTTGTCCTGAGTTCCAGGCAATAGACCGAGAAAACCCAACGAAAATATTTCAGATAGCGATTTACACTTGAATGAAACGGTAAAGATGACGGAAAATAATGAGGTCTACAATTGAAAGTCTGACGTCTGAAGATTACACGTGGACGTCTGGTGTACTGGTGACGTATTCTTTTCATTAGGAATAATTTGCGTAGTTACAATTATACAATAATATGAATAGTTGTGTGATGTGTACAGTTTTGTTGCGTAACATTTCAAATCAAATCAAATCATTTATTTCTTTGCAAACATGGATTGTACATGGATGTTATTTTTTTGGAAAAAAGTTCTCCATATTTTACCGTTACACGTCCGTGGCGGCGGGTGCGCGGGGCTCCGGGTTGCGGGGCGACGGTTGCGCGTTGCATTCGTTGTTCCGTGATTCGGGGTCTCGTGCATTCGTTGTAGCGGTGTGCGTCGTTGCGTGCTTTCGTGCTCGCGGTGCTCGTTGTTGCTGGCATTCGGCGGCGTGTGATTCGGCGTGGTGGCTTTCGGAATGACGTATTGCACTCGTAGATTTGTTTTAATGAATTGTTCTTCTGACATTCAAAAGTGCCTTTAAAGGTTTAATTGAAATAAATGCTTTGAGTTTGAGTTTGAGTTTGACATAGGCATGCATATATTAGGTTAACAAATTATACTCAGAATTAAAATAAGTGGCCTGGCATTGGAAGTACATACAATAAAAATATAAAAATGTCAACATGGCCAAAATAATACAAATTTAAAATATCATCAATAATGTCACGGAAACGGACTATAATGGAGATTTATATTCAAACCAAAACCCGTTTTAAAATAGGTAATAACACCCATCAAGTGCATATTAACTTGGGTTCGCAATGGGTTTTTCATTTGTTTTTGTTTCATTCATTTCACAATCCGTCATCAACAGAATCTACCTACGTATAAATTATCGGAGTATAACAGTTCCCCTAATTAAACAATTGTACATATAACACTTACGCTATAGTGAATGTAAAGCTAGCACAAAAAAACTCCACCACGTTCAAATAAAATGCTTAATTACATTTTGCTCTCATTCTGAATACGCTCACATGATGTAAAAATAAATCTTTTAGCTGCGGACCTAACTTTCCGACTGACCCACGAAATATATTTAACTGGGCGCTTTGAAAGACTACAAATTATGTAAATTAAAGAAAACTTTTAGTCATACTATTATAAAAATTAGAAATTCATTGAAAGACGGCGATGTTGTCAGGACAGCCTGTTGACAGGCACTGAAGCGAATCATGTAAACTGAAGTTTCTATACAATCATGTTATTTTGTACAGATTCAAAGGTTTCGTTTTGTTTTAATTCATTGGCCGTTTCCATTCATTTCATTTGTTCCTCATCGGCTCGTAAACATTCACTGGACCTTTACTAACACCGTGACATTTTCATTATAATCTCACTCGAAAAACGGAATTGTGGCTGCTGTAAAGTTGTATTATGCACCCTGATATTTTGCTGTTTATCTTATTCGCATGTTCCCTTTGCTATTTTTTAGCCAAAATCAGTATGAGAAGTAACAACAACCTACAAATAAATATAATGTATAACAAATACAGTTAAGCTGAGCTAACATAATCCTTTGTCAGAGTTACTTCAGTAGTTTTAGAACTAACCGAGTTCTAATTTCATGCTGTGTTATTAACTGCCCATTTCCATTTAATTAAAACTGTCGGCTCAGTGCTGACCGAGGTATAATAGGAATGAACCCAATGTATGTAAATATAAATTAGTAATGTGGTATATTATAACATTAATGAGAATGTGGCTGAATATTATGTTGTAACTAAATAAATCTTTAGTTGGCCTATATCCTTTAAAAGTAATAAATCTAACTGCGGTACTCAGAGAAATTTAATGATTACTTAAGCCGTCACTTAGTAAAGATTTGACATACTTTTGTATGACAAAACTTTCAAAACCTTTACGAAGTGATGGCCTAAGTAATCATTAAAGCTCTCTGAGTGCGGCAGTAATGCTTTTAAATTTTCAGCTAAAATACATTCTATTTGAAATATGTACTAATAAAATGCTACTGAGAAATAATAATAATAATAATAATTTATTAAGACACATTGGATGACACGTTAAGCATTACAATTAAAGATAGTGAAAGTAGATAAATATGACTATCTGGGTTGAAAACGTCTAAACAAAATAGGGTCCTGCTGAATTGATAAAAGTTCCGCAGGTCCATCACTCATCACTACATTTTATAAAACAAAGTCCTCCGCCACGTTTGTCTGTGTGTCTGTTCACAATAAACTCAAAAACTACTGCACCGATTTTCATTGTTTTCATAAATGGATAGAGTGATTCTCGAGGAAGGATTTAATTTATAATTTGTCACGCGGGCAAAGCCGCGGGCATCAGCTAGTAAAATAATTATTATTTTAAAATAGAACTAAGGCTTTTTATTTTTAAGGTACTAAAACACAGCTAAACGGGATAATATAAGTTTGGTCTGAAGACCTTCAAACAGCGGAGGGTCCTGTTGGGAAATAATTTAAGATTTCGCTGTAACCATTGAGGTACTATTTTTTTTAAAGCGATTTTGAGGTTACTCTTTGAATCTTTTAAAAAGGTTTAAAATAGTTAACAATAAGTTTAAGGTCCAGACATAATCTTGGGACACACATGAAGGCTATGGAGATTAGTGTCTGAGATGGTCACTTCAGCTTTCAATCCGATTCATCATAGGGTCTTACTGGGTATGCAGACAGCAGTAATAAATACCTACAATGGCTGAGAATAGAAAAAATCCTTTTCTGAATTTGCTGAAATAATTGGTATGATTTAAAAAATAGACCCATGGCAGTTATTTTAGATAGACATAGTATTATAATGTTTCTTGATAAATAAATCAAATATAAAAATAAAAGGTAGGTATTTCTTGTCTCGTGTAATATGAGCATGCTACTCAGCTAAAAAAGATAAATTTACTCAGCATAAAATGATTACGTGCGTTCAACACAGATTTATTTTCTCGCTGACTGTGCAAAGTATTCTCTTTCTCAGCACCAAGAAAAGTACCCATTAACCATTTTATTCCAGCCATTTCCTAAAACTGAACAATGCTTCACAAAAGTTTTCTCAGCAGAATCCCATAGCTGTCTAGTCCGTCTGTACCCGCCCCGGATAAATCAAACGTCAGCCGAAGATTTACGACGACGCCCGAGCGCGCCCGAAGAGACCTCGCTGACTTAGCACCAGCTTAGCCGGTAATAAACCCAATGAACGATGTTTTACTGAGTTGTTAGATCATTTTGAAAACAAACAGCAAAATCTCATTCAAATTTAGATGTTAAGGACTGTTTCGCCTAAATTAGGATTACGAACGTTTTGTGAACGAGTTTAAAATTAAATTATTGCTGAGCTACGATTAAAATCTACTAGCAAAACAGCTTTTACTGAATATTCTAGAGATTATTCGATTACGATTTTATTTTTATGTCCTTGAAAAGTTTATTTTAAGGTGAAGGCAACGTAGCCCGCGAAATTCGAATTTTCTTACGTTTTTTGCAATTTCCCGGTCAGTGTCAAGTCGTATGTTTAATAAAATGGGTTTCGCGGCAGTGAGTTGTCTATTTACTGAGTAATACTGATTAAAACCACCAAAACAACCGTCTCAGTTCATACAGGTGTCAAGAGTGAATATTTGATGAAAAGGCATTCTTGACACTTGTATGAACTGAGACCGTTATTTTGGTGTTTTAAACGTAAGGAAATTCGAAGTTCGTGGACTACCTCGTCGCTTTCACCTCAGAGGTTAAAATAAAAATAAAAAAGTATACATAATATTGTCAGCTTTATTTTTTAAGACTGTTTAAGATTACGTTTGAATACAAAGCTGAAGTGATGTATTTTCACAAGTACTTGTATGCGTTATAATTATGATAATGTGTGCGTTAGTCATATGAAAGGGACAACAGGAAGGTATTTATTTTAAAATAATTTTTGACAATAATTCCGACAGTGTTTTCGGCAAGCCGCTCATTTACATTCAGCCTTAGGTATTTTTAGAGAAGACAAACTGTATGATTAGACAAGGGTAATAATATGTCTCAGTATAATTTTGATGTTTCTCGCATAATTTTATCATCCTTACTAGCCCATTTTGGATAAATAATACTTGGAGATTGTAAATACAGAATACATACAAAAGTGCCCTATTAGAATGGGTGTCTTTCTCTCCCACAAATACAGAACAGTTACAAGGAACTGATGTAAACTGTAACTCGGAACTGTAGCAGCAATCAACAGTCTTTGAGTGCACTAGCTCCATAGACAACCTTCTGACAACCTCCTTCTGGGAGGTTGTCAGAAAAGGTTGTCAAAGATAAAAGGAAATTGGAATAACTATGCGACAAAGGCCCCGACGTTGAATAAAACAAAACGTAACACGAAATAAATTCTAATATCGCAACAGTAAAATTCAATTCTGCTAGACACACTTCTTCGTAAACAATACTAGACATTTTCGCTAATTATCTCTACGGAAACTCGTAATTTTGCGGTCCTTTTAATGCTAGGTGTATCTTTACGTCGATTGTAAACTTTATGTGGTTGTTATAAAGATTAAATTAGGCTGTATCATTTACAGAGATGCAATTTTGTAGTAAAATAATGAGATATTTTTTAATAATCGCTATAAAGTACAATAACCACGAGCTTGAGAGTTGCAGAACGGATACAACATGAATTATTAAACAAGAAGAGAATGCGGGGAAATTCCGTTTCGAGTACCTCAACCTACTTAAATAGAAAAAGTATTATTCAAATTATGTTACGAGACCGCAAAAATCATAAAGATAGTCGATGTTCTCACAATGTTAACTCACAAACCTCGTATTCACATTAGCACATAATATTTAATAGGTTAACTTTTAAAAGACGCGATTTTATTACAAACAGACCGTACTACAACTAAACTTTCTTAGATTTTTTCTAAAACCTTATAATTTTGTAAATGGGGCCTTTAGCTCCCACAATATTTGTTGTATAATAATATAATACACAAGACACAAACACATCTAAACCAAAATAAGCTATTTATTTACCAAGGACAAGAAGTTTTGAATATATAACATCTCGAGTGGGTTTTATCCCTTAGCAACTACAAGTATCGTCTTTGTACAACAAAACACTCTCAGTAGTCCAACAAAACCAAGCTCCCAAAACATTAATACGAGTACCATTATTCCTTCCCAAAATATAGTGTAGCGTTAATTCGTTCGACAACGGCGGGCCGGGCTCGGATAAACCACATGAATATGCATGAACAGGGCAAAACAAGACATTATGTGGGACAATGCCACCCTACACACGTATACACCTGCCCGCTTGCCCACCTGCCCGGGCCCAGTCAGGATCGTACGCCGATGCTAAACCCCGGACAAATATGACTGATTTATTGTCCGCCCAAATTGGCTGCTGCATTTCGCCGGACGGTTTTTGCAACCGGACATTGGCTGTGCGGTCGTAGTAAATTCCGGCAATATTTTTTTAGTGTTGTGAAAATAGAAATATGTGTGTTTTTCGTTGAGGGCCTCTGCAGTGTTGTGGCGCGTTACAATATCTTTGACGTGCTTTAGAATTCTTGTTTGACGAAGATATTTTGACCTTTTTTCAGATTTTATTGGGTAAGTTTACAGTTTTAACCGGATGGAGCTACCAGTATTTTTAGAGGAACGACAAAAAAGTGTTTACAATCAAAATGTATGTCCTCATAAACATTCTAAAATTCGTGTGAACGTCCCAAACACGTACACTCAAAACGCGGCACGGTCCAATAAGAGAATTGTCATAATTCTCCGCACGGAGCGTGGACCGAGTCCCAGTTTTCGTCGGCGGACCAAACAAATTAGTTTGTGCTATGAAATAATGTCAAATGCGATTTTCTTTATGTCGGACATTGCGGTTTTAAGTTTCGGGGCACGAGGAATGACAAATTAATCTGTTGTGGTTGGTGGTTTTAGGTGTATTTTGTTCATGAAATATTTTAGATTGGGGTTCTATATTTACTGGAACTTTATAAATTGCGTGTAATACGACTCCATCTTCACATAATGTGCCGGAAAGTTGACATCTGAACATAACTTGCTAACAGTCATTATCATCATCATTTAAGTCAAAAGTCGTCCACAGCTGGACATAGGCCTCCCCCAGGTGTTGTCTCGCATCCATCGGGTCCCCGCGACCTTCACCAGGTCATCCCAGGTCATCGGTCCACTTGGTAGGAAGCCTTCCAACGCAACGTGTTCCGGTTCGCGGTGGCCACTTCAGGACTTTCCAGCTCCATCAGCCATCCGTTCTGCGAGCAATGTTCCCTGCCCACAGCCGTAGTATGGCTATTCTTAGGGCTATGTCAGTAACCTTGGTATCTTGTGGATGTCTCCTTTTCTGATACGATCCGGCAAAGATACTCCGAGCATACTCTTCATTGCCCTTTGGGTGACTTTGAGCTTTCTGATGAGGTGCATTGTGAGCGACAACGTTTCCACGTTTGTTACAGTGATGAAGGAATAATGGAAAATCACTACCTTGTGCTTACATACAACAGGAAAAGGAAAGCTATTGTGCCCTCAGTCAAAGCACAGCTTAAATATCTAAGATTATGAGTTCCGTATATGCTATCTATTGTAACATGTTTATCGATGACCAGCGTTATAGGTCAATGCTTATCGATATCGCTCTAGCAATTCCCGTGACATTTGTCAAGTTTATTTTGGTGACAAAATTGGTTGGTTACGCGCTGACATGGCGTTGCTAGTGGATATAATAATATGCATAAAAAACCTTGTCAATAGTTACATGATACGGTAACTGTAATTTTATCCTTCGGAGTTCCAGGATTTTACAGCATATTGTGGATACTGCTTTCCAGGAATACCGCCTTTGAGCTATGCAGTTTAATTTAAACGTCTATTTTCTTGGAAGTTAAATTCCTAGAACTGTTGTCACGTGTGGATAACTCTGTATTTAAATGATTATTTCTTGAAATTTGTCTTTGAAAGTTGTCTTTCTAAAGACTTATTAGCCGCTTTGCGATTATTTTCTAATATCTGCAAAAGAGGAGCTAGTCAAACGGCAGTAAGTTTCTTTTTTTATTTAATTACTTAGGGCTGGTTTTATCAAAGACAGATAAATAATATTTTAGGCGTGGTATAAATTGACGTCTCTTAGTAAGTATGGAAGAAACTGTCATAACTTAAAAATTAAATAAATATGAAACTGTGACCAAATACGCGTCTTACGTTATTTGGACGTCGGGTTGGGAAATCATAATTAAGGATATCCTTCAAACTAAAATGGGTGTACGTCATAGCGAGTAGATAATAAATGAAGCACCACTATCAAATTCCTAAACAAAGCGTGTCCAAAACTCCGTCAAACTAAGAGTTCTAACGAGGCCACTGCCCCGGTGCAGCTACACTCCGCCGGTGTCATTATCGCTAATGCGCTCACTGTTATGACACCATTAGCAGCCGGGTTATAGGCCTTTGTGCCAGTAACTCGCTTATCTCGTGCGATCCGACGTGCCAATGGCCGAATAGTTGGAGCTCACTGTACGTGAGGCTGCAAGGTATCCTTCTAAAGGAATTTAATACCTAATTGGTAATGGTACGTCAGTGCAGTTATGACCTGACCCCTGCCTGTCTGCCTACCTGTACCCAGATAGGGTTGATAGCTGGGATGACGACTAATAGTTAGGTTTCGAGAAAAGTCTAGTTGATGAGCTGCGCCGACCACAATTGATCTCTGTATGATTGATCTTCGTTTAAATATGAATTCTCCTGCAAGAGAGCAGCATTAAAGGTTTGTTTCAGTGAAAACCCCTCTTCCCCCGGACCGCCGCAAGGTGCTAACGTGTATCTGGCTCTGTACTTACTTGTTTTAAAAATCATTTAATAAGTAATTTCGAAAATTAAATCATTCAAAATAATAGGAGTGCATAACCTAAGAAGAAGTTCAAGTTCCAAGCTGTCGAAAACATCGCGGCATCGGAACGTGAAACACCTACCTCTGCCAGCCTGGTACTGCGAAAGACCAAGCTGCGCAAGCTCCACCTCCAAGGACACGTAAGAGTGCTTGTAATATTTAAAACGCCCTTGTGCTAATTGATTGGAGAACTTCCGCAACGTTGGCCCCGCCCCCTCATTAGTGGACGACACTATCTCCCAATTGTGTGCCATTATTTTTGAGGTACTTGCTTATTGGCTCACTCTGCTGTCAAAGCGCACGCGCACGCCCTGCCAAACATATATCTCCTCATTGCCTCTGCTGCCTTGGTAATCATGGGCTCGCCGATGGACAAATCTGTTTCGGAGTCCGAGCTTAGTGTGTTGGGAAAGGATCAGCACAAGACACCGCCTAACTATGTTTTTCAACGCACTAAACTGTTGGAGGGTAAAATGGAGGAGATGCAGATAGGGAGTCGCAAAACAAATTTTGTCATTAAGAATGTTCCAAAACAAAGCAAAGAGACTAAGGACGATCTCGTGAACATGATTATCTGTCTTTCTCGAAACATAGAATGTAAAATTGACAAATCAGACATAAAAGATATATACCGACTTCGTGGAAAGAATAATGAAAGCCTTAATCAACCCATTATTGTAGAAACTGGGTCCACACTCCTTAAAACTGATTTTATGAAAATGAGTAAAATTTACTTCGCTACGCATAAGTCACGACTGAGCTGTAAGCACTTAGGATTTAAAATACACGAAGACACTCCGGTTTATGTATGCGACCATCTGACAGCCAAAGGGTCTCGCCTTCACTTCCTGGCTAGAGACCTAACGAAATCGGGAGCTTTTAAATTCTGCTGGACAGCATACGGAAAGGTCTACGTAAAGAAAAACGAAGGCGCGCCTACAATTCAAATTAAAAGTGAAGAGCAGGTACATAAGCTCATAGTAGCACAATGACTTTTAGTGCATAGTCAGCCACACTTCTTTCATTTTTTATTCAAAATTGTTATAATTATTTTTTCTAATGTGGTTATTTCAATCTCAATGTTATTGTTAATTAATTGTTTCCTGAATAGCGAACCAGTTTTGTATTGCTTGTTAGCTAATTCATCATTTTTTCCCATATTTTGTTTTTGTTCTTGCATGTATAAGTGTAACTATTATAGATCATCTCAATTCACACAAACATACACCTCATACTCACACACACACACACAAATATTCTATACTTCAAAAATAATCCAGCATATTAGTTTGGACTCCTATCACTCTAGCATGAGTTCCAACACAATAGTACTATACCTATATCGCTTTTTTTTGTTCGGTGGCTATGTCTATTCACTCTTTAATTAACAAAAATGGATGATACCCTACAGACTCTTAATGATATCGACAATATTGAAGTAGCGCGTACATTCCAATGTGCATGCACTGAGCTACACGATCATGTTAAAATTGGCAAACAGGATCTGACCATTATTGCTCAGAACATAAGAAGCATTTTCTGCAACTTTGATGATTTCTCACTATTATTATCGACATTTAAATTTGAAACAGACATTATAATTTTAACTGAATGTAGATTACACCCGAATAAACCTATACCTCAACTTAATAACTATCTTTCTTTTTCAACTACTCGTCAATTAAATCAAAATGACGGTGTAGTAGTATACGTGAAGAAATCTTTAAAGCCTAAAGTTAAAGAAATAAATGTAACTCATGCGTCGTGTCTTCAGTTGGAAGTACATAATAATATTTTCTTATGCATGTACCGATCCCCATCTAACACAAATACAGATATGTTTATAGATTCTCTAAGTAATCACCTAAATACTATAACTTTTCATAAAAACATCATTATAGCGGGAGATATTAACATTAATCTCAAAATTAAAGATACGGAGCCGCCGCAGGAATATAGAAATAGGGTTAATTACCTAAATATGTTATCTCTATACGGAATACTACCCGGACACACTTTACCTACACGAGAATCCAACTGTTTAGACCATTTTATGATTAAAGTTAACAAAAAGAAAATATCTGCAACTATTGCTATATTACATACTTCCATCACAGACCACTACACTACTTTTCTGTCATTGTCCAAGCTAAAAATAAAACAATTTGCTAATAAAACCATCACATCGATTGACTTCGAACGGGCCCTAAATCTAATAAGAGAAAGCAAAATTGAAGAATTACTGTTTTGCAATGACCCGGACCAATTAACTGAGCTACTTTTATCCGAATTAACTAACGCTATTAATCATAGTACCGTTACCAAAGCAATTCCCAATAGCAAGCGTACAGTGAAGCCGTGGATAACTGCTGGTTTACTCAGATGCATTAGGAATCGCAACAACCTCCAAAAAAAAGCCCGTGATGATCCATTTGATGATATACTAAAAATAACCTACCGACGATATCGCAACTTCTGTAATAATCTACTAAAAAAATTAAAAAGAAAATATGAAAGGGATCTACTTGCTGACTCCATCACAAATAACAAATTGTTATGGCAAAACATTAAAACTTTAACTTACACTAGCAATTCTAAGAGTCAAAACACTGAATTACTACACATGAAATCAAATCCAACTGAGTCTGTTAACTTCATTAATAACTATTTTGTAAACATTGGCAAAGAGTTAGCCCAAAAAATTCAACCAACTACGAACAACTTAAATTCTTTTAGCTCTGATTCACTGTCTACACAGATGAGCTCATTTGTGCTTTTGGATACGGATCCAGAAGAAGTAAACAGGATCTTGATGAGTCTAAAATCTAACAGCGCACCTGGCTGGGACAACGTATCCACACGATTTTTAAAACATATTAGACAGGAAATTGTTCCCATAATATCGCACTTGGTCAATCTTTGCTTTGCAACAGGTAGTTTCCCTGCTCCACTTAAGCAATCTATTATTACTCCTGTTCACAAGGGTGGGGACAGAGACGATGTCAGCAACTATAGACCTATATCCATTTTACCAGCCATATCGAAAATTGTTGAAAAACTAATTAACAACAGGCTGCTAAAATTTCTTCACAAATTCAAGATCTTAAGTAACTCACAATTTGGGTTCAGACCCGGATTATCAACCGAGGATGCAGTAACTGCCCTCAGTTCTCTAGTGGCTGGTGATCTGGATAGTGGTAATAAATGTCTGACTGTCTTCCTCGACTTAAAAAAGGCGTTTGACACCGTCTCTGTTCCTATCCTCATAAACAAATTGGAAACGCTAGGTGTGAGAGGAATTCCACTCAAAATGTTTGTTGATTACCTTTCAAACAGGAAACAGAGAGTTAGGGTGGGCGAATACGTCAGTAATGAAGAAAAAGTGACATTTGGTGTGCCCCAGGGAAGCGTGCTAGGCCCTACGTTATTCCTTCTCTACATTAACGACCTCTGCAACCTTAATATCAAAAACGCTAGAGTATTTTCCTATGCCGACGATACTGCTGTAGTCTTTTCTGGGAAAACTTGGAACGATGTCGCTAGGAGTGCTGAAGCTGGTATGACTCAAATTGCTGAATGGCTTTCAAAAAACCTATTATCACTCAACACAGCAAAAACTAATTACATATGTTTCAGCATATCACACAGAACACAACCTAACAACAATTTTAATATAAAAGTACACACGTGTGATGCTCCAAACAACTGTCAATGTCCAGCTCTACTCAGAGTGACTCAAACTAAATATCTTGGCATTATTATCGACCAAAGATTATCTTGGTACTCCCAGCTCGAACAGGTCACTAATAGAGTTAGAAAGCTGAGCTGGATTTTTAAAACTTTAAGACATATTGTGCCAAACAAATTAACAACTGTCATGAGTACTACCAGAAATATACTAAACGAAATATATATAGCTTTGGTACAATCTGTGTTAGTATACTGCATCCCCATTTGGGGGGGTGCGGCTAAGACTAACTTTATAGACCTTGAGCGGGGACAACGGGGTCTAATAAAAAATATGTACTTTAAAAACAGAAGGTATCCTACAGAGAGTCTTTATCAAATAAGTAATTTATTGTCAGTGCGCAAACTCTATATAATTAAAACTATTCTCAAAAAACATCGAACACTTTACTATGACCCCAAATTAACCTTAAAAAGAAGAAAGGATATAATAGCTGAAGTTCCACAAACCAAAACCAAGCTCGCTCGGATTCAATATAAAAAACGCTCAGCTCAGCTATACAATCGAGTAAATAGAGAGATCTACATATACGATAGGAAACTAACCGACTGTAAGAAAATACTGACCACGTGGATAAAACCACTAACATATGACGACACGGAAACGCTGCTGGAATAAAATAAAATAAAACCTTACACATAAATAAATAATCAGTTTTTAACTGTTACACTCGAAATCACATACACACTCTTTCATTAATTGACCCTCACAAATGATTACAAACATCTCACTCTCACACAACCTTACATACACTCAAACTCACACTCACACCCACACATGCTCACATTCACCTTCTCACACACTTTCACCCACCCTCAATCACACACTCGCATGCCTGCGTGCACTCTGCTTGTTTAGTTTTAACTTTTTTTAGTTTATAGTATCTTTTTCTTTAAAAATGTTTTCAGTATAAAACAAATAAATTAGTAATTTAAGTTACGGAAGAGCGGAGTCTCCTAACACAGGCATAATTGCTTAAAAGGAGGCTCCTACCCCTAGTTGTTAAGGTTTACTATTGTTCAAACGAATAAAGCATTTTTCATTTTTCATTTTTCATTTTTTTCATTTTTCAAAACACGAAAAAATTGTAGCAACGCGACGACTAAAATTACATTATAATTTTTTTTTTCCAATCATAGGCAAAAACTGCCTAATGCCCATGTCACCCGCTTTGATCATTTTATAGTCCTTCATTTTACACACGTGGTATTGCAATTACCTGCACTTGATTTTTCTGGAAAACATCACCAATACGATCCTTCTAAAGGATCACTTGCGTATTTCGTTTCATGGTAACTATTTTATCATTAACTTTTACAAGAGCTTGCATTTAACTGTGGTCTAGTTCAGCAAACTTCGTTTTACGATTCTGTTTATCACGTAAACGTTGACGTCGTTCCGCAAGTTCTCAAAATATAAATAATAACTGTTAACTGCTACAGTTTGAACTAGGTCACTTTTAGAGAACAGTTCACTTTTATAAATGGACCCACCATTTCCATTCTAACTTTTTAATATTTAGTACTGCGCTTTGTCCGACTTCTACATTGCTACTTTTGTATGAGTAATATTGTATATATATTCAAGGAGTAGAGTTGTCAATATTGATGAGGAGGTCGTGGCTAGATATTAATAGCCTTTATTTTTTGGAACGTGGGATATCACCAAATGACTCCTCCCGCTCTGGGCAGAGCAGTAGGGAGTGTCAGACTTCTACTGACTAAAAACCACCCATGTTCCTTCTTAGCCCTTTGTATCGAGGCCGCGGTCCTGAGAGATAATAATAGCCTTTTTTTATTTGGCGGGTTTAAAATCATCGAATAACCCCTTCCGCTCTTGGGCAGAGCGAAAGGGAGTGTCAGACTTCTACTGACTAAAAACCACCCATGTTCCTTCGCCCTCTATGTCGTGGCCGCGATAACCTGTGGACAACCCGCGGCCCCGACGGGCGTCGGCCCTTTCGGGCCTCTCCCATGTTGCTGACATCTCTTTGAGGCGCGCGTGGAACACGAACGCGCCGTCGATACGGCCTGTTTTCGTCGTAAGACGGATGGACGGTGAGTTAGCCCATCACTCACCGTTCACAGGCCCGCGTCTACGGTGACCGGAGGTCATCGCGGGACCCCCGACGCCCGGAACGCCTCCCGCGGCGGCTGGGACGAGAGGTTCTCTCCCTCTCGCGTTCCGCCACCTCCTTCGCTAGCATCACTGCTTCGCAGAAGGAGGCGACGGCGTCCCATTTCTCCTCGACCCGGACCATGGCTTGCACCAGGGCCGGGCGCGAGAGGTCGCCGCTGCCGATCGCCGCTACGAGAACACGGCGGGGCTCTGCCCAAGCGGGGCACACCTCCACTGTGTGCTCCACCGTGTCCTCCGGCCGATCCTCGCAATGGTGGCATCCGGGCGTTTCCTCCCGCCTGATTCGGTGCAGGTACCTCCCGAAACAACCGTGTCCGGTGAGGACCTGCGTCAGACGGAAGGTGAGGGCGCCGTGGCGCCTCTCTAGCCACTCCTCAAAGAGGGGACTTACCGCCACTATCGTGGCGTGCCCTGCACGGGGTTGCGACAGTCGCTGTCTCCATGTCGTAAGTAGCCTATGTTACTCAAGGTGAAGTTAGGTTTTAAGGGTGAAAAATTTTTGAAATCGGCACCGTAGTTTTTGAATTTATTCATTACAAACATACACACACACAAAAATACAAAATTTTCCTCTTTTTAATATTAGTGTAGATATCAAACAGTTTTCAGGCACTAACTAACTCCATTCTCCAATCGGTGTCCAATTATGACCACTAGTATAGTGCTTCAATCATTGGCGCTAGCTAGTAGGTATAGCCTGTTGCGATTGCTTTGAGAAATGGGAATATTTGCACAAATCACCGTTATTTACCGTGTTATACTACACAATATTGTCGGTTACATTTCGATTTATCGGAATTTTATTATTGTCCTGTAACTACAGTATAACAGCGCAATATTGTTAGCTTTGTATTCTATTCTAGTAATTATTATTTATTGCATGAGATTATTTGTTTATGAATTGACTAAAGTTGATTTCGGGAATATTTCCGTATTATGGGCATTGTTAGTGGGAAATTGTGGTTGTGCCTGGTGTTAACTCATTACCGTGTTATTAAAAGTAATTAATTTGAATTTAATATGACGTAAGAAATGTTTTTGCACAAACACACTATCTATTTCATTTTTCAACTGATCAGTAGATAAGGCCTTTCAACTTTTCATTGTGTACGTGTTACCTAAGTTTAGCGTGAATTTTTTTTCCCTACAAACATGTAACTAACCATTAAATGTACATTTTTTACAATATACATGGTCATACATAAATAAAAATTATATTTACGTGTCGAATTGAGAACCTTCTCCTTTTGTATTTTGTTGTTTAAATAGTGAGCTTCACCAGTAAGCTTTTTTTTCATTTTACAAAAACACTCCTAATACTTCGCTCTTAATAATTGTAAGTCTCGAAAAGTATACAACGAGTTTATATTCTTTATTGTGTACTTTCAACCCGCTGTAGTGTTGTTATGGAGCTAACACACTGAATAGATGCTGTTATGAAGTTAATACCTCACATTTTTGTTCGACGACTGTCTCAACATTGTTGATCACTTTACCCCAAAATTGTTGATGCTGGGTGGTAGTACATTGTAAATCGTCAGTGAGATGTGGCTGGTTCCCGTCGGGACTGCGAGTTGGTCCAAAAAGATACCAAGACCATATGGGTGGTTATATTCAGTAGAAGTCTGACACTCCCTACCGCTCTGCCCAGAGCGGGAGATGATTTCCTTGGATGATTTAAGAATCTCAAAAAAAAAGTTGTCGCCGGTTAAGTGATCTAAAGACGATGATATATGACCCTTCTAAGCAATAACCGCACCGGTAATCGAGAAATGCCGGTAAAATTTTACAGGAGAAAAGAATGACTGGTTGCGTAAATTCTTTTCAACGAGAGATATTATTGAAGTCATTGATGTATTAAAATGAAAGCTTTTTTTTTTAAATATAACTGTGCCGGTAATATGATGTTCCTTCTATCTAAAACCATATCTTACAAGAATAAAATATTATATAAATGTTGTTGTGTCATGATATCTTCGTAAATATAATTAGGAAAAATCTGATAAAACAATGCCAAGGTGTAATCTAGCCCATAGATGCCGAATTTGACATCACAGCAGAACAGCAGCAGCAGCAACTAATCTATGGGCCAAAGTAGCTTGAAAATAAAAATAAATGTTATGTTATGTTATAAACCCCATAATAGATATTAGCGGTTATTGCTTGGGGCATCGTTCCTTGCATAGAGCTCAAGTTTAGAGAGGGCCAGTTAAGATGCTTTAACATCGCCATATGCGTTGTTAAAGCATCTTAACTGGCCCTCTCTAAACTAAACTTTTTATTGCCATTCATAGCAGGTCAATATTATATAAGAGACTAGTTTTGCAACATGCTCAAAAAACGCTAGACAGTGTGAAAGGCCCGTTACTTCACAAGTAGTTGTACAACTTTAGATTTACTGGCGCTCTTAATGCTCCGCTCTGCTCGCTCGTTCGACTTGGGTCGCGACCGCTGCAGTTTTGCATTCTACCCGCCAACCAACTACATTTTGAGTTGCGTAATGCTCCGTGATTGTTGTTCTTCAATGTTTTAATTTTCAACGGTTGAATGTTTTTTAATCGAGGAAAGGTATTTTTTATTGCAGTTTAACTAAAAATGTTGGGTTTTTATTTTTAAATGTTAAGAGGAAATGCGGGCGGAGACTCTTTTGAAAGTTAGGTATTTGAAGAAACTATCGCCGTCGCTCTGCGAGAGCAAGGCGCCCGGGCGGCAGATAAGGAAAACTGCAGATCTTAAGTAAAAAGTCATATTTCTAGGTTTGGCTCTCGCCTATTTCCTTCTCCAATATTGTACCAATTTATAAGATATTTTATACACTAAATAAGAAGGATGTATTCTGTGCCCCAACGTTTTTTTTTTCGTTAATAGTTGTCAAATTTGTACAATAGGCCTCTGTTGACAGCGTTCTAGTACTTAAATAATGTATCATCAAAAAGAAAAACATAGGGGCGTACAAGTAGTTAATATTTATTATTCTGTAAAAAAATATAATTATACTTTATAGTCATTAACAAGAAAGCAAACAAAGAAAGGCGAGAGCGTTTCTATGGAGAAAAGACTTGCCGAATATCCTCTTAATATTTTTAACGTTACTCAACAACTGTAATCCAGATTGTTTACGTTGTTTGTAATAAAAAAGGGGCTTTAAAATGAGACTCCAAACAGTATCATCATACAAATAAATAAATAACACATCAGTCGGTAGGTTCGTAGCACGGTCTACGAGTAAGTGCTACGCGGCTACGAGTTTCGCTACGCCAGCTGCGATATCTTTAAAATGTGACACAATGATGTTTTAATGGTGACAGAGTGGGTAAATAAAGGGAACGTTCTTGTCGTGTGTTTGCCTCACAGAGGAAACCACTACTTTTCATTAGATACGTTTAATGAGTTCAAGCTTTTACAAACCTTTGTATGTCTGGCTTTGTTTGAACTTAGGCAATAATTTTTATGAAGGTTCTCAGAAATATTGTTTTTATAAAATACTAGCTTTCACCCACGCTTTCAATCGCGTGATTTTATGAAATTATTCCACTGCACCTTAAAATATTAGTATGGATATGAAATATTGTAGCGAGTCTTCTTTCCGACTCGATAAATTCTATATCATTGCTATAAAGATACGTATCCTAGAAAATTGTACCGATCTATTTGTGTAAGTACCTACCCCACAATACCGGGTAAAGCAACCCCCTTGACTACACAAAGTTTTTATTATTTTCTTTTAGAAATACATTGTATGTTTGCTATCCCGCTGGTCTCATGACGTTTGTCTTGTAATTAATTGCGACACACACGCGCGGAACAAAATACTCTTTCTGTACACATTTCCTGTGTTTTGTTAGGATATTGTATATATCAACACGCTGTTTCCACAAAACTAGGTGGGTAGAGCTTGATGTGCCAGAGATTTTTCATAAGCTACGAGAATTGAATTGAATCGAGCCATCTAAAGACATATAATATTGAAAGGACGAACGTCACGTGGTATACAAGTATCACCACGTCACGTTCTATAACCGACTCGGATCAGTGTTTATCTTTGACAGGTTTATCCTAACCTCAGTCTGCTAAACGGAATCTTTATAGGATCACTTTGTTGTTTATTTATTTATATACACACAAAATACAGAAAAGGATAAAAATATACAGGAGGTTCTCTGGAATTAATATCAAATACTGAAGTGTCAATTCGATTAAAAGATATGACCTTGCCTTTTGTCATTAAATATTAAGAATATTTTATAAACCTGCTCGTATACATATAAAAATACACCTAATCTGTCTTCCCGCAAGTTATTGAATGAAACAAACACCAAACAAACAAGCTCACATAAGCAAAGGCAATCACCGCGCGCCACTCTTTTGTTTCCACTGTTTATGACGCACCTAATTGCAATGACGTCACCGGGTATACAGGGTGCATGCTAATCTGAATGTATCATTCTGTGAGTTGTTTACTAACATGGAGGTTCAGGTTCTATTGTTTGGTGTTTGTTTTTTTTGAGTAAGGAATAATAGTGCATAATATTTGGGATGTAGATTCTCCTCATTACATTACTGTATAGTGGAGCACTCGAGGTTATCGGCCTCGTTACTAGTTCGTGCCGATATAAGAGACGACATTGTTTTTGTTTTCCATGTAAAATAAACCAGAAGATTAAATTCAAATGTTCACATATCGAGTCTAATGCCAATGCAGTGTAATTCGTCAGTCAATGGTTTGAATGTATCGAATGGATGCATCTACTTTGCGAGACAAAAAACAGCTAGTGGAGCATATTATAGACAGAACTAACTCACTTTACTCCTAAGAACTTACAAATTGTTGAATACATTGCTTAAATAACACTGATTCGACTTAGTTTAGGAGACCCTTTCATCGTTTCAAAGTGTTTCCAGGTAAAAAGATTGAGTAACGAATGATTTCCAAGTAACTTAAATACGGTTTATGTCGTTAAGTAATACTTTAGGCGAGTTTGAGTGAATTTAATCGTCTCATAATATTATTGTGATGGAGTATTATGATTATTTGAGTAGTATTGACCCAGTTGTAACTACGAGTACGTCACGAGCAATAATATGTAAACACTTGGCAAAGTTCAAACGCGAATATCGCGCGGAAAAACGATTACAGCTTTGAGATAAGGCCTATTTTATGATAATATGGGTTCCAAAATATTAGTTTTGTTACAAACACGAAAATGAAATCAATACAGTCGGCGAAACTTGTTTTCTTACGTTGCTAAGTCAAAATCAATACTCATTTATTCAAACTAGGCTGATAATCAGAACTTTTCGAACGTCAAAATTTACTTTACTTTACTTATTTACAAGAGACAGTCCCCCAAAACTCTTCGACATTTCCTAGTGTTTTAGCAGGAAGGAAGAAGTGTCGGAACAAACTCCCCAGCAACACATCTGTCTGTTAGGTTGGTTAGTGTATACATGTAGTTGCTGCTGACTGTACAAGGTGTCATCAGACTCATCACTCATTTTCAACCAGCATTCTGTATATCAAACTATGTAACACTGCCTCCGTGGTTGAGTGGTCTAGGCGCTTGTCTTGTGAAGAAGAAGCATAGTTTGTAAAGTTTTTTGTCTTAGAGACATCAGCTATCAATTTAAATAGGTGTACCCACGTGGTACATTGTATCATGGTCTACTCACTCTCACAGAGAGGAGGCCTGCGCGGCTTACTTAGATTTTACGGATATTTAGTGTGTCATAATTATATCTAAAATGTCACAAGATACGCGTTATGCTACTCGTCAGGACTGGCCTATGTTCAAGGAAGAAGTCGTTCGTGTCTGTGGTAGACGTTTTCATATCATTAGTGTGTGTCAAGTTGGTTAAGTCCGGTAATGAGGATTGAACAAATATCTGTAGCTCTACCATGAGTTGTCATAGAAAACTTACTCGCTAACGTTGTACTCGCTAGCGTGCTAACGTGTATCAAATAGATTTCGATAATGCTTGCACCATGAGATTTACGGAGTCTTACGCAGGCGCTAATGTAAGCTCGATAAATTGTGTCGTCTAGCTAACTTCACTCTACTCATGTTTTGTTTCTTTCTTTCCTACTAATAAGAGGAGAGATCGATATATACACAAATAAACCGACAAAATAGAAAAGTTGACGGTTATTAGACTACTTATAGTATTTAGTGGTTTTTGAATTTTTATTCCTTATAATATGTCACTGTCGTGTATTCAATTTGTAATCTTGTTTGTTGACCTTGTGTCACAGAGCTGTGTTGTGTTGTTTAACAGTTAACATTAGTAGATTCAAACAGATTATTTAAAACAATGTTTCAACTTTCTTCAAATTTATTGTGTTTTGTTTTGAGAGAACTGCATGGTACCTTTAGTTCTAATGAAACTCGTTGTGTTGACATCAAATCCGTAACATTATTCATACATATGCACAAACCTTTAAAGTATTCTTTAAAGAGTCTATAATGTTTAATAAACTTTCATTCATTTATATTTTGCAATTGGTGTCTAACATGAATTCTCATTTCGGAAAACCATTTCTCGAAATTCACGTTATTCACGTCGTTGGTCTTCAAATTCAGCGGCCACTAACATATTTCATACCAAATAAGCTTTGCAGACATTATTTTGACTGCATTAGACTCAAAAACGTACATAATTTTGTTGTAAACATATGTTTCACACGCCAAAATGCTAGTGAGCTACGTAACCACTATAGTAAGCGAATTATTCGATAGGTTCAGTGAAATTAGTGACTCATGGTACCGTTTTGTATGGTGACAGCTGAAAAACGTTAGTAACTATAGAATAGATTACGTTAGGTTTTTAACCTATCGTCATCTATAGTGCTCATGTTACGGATAGTAATTCTTTTCGTGACCGCTAGAGGCGCTGTACGATATTTCATACAAATAATTTACGTAGACGCTTGCGAGATTTGGCTGTGTAAACTCATGGTAGAGGTACTGATAATATTTTGTGCAAACATGGACATAATTATGAAGTTGACAAGAAGAAAACTGTAATTATTGGTCCATGTTCAAAGCGTAAACTTATTACTGCGCAGAGTATTAACGCAGCCTCTACATCTAATTAAGTATAGATATAATATAGTAAAGTATTAGGTAGATGTCGGGACTGAGTACAAATATTAGTGGTCTATTTTGTAGCTGCTTGCTAACAGCTTACTACGGAATTATCTACGTATTAAATTTTTGATACTCTAGGCTTTAAAGAAACTGTAACCAATAAAAGTATAATAAAACCATTTTTTCGTTAACAGAACGTTGCATAAGCAAAATAACCTTAACGCTCATAGTGCTAAGATAGAGGGAATGGGCTATAATCCACTTCGCGGGCCCAGTGCGGGTTAACAGATGTCACATGTCGAATTTTTGGTTCTAGGGCATGCGAGTTACCTCACGATGTATACCGGCCCCGTTTTGAGAGCAGTGGTGATTCAATATTATGTTACACAAAGTAATGCGCCTGCCTGGGTTTGAACCCAGGACTTACAGCTCATAAGTCGGGGCCGCCGTCACTGGGCTTCCGCTGCTCAGAACGAAAAGAAGGTTGGAAGGGACTCTATCTAAACAGTTTTTCAAGAACTTGTTCACAGAAATTCTATGAAATAACATGACTACTAAACTAAAATATTCAAAGACAAAGGGCGGTAAGAAATTAATTAGTTTCGGTGCGGTATCACAAAGGAAGACCTTTTGAGGCGGCCTTCACCAGCACCGCTGAGGTTAATCGAACGATCTGCATACCTTCTAACTGCTGAATGTCTTCTAATTCTTTTACATTGGAAATGTTGTTCTGAAGAGAGATTTGTAAGAAACAATGTTATCTTGATGGTAGGAAATCATTGCACACCATCATTAATGTTTTTTTGGTCTATTAAATCAGCAAATGACTCCTTCCGCTCTAGGTACAGTAGTTAAGAGTGTCAGACTTAGACTTCTACTGACTAAAAACCACCCATATTCCTTCTTAGCCTTTTGTATCGAGGCCGCGGTATCATTTGCGAACAACCCGCAGCCCCGACGGGATTTATCCTTAGCCTTCACAAAAAACAATCTTAAAAAAAACTACTCCTTAAAACATTATTAAGCTGTCTGTTATTAGTTAAATTTTTGCAGATTATTACGTAGAATAGTAGATTATGCACCAAAAGGAGTAATCTGTACTTACCCTCGAGTGATAAATACTGCTTTATACTACACTTAGGCACAAATAAGTTAGCATCTGCTATTATGTCGGGTGGAGTTGTTGATAATAAATTGCTATCATTGTCACTGGAAACACTCATTTTAACTTGTGATTTACACCGCCAAACTTTAAACTTTACCAAGAAAATTGTTTCTATAAAATACGTCAACAAACAATAGGTCTTTTTTTTTTCTTTAAATTTTAGCGCGTCAAACAGTTTTCGCGCCAAAAGACGTTAAGCCGCGTCCCCACTAGAGCCGAGCGGCTCTAGTGGGGACGCGGCTTTAGAGAAGGTAAGAACGCCCCGTTTCGCAGGTTCCAACTTACGCGCTTGTTAAAGCGAGAGAGTGTTATAAATCTCTCGCTCTATCGTATAGAGGTTTGAAGTTTGCCGGCCTTATCGGAATGTGGCCAGTACTTTTTATGGTAAAATTAAACCGTTTGATTGCCGACGTCACCAAGACTTAAAAAAAAAAAACGCGTTAGTAATGAACGCATTACTACCCTGATTTTCAGGGCAGTAATGAAATTCCATACAATATAACTGCCTAGATTTTTGAGAAGGTTTAATGAACAGCTTTCAAGCCTCTTAGTGGGGTAGTATTGGTACACTTACCAAGCAAGTGCAGTATAAACGGTATTTACCATTTTTGAGTTTATCCGGTGGACAGTTTAGTACCACTTGCGTGTTGATCGTAACGGTGATTACTGTCGTGTCGGTGATAAGTTAGAAATACGACGCGATGAGTATCTTCGCCGATAAGACAGTCATCCGTCTCCTTGATACACGAAATGTTAAGCGCTATGGCTTTCACTAGATACGATCGTATGGTTTAATTTATATAAAGCTGAAAGTTCAGAAGACTAGGAAATGAAAACAATAAAGTACCGAACAGAGCGTTTATGAGATTATCTGTCACACTTTAACATGAGACCTGACGACTGGTAGAATAAATTTCATATAGGTGTAGGACAAATCACTAATCTGAAATATTTGTTTTTAAATTCGTATTTATATACAGAGACACACCTTAGTAATATAAACTGGCGTTAACGGTTTAAAATGCTAATTTCATTAATATATGGTCGAGAAATTCAACGATTGCTTTTTGTATAACCCGCAGACCGCTTGCGTGGCCTTCTTTCTTTTTGAACCCAGATAAATCGTTCCATTGTTGAAAAACAAAAAAACGATTATGTTCTAAAACTTAAGGACGATACAGGTGTTGGGTCAGTAAGCTTATACCTTGGCTTTACATGGCTTACCGTCCTCCTCCTGGGAATATTACCTTGAAATATCACTTGTATTGTACAGAAAATAGACGTTATTTATTACGACACATGGGCTGGGTATAGCGCGATATAACATTTATCTTTAAACTAGTGTCACCTCACCGCAGCGCCTGTCTTTGAAATATAGTCTTTAATATTTTATACCTATCCAAGCAATAATAATTTGTCAGTTTAAGACAAAAAAGATTACAAGTCAGGGGAATTGAGTAAGTTGTTGGAAGTTATTTCAGATGTTTAAATGGAAACGAAATTATTAAATTAAGAAAATAATAGCAGACGGGTGTCTCTCTTCCGAGACCGCAATCTAAGTAGATTTTTTTAAATGTATTTATATTTATTTTGTTTATATATATTAGCATTGTATATTTATATTATATGTATATTTATTATTATACAGGTTAAGTTAGATAAGGCACGTACACACAGAATTCTTTTACGCCTCTCACACACTATTGTCTACATTTCTTTTTTCATTTCTCCTTTTGCAGGTCTGCTGGCAGAAATTTCTTAAGAAATAAGCAGTACCTTTGTACTCAAATGTTATATTTTGTTATTTTCCTGTGTTGTCTACTGTGTGTACATAAATAGTAAAATAAATAAATAAATAGATATCTTTGAAGTTTATTATATTACTAGCGGACGTCCCGTGGTTTCACCCGCGTAGTTTCCGCTCCCGTGAGAATACAGGGACAAAAAGTAGTCTAAGTCACCCGTTTTAAGTTTATTCATCACAAACTTACTTACTTACAACTCGCACATAAAAATACAAATATTTTCTTTTTAAAACATTAGTGTAAAAGGTAAAACTTAAACATACTTTGTTATTTCAGAATATTCCGATATTACAGACATATAGTTTTTTTATTTGAATATACCGCATGACCTGCTATAACCTATATTTATTTCTAGGACTTGAAATTACGTCCAATACGAGTCTCATTCTCCAAATATAGCGTGAACTATTGATCGAGTGGGATCAGGAAGCGCGGCGGTATATTCAGATACAGCGGGCAATATTGCTTATTGTGTGCCTAATGTAATGTGGTGGCGAAGGGGTTACATCTCAGGAGAAATATCGCAATATGTTTGAAGAACGGTTTCTTGTACATTTAGATGTAAAAGCTTGGTAATAAATGTCGTATTCTATTTGATGTGGGTGATGTGCCTTTGATAAGCCTTTTTTGTTTTTAAGTCGTACCTATTTTTTTTCTACTCATATTTACTATGAAATGAAATTTGCTGAACAAACGTTATTTTTAGACAGAGCAATCATTGCTTTTTTACTGGTAGTCTAATTTACGTACTCTCTTAAGATTTTACCAACTTCAAGTAATGCTTGTATCAAAGTAAGCGTACCGTATACAATTAGCTGGGCTGTGAAAATAAGAATGTTGGTATGGATGACAAGAATGGATAAAGTAAGGAATGAGTATTTTGTCTCTGTTGTTTTTCGCTTTTTATCATGTTCCCGTGGGAATACAGGGATCAAAAGTAGCTTATGTTACTCAAGGTGAATGTAGCTTTTTAATGGTAAAAGAATTTTAGAAATCGGCGTAGTTGTTTTTGAGTTTATTCATTTCAAACATACACACACAAAAATACGAATCTTTCCTGTTATAATATTAGTGTAGATATGACTATGATAAGTAATTTGGCAAAACCTTTTATTTTGGCAAAAATAAATATGTAGTTAAAAAACAAACGCGGGGTGCATTTAAATATTAATTTATGAAATTAAAATATAATGGACCCCGCCTGCTTCCAAATTTTGTGTAGTTAAAAATGTGCTTGTTTTTTGCCTTTCTGTTTTTTTCAGTTAGGTTAGGTTAGGTTAGGTTAGGTTTTAGTTTTTTAACTCTTTTTTTTATATCCTACTTTTTAGTTCTTTTATGTTTGTTCTTGCGTTGGTCGCGTAAAATTCTTCGCAGATGATTTAACTTTTGTGCTTGTTTATAGGATTTGTGACTTTGAATTTCTTTAAAACATATAAGTGTCATGTATTTTTTAATCTCCTTTTATAATCATTCATTTTAACACCCTACTAGATGGTAACGGATTTTTTTTTTCAAATCTGCGATTTGGCCTCCAAATTTCGCAATTTTTCTTTGCTTTTCAATTTAACGTAGCTAGTAACGCCATCAAGACGAATCTAACCACGTATATTTTATCCAATTCCCTTCATCCGTTCAGGAGTTATAAGGGAACAAAGAAACGTACATACATACACGCCAAACACATAACCCTCCTTTTGGGCTCGCCGCAGTCGGGTAAAAAGAGAGGCCACATTATTGTCTGTTTCTATTACTTCTATAATGAAGTGACTGACTTTCTTAACTTTCTTTCGAAGTTTTGAAAATCTGTGAATCAGTCAGTAACATCAGGGGAAACATTGTGAGACAACCTGGTGTTAAAGACTGAATTGGATAGGAATGAATGTCTGTTCCTTCTCTGTAATAAAAAGGTATTCGGAATAAACACGGCCAATGTTATTTACGATAGCATGCAGTCAGTATTCACAGTACATGGTGGTTAAAAAATGTTTTTCCTTTTCTTGTCTATTGTTATTTTATTCAAATATCTACAATAAAAGCGCATTTCACAACCTACATG
Organism: Diarsia rubi; assembly: GCA_932274075.1. Lineage (NCBI taxonomy): Eukaryota > Metazoa > Arthropoda > Insecta > Lepidoptera > Noctuidae > Diarsia > Diarsia rubi. Next base: position 24,064,921 of record OW026412.1, read on the forward strand.
TCACGCAAAGACAGAAAACACGCCATACATTTTGTGCAAACGTGATGTTACTTTCATTTCCTGATCACCATGACTTAAGACAAATCAAAACTGTGACTAGCACAGGACATAATACGTCACATAGATGGCTATGATGAGTATGCATGAGTATTAACGGCTGTTTCACGGAACCTCGCTAAAAATCATGAATTCAAAATAACTGGTCGATCGATAGCAGATTTTAAGATGAGGGCACACTAGGACTTTATTCAGAGCAGCACGTGTTTGTAGGTACTTGTATAGTAATATGATATATTTATGTGTGGTATCTTCCACTCGTGCTTCGATTATTAGAATTCCAGACATGTGTTTGCCACCGTCAAGGGGCTGTAAAACACGTAGAATCTTTCAAACTAAATACTTAGTTAGACTCTGTAATATATTTGGAACCAGCTGTTACCCGTGAGTACCGTGACCTTCGTTCACGTCAAATTATTTTAAGAAATATATTATTACTTCCCTTTTTCAATAGGATTTTGCACGGATCTATAATTTCTTTTCAAAACAAGATAAGTTAGGCTCATAACAAGAGCTATTTCCCAGTAAAAAACGTTCCAGCTGGTTCGGAGATTAACCGGATCAAACGTACAGAAGGACAGACAAAACAGTAGAAAATGGTTTTTGATATAAATGCCGTATAAATTTTCACAATTATGCATTCAGTAAAAAGCTGTATGTACAAACAGACACTTTAGTTTTATTTATTTGTATAGATACTTTGCGTTCGGGTTAAAGTATAAACCTTACATATTTATGTTCGGGCCTAAACATACAAACACTCTTAAAAATCAAGTGGCGCGTGATGTTATTTGGTTTTCACACTCGATTAGACGACAGAGTTAGGACAATAAACAAATAAGAGAATTTTATCAGCATATTACTACCAAAGTTAGTTATGAGAGCCCGGGGTTTTAATAATACCCCATCCGCTCGCTTGCGCCATATAATATTATTATATTATTATTATAATTTTGAATATTAGTTTAGGCAGTTAGCTGAAGGAATTAAAATAATAGTTGTACATAGTTTTGAGTACAGGGCAAGATAGGATGTAATGTGAATTTACTTAATTTAAAGTGGACACGTTAATGGATTTCGAAAATATCTAGTTGTTTAATGTTGCAAGATACATCTTCTTCATCATCGTTCTATTCCTTGACGATTCCTACGATAAGTAACTGGCGTATGAAGCGATAAAAAATATTTCAAATTTAGAGATTTAGCTCAGATTTTATCTGTGCTCGTCGTATGGAAAGCAGTAGTTGATTCTAGGAATTCTATTTGAATATAATATTACCTTTTATTTTAGTAGCTAGGTTTGGAGAAAGCACCCGCTCCGACCTTTGCGAATACCGTATAACTGTATTAGGGTCTTCTATTCATCAACTAATAGTTTATATCATATCAGTTTTTTGCTGACAAACATCCCAGAAAGAGCATTATCCTTCTCAAAGAAATGAAATATACAATCTACCTTTAAACCATCTTTCATTTTCAAATAAAACACAAAAGAATCTCAAACGAACATTCAAAAATTCACAAAGGATCAGCATCTGTACAGACGGCAAATGAAAATAGGACCAAAAGAGTGCACACACCCGCACGTCGGGCCCCCGTGAGCCCCCGTGTGAGCCCGGTGTACCACCGTCTATCCAAAACTATTCGCATTGTCTGTCTGTCTGATACATATTTCATGACGCTCATCCGATTCGCGACACTTGGATTATTTTAAAGATATACCGTTTGTACCACAAAGAGTATTTGCTGAAATTCAAGGTTTAACGCGGTGGAGACTTGCTAATTTTGAGTTGTTCTCGTTCACTTCTGTTAAGGAACATTTTTGGTTTGTTTTGTAAGGTTGAAATGTGTACAAGTGTTTTAAATTTTAGACCTTAGTTTTAACTGTAGTTTTTTTTTCACTAAAATCCGTAGGGTTAGGTTAACTCGCAATCCGCGCGCGCGTGATCGTGGACTAGCCAAAGATGTATGTTAGGATCGCAAAAGGTGGTGTTCTGTGGATTCTGCTGAACCCCATGAGAAATGGCGTGTGTTTATGTATGAATGTACTACTTACTAGCACTCGTTTGTAAGCTCGTGACTCAGTGAAAACAATACCGAAACTAAGTGCATTTACCAGTAATATAAATCGCTTTTAGTCAGTAAAATTAACTTCTGACGTATTTATGCAAAGCGAATCGTTTAACTTACCATTCAGGTATGCTAATTTGCTGTGTAGTATCCCAGCAAATGAAACCGAAATACAAACCATAATATTACCTACGGTTTATAGTCTTGTTACCGATGTACAAGCTACCATAATAGACAGGCATATTGACTGGATCAAACTGGTCATATAACAGTACACTGCACTGTTCTCCACTGAAGCACTCTTTATGAGTAGCATATTTACTTGAAGCTGAGCTAGAGAGAGCTCTTGAGTAGCTTCTGCAAACCACACGAAAACAGCCCTTAAACAGACTTGTATCCAAATAATGTATTTCTGGTACATATATTTTGGATTTGAGGGATTAAAATCTTTATTATGTCATTTAATCCTAAGGACTCGAGATATCCTGCCAGAAATAGTGCTTCTTTTTGATCGACGAAAAAAAGAGGAAATTCTTAATTCGATATGTTTTTTTTTTGTCTCTATATGTTTGTAACGCTTAAGCTAGTTCCGTTGGCATGGTAAAAAGAACGCTGTATCATAATAGGTTATAAAGAATTACTAACAAAACTTAGTAAAAGAATATAATTATGGTGCTCTTTTTCTTTTGTGTTCCGTTGCGTGATGCAAGCAATATCAGATGGTTCTTCACAAAGGTTCACCTTATCTTTCAACGTATAAATACGAGTAGATAGATTCCAACACACTTCACTTTGATATTATAGTAGAAACTATTTTTATATAAGTAAATGATACAGGTATGCTCGTGCAGTTCTGTACGGACGGAAAGGGTAGTTAGGAGAAGAGATTGCTACAGGGGGTCTAAAATGGCCTCTTTAGCAGACCATAATATGATTTGCGTTAAAAACCATCAAATGGACCTTTCGTAACAGTAACATTTAGGAAAATAGATCATGATAGGAAAATAATATGAATTGCGTTAAAATTCGTAAAATGTTCTCTGACGCTATTACTATTAGGAAAGGTCCATTTCACGCTTTATAAGGCAATTCATATTATGAACTTCTAAATTGACCATTTTAGACGCCCAGTAACATAATTTTATACCTAAAACCAATCTCACAGCGAAACACTTAAATAATACATATATCACTAAAACATAACATATACTCAAGAAACCACATCTTATTGTAATTCGTGGCATTTTCGCTACAAAACGGAATTCTTCAGCACATTGACACCAGGTGGCGCTGTGATCCCTCTTATATTATACACGAGCACCCAATACGTTGGGTACGTGTTTATTTACTTTTATAAGAGTTTGGTTAGTGGTGCCTTACAGTCTGGCTTCTGAGAAGGACAGCTCAACTTGATCCTTATTTTGTTAAAAGCAGGATTTTGTTATATCGTTACCGAAGGGTTCTGTTTATTACTAGCATTTGGTTACCAGGTAGAAAAATTAAAGGGCAGAGAATACTTAGAAGTAAAAACCGTTGTTAGATATGCGAGTGACCTATATGCAGATATAAATACAGGTTTAATACTTAATTTAGGGCTTCAATGTGATGATTTGCTGATTTTGTTTTAATGCGTTTAAATCATATCCATACCTAACCATTATTTCCGAGGAAAAGTGTTTTTCTCGAAATGTATCAGTTTACAGCCAACTCTTTGGTAAACAAGCATAATATAAGATAAGAGCCGCAGCTGGTATGTTTGTGATCCCTCTTACTCAGCGTTCCCCAATAAAAAGCTGTACGTGTTAATAAACTACGCATGGACTTGTACGCACCATGTCGGGCTCACTAGGAAGACAAGTGTTAATACATAATAAAGGGTGGAAGAGACATCGATGCTCAAATGATTACCATGTTTTCAGTTCAATGTCACTCCGAGCATAGAAAGTAATTATCGGTTTTATCAAAAACATGCAATATTTAAAAGGTAACAAATTAAAGCATATTTCCCTTTAGGCACAGCTGATTTTTAAAATACCCGATGTTATTCCTCGTGGCTTCAGTCCAGAATGATGTACTGAAGACGTGAACCCTTCCACACAGTAATTGTATTTAGTCAAAGGTTCGGTTCCTGCTTGGGTTGCATAATTTAGGTTAGAGGGTAGTAAACGTGTTTATATAAGGTTCTTATATAAACAGGTTTAATAATTCTAAACAGTTGCCCTGACGGCACGTGTAACTGAATATTGCTGATGATGACCTCGAATAAAGCTCATTATTATCTTGTACGAGAGGCGTCCTGTCTTGGTCCTTCAAGTGAAGTGGTCGGTCCGATTGAGGGTCCTTCGGATACCAAGTTTCGCTACAGATAAAGTTCTAATTTTAGTGAAATAGAGACACACATAGAGACATGATTGTTGTTTTTTCAATAGGGTTTTTTGTCACTAATCTAAACTCTAGATTAGACGGTAGAACTTAACGAGTCAATATTAAGATTATTTTTATTTAATATTTGTTTAAAAAAAAGTTAGATGATTGGGTAACATACAATTCGTCTACCAAACTGCAGAACAATTTTTCGGCAGTGTACTCGTGAATACAGCTCTTAGTTAAAATATGTAAAATAACACTACTCTAATATGCATGCCCAAATGCACACATCTCTGTCTCATGTCTCAAGTCAAGTCAAGTCTGAAAATTTATTTCCGTCTGAGTACGTAAGTTAATCGAGACGTCCGAGACATCTAGATCTTCGAGGGACTTGTGAATAAATAACAGCCGGCCTGGTCTATGGGTAGGTTGACTCATGGAGGGATGACCACCTATTATACAATGTGTCTCGGGAAGCACGTTAAATCGTTATTATTAACACTTGTAGCGGAATATTAACCAGACTATGATCCACTATTTGGAATGTCCAAAGTATTTTTGCAAATAAGAGAACTTGAAAACGCTACTGAGGATACATTACATGGACCCAGTGATCTCAATAATTTAGTTACATTTACAGTTGTAAGCAGAACAAATTAAAGCGATGTCAAAGAGCAGGCCACTGACCTCAGTCCCGGTACATCATCAAGTTGTGCCCCGTCTGGCTGCTGCCAGGCGATCTGCGGCGAGGGGAAGCCGTGCGCCGCGCACGAGGCACGCGCACCCGTCGTGTTGGAGAACACCAGCCGAGGTGGTGGCTCCATCAGGAACACCGGCCCGTGCTCCTGGCCTTCACCACCTAAGGACAAAGACGGAGATGTTAGAAGAATAGTTCCATGTTCCATGTAGCAGCGTCCGGTTAGCCTAGAAGTCGACACTAACATAGTGGAGTTACGCAGCCGATGAGTGTCTTTCGAACTTTGTTAACTGTTAATATTGTGTCTGTATCACTTCAGTGTTGTGTTCCCGCACGTTCAGTCTCAGTGTCTGTGATCTTGTAAGTAATCGAGTTCATTTTTGCGTATGATTGCGTGGTGCATTCACACTGTAATAATGAATTCACTCCTGATTAATTAATGTAAGATTGTATTCGATTTTAAAAGCTCGATCCCAATTAGTTCCGAATGATTAGTGAATTCCAATTCCATGAATTTGGTACTCTGTATGTCTATAACATTTCTACCACATACCACACATCTAGCTTAGTGTGCAATATTAATACTGGTTTCACCCCAAAAACGACATAAAGAGAGTACTTACAACGTGTGTTGGAGCGAAGAGCCGTCCCATTTTATTTCTTACATTACCGGGACGTTACATTGTTACCCCCGCCTCTAAGATTTATAAATATAACTTCTATAAATGGAATGTTCAGGAAAACTTGCTGTTTCCGCAAAAGTGTTCGGGTTACGATAACTTACTTACATTTCAGCTATTCTTACAACTTGGCAATTCTATTGTATTTGTATTGAAGAAAATCCTATTATTCGCCCCAATAGACCTTCCAGAAACTTGGTAATCGTAATTGGGTACTCTGAGCAATTTTTGGCATACCCAAAAATATAAAGACCGGTGTAAAACTCAACAAAGGGTTCTCCCCAGGGGATTGCAAATTTTTAGACAGCCGTTAAAGTTGTTCTAAACGCTATATAGTAGTACGAGCCACGAGGTTAAACTGGGATTAGATCCCGGTACCTGCCTAATGACGCTGCTATCCAGATGAAATAAGTTGTTAAAAACTAAGTTTGATAATGAACACTTAATTTCGGGGTTTGTTCTGTTGAAAATGTTAGGTTGGCTATTTAAAACTTTGTGGGAATTCGCTGCTGACTACTTATCAAATTGTATGAAGGCAATTTCATCTAGTCATTTTAACCTGAAATGTTCAACCAATCAGACTTATTTTCTATCTATTCTATCTTTCCATATTCAAAATAAGTTATTCTAATTTGATTAAATCGCAACGCATGACTGAAAACAAGAAACCAAGCCAGTGAAGCGACCCAAACACTATCAAATATACATAAACGAATTTCCAAGACCGGAGTCCTTAGTTGCTGAACGTATGCACAAAGATATCGGTGGATGCGAACAATCGAGCTACTTGCATAGATTGTGACCATTGACACTTTGAGTGTTGCAACTTTGTAGTGTGATGTACAGTATATAGGATGGAACTTAGTTTGAAGTAAGGAATTGCAGCATTGTGGAGTTCGTTAGGTTATCAAGTTGAGAAGTGCACGGAGTTTTGCCCTCGAAATTTACCGACAAGAAAATTACAAAATTTTCTAGCATTTAGGTATTAGTAGTGTGTGAGTCTTAGAATTACCATTTGACTCTAACTAGAACGAATCCCTACATCACACGGTCTAGCGTTCAAAATGATCAGACCGAGTTCAGGTCACCTACAGCCACGAAAATAAGGTCGCACGGTATTTTGTATTCAGCTGGCATCCGTCAAAACATCGAAAACAAAAATGTTTTCATTCAATCCAGAGCTTGTTATCGTTCTCTAGATTCCGGGTTAAACCGAGATTTGTCAAATTAGACATCGGGTTAACTGCCTTAACGTGGTTACCGCCGACAGACAGACGGCTGCCTTGATATGTATAATACGCCATTTGAATTTCAAACGCCATTCCTCCGTGAACTGGATTCAACTAGCGTTTGCCACAATGTTATGTTGGAATTAACATAATAATGTGTTATATAACTAAGTTTGGATTATGGGGGATTCAGATTGGATTATTGTTGCTTCGAACTGGTTGCGGATCAATTTAGTTTGATAGAAGTTTCTTTGGGATCTGTTGCGTTGTTGCTTAAAACTTTGTTTGGACTTATTTTAAGATTTCAGTCTTTCTACCTTTCACGTATTTTCAAAGTTAAAACAAATAAAATAATTATATATAAGTTATTTAAATGAGATTTTGTTTCAGGATCAGGATAATAATAGTGGTAGGTAGGGTATATTTTTGAATAATAGGTCTCACTTTAAAAGTCTACTTATACAAACTCTTATATTACTGGGGAACCAATCCTACTTCATCCGCCAATCATCTAAATATAGAAAGATCTAACTCGTTAAATTCACACCTTCCTAGTACTGTCGGCAAATACATGAGCACAGTGGCTTCTATTTGCGGGCATAAATATGCAGTTTTGTACGTACCCCTGACGTCATAGAATCACGACCGTTTTCGAGCGTTCTGTTTTTACAGTTTATTCCCGTGCTTGTTTCCTACTGCACGCTGCCGACCGCATCTTTGATGTTGTCGCATACGATAGCATTCCCCTTCTATTTCTCACTCCAGTAAATTATGGTTCGAAACGACAAAAAAGGATCGGGCCATGCATAGGAAAGCGCTATTTCGTGCTGCCAGACGAAGTTAATTCATATACAAAGGTCAAGTGGGACAGTGTGCATCAAGATGATTTAAAAATGTCTAGTGGTTGTAATATTAAAAGAGCCATAAAATTATTAAAGTTAACTCTGTTATAATATTTTGAGCTATTCAATATTCCCAAAGACTTGTGTACATGTTCGGAAACTGAACTGCGAATACAGGATAGCTGAATGATACAATAATTTGCTATCTGTACTGTTCGTACTCTGACGTGGTAGAATGTTTGAAGACTTTTTTTTTGTTTACGTAAAGGGAATTGCTAAATCTTGATAAGGATTTGGTAGCTCGGTGGAGTTTTAAAAGTATTAACATAATTAAGCTCAAGCGGGTGTTGTGACGCAATTTACGAAGGCTTTGTCCATTGCTAGATAGCGGTGTTTCGTGTTTTTATTTTCTTTCAGATTTACGTAGGATTTAAGTTTCAAGCGGATATTTTTCAAGTATGAGGGCGAGGTCCTGGATTCAATATCCCTGGCAAGTGATGTGGGTGTAAGTTTTCCATCAGGAACAGGGTAGTTGACAAAGAAAACTAATTAGTCCGTCAGATAGATTTCCAAAAAATATTGGACACGTATTTTTTCTTTTTTCACGTAAACAAACAATGAAGATGATACAGTGCTTTGAAAACTCGTGTGACGTCATATTCTAAGACATTGCTATGATAATTTTTATCGGTGAGTGACGTCACAAACCCCCACTCAAATCTTTGACGCGTTTTATTTTCGTAATTTTTTATTGATTTAATAAAACAAAAAAAAGGTATCCAATATTTTTCAATAATCTAACAGACGGACTTTTTAGAGTCATATTTTTCTTAGTCAATTAACATCCCTATTGTATTGGACTTTTTCAAAAACAGTGTTTTTCAGAATCAGTGCTTTGAAAATTCATGTTACGTCACATTGCAGTACTGTTGTTACCCGAAAATAACGTCACAAGGCCCCACTCATTATCTTTGACTCGTTTTAGTTTTATTAATTTGATAGAACAACGGAATGACTTCCTCGAGAATTGGAAAGAAGTTGCACAGAATCGCGACCGTTGGAAGGAATGGTGGGAGGCTTTGCAGCAGTGGAACAATATGGGCTAGCTATGAATGAATGATTAAACAAAAAACACGTCCAATATTTTTAGATAATTCATATCACACACATATTTTTTTTAGTTAAGAAACATCCCTATTTCTGTTAGTCTGGATTTGTGTCATGTTGGTGGCAATACGTTTTCTTAATTAATTACTAAGTATTTAAATACTTATAACAGAAGCAATAAAGAGAGATGTGCCTAACTCATGTTATGATTATGCCACAGTTTAAGTGGTAATTTTTTAAGGTCTTAGACTAAAACTCTAGTTCAATCTTTATGATATCAGCTGCATAGCGAAAGGCGTAAAACAGTTCTGTGTCACTTGTATCCATCCAACGCCCCCTCGCTCTCACGAGGTCATCGCCTTATTAATTCTTAGAGCTACGACCTGCGAGTACGTTAGCTATTTTCGTTTTACTACAGAATTTTGCGTCTAGAATATCAACTTTACATATGACGGGCCTGTAGACTGTTTCTAGCTGCAAATACGACTCATAAATCGATCTTTCAACTTTTGTTACGCAACGGTAAGACCAACAATTCATTTTGCATAAAGAACAAGCTGATTCAACTTTAGCAATTTAGTGACCCAATATTTTTAAAAGCAAAACAAAAACATGGCGCCCGTGGTTCCGTAATTTGTATGAAACGAACAAAAAATCTTTGAAACTTCGAGCGTTTAATACTTTTATCTTGGCCGTGTCTCTTTTGTTCAGTTTTGCAGTACCTGGGGTATAGAATATGTAGAATCAGAAGGTTCATGTTACGTGACAAAATGCTTGCACACATTGCGTGTTCGTGTAGTGATTGCAGGTGACCTCGCGATTGGCATATTTATTTAATTTGAGATCGCCGTAGTTTTGTGTCTATAGGTCAACGCACACTAATACACATAGATTCACTTATGCCCTTCAAAAACTCAGCATTGCATACAGCAGCAGGGTGTATTGGCACAGCGGTCACTGGTGGACGTCGTACTAGCGGTGAAGCGTCGCCCGGTAGACCCACCACTAGCATGCGCCTGTTGATGTACCATGCGCCTGCAGAGAGATGGAGTTTTATATAGAACAAGGTCGGAATAGGCCCAACTCGTATATATTAACAAAAACTTTAACGCTTCAGGTAGAAACAATTCTTATCCCGTGCAGAGCTTATAACTGTGCGACGCTGTGTGTGCTTACACCTAGCTTCGATCGTTGTATGAAACTGGCATTCTGCCCCAATCTATTCTGTGGCTGTGACGTCACTCTTTGTGCACGTTCGGCTCAAAGAACGTGTCGTGTCGATTGTCTGGATGCTGCCATGAAATCTAGGACACAAATTAAGGCGTGAGCTTTGTGAGTTTCCAAAGTCGGATTTAAAATGAATGGGAGTTTTGTTTAAAGCAAATTTGTCGGATTAAGAGCTTTTGTATATGTGTACTTCATGTGTGTGATGAAAAATGATCACTTGTTTCACTGATCATTTTGAGAAAGCTAACATCTTCCGAACTCTATCTACGCTATCTACCAAATTTAACAAATGAGCTTTTTTGGCACCTTTTTAATTTACTCTAACAAAGATGTAGAAATATGTTATTATAACAATAACATAGTAATAATAGTCTAATTAACAAATCCTTTTCATATTCATTATCGTCAACAAAATAAACAAAGGAACATTGCTCTTAATTTCAAAAACTTAAAGAAGTCCTGAATAGTCATGTGCGGCACGAGTTTTAAGACTTGTGTTAAGTTATACAAGTGTCACCCCCCAGAGTGCAAGCTCGTTTATGATATTATTGCCAACTTTGACAGCGCACTCTAAGACTGGGGTACAAAAAAAAGGTAGTTTCAAATATAGGGTCGTCAAGTCTGGGTGGAATCGCGTGGTTTGACTGTATGTCATGTAAAGTAGGAGAAAATTCCTTTCGGAAAAAGAACTGTTTTTGATATGGCAACATTATATTATACATTACAATATTATCTAAGACTATGCTGAGATGGTTTGGTTGGAGGATATGTGAAAAGTGACTAAAATGTTTAAAAATACTAGAAAACGGGCAGGTGCGAGTGGCAACGCCGAGAGTGGACGCCATAAAAGTACATATTACTGACCTTATTGGGGTGGTTCTTCAGAAAATACAGTTGCGTAGGTACTTGCATGCTTGTATGTCCAAAAGTTCTATACATTAGGACATACAAGCATGTCCTACGATGCAAAAGGAGTACGTAATCATGAATATGGAGCTTGGAAAAATACATAGAAGAATTAAAAATTTACTTAGCTATTATTTGAAACTTATTCATTTTTGTAGCAATAAAATATCATTTATTAGGACGCCTCACGAATATTTCATGGTAATTAGGTACCAATAATAACAGTTTGTTACTAAGCGTAGGTACAACATAATTTCAAAATTACAACTCTAGCATGTTAAATTTTGCGGCAAACGATTTCAGGCTCAATTAAGCAATGTTATTTACATTGTATACGAGTGTCCGCGATTTGTAATGTATGTAATAGCTCTTTATGACTGTGTCGTAATGTACACAATTCACGGTGCGATAAACACTAAATAATTCTTGTTTATGGGATGTGCTGTAAAAGCTTCTGTGGTAATTCGTCACACTATTCATTGTATCTACATTTTTTATTACATTAAGCGCAAATATTGTTTTACGTCTTACCTTGATGCTTTTTCTTTTGTTTATATTTACATCAACTCTGCTAAATAGCTTTACTTTAGGCTACGCTTACGGCAATTATTAGTATCGTAATATGTCGTCCCACGCCATGCATATCAGCTACGAACGGAAAAGCAGCGGTATGTTACACTCCACACAACAGTTTCCACACTATCGACCAATTCACTGGCCTCTTATCCAAGTTAGCTGCACAAATATGCAAGAAATCGCAAAACGAAGACAGTGTTGAGTCAGTGTCTTCGTTCTGTGATTCCTTAATTCATTTTAAAAAGTGGCTAGGCAGCTATAATGTCTTCAACGATTGCAAGGTCAAAGATTACTTCACTGGACTAGACCAGCTATATAGCTTTAAAATCATCATCATCAGCCTATAATGTTCCTACTGCAGGTACTCAGACCTCCTCTCTCGGAGAGGAATGGGCTATAATCCACCACGCGGGCCCAGTACAGGTTGGTGGATTTATGTTGGCAGCCGGTTTAGCCGGTTTAGCCCACGGTGTATTCCTTCACCGTTTTGAGAGCAGTGATGATGAAATAAATTACCCAATAAATGCGCCTGCCTGGGTTCAAACCCACTGGGCCACCGCTGCTCTCTGTTAACATCATAACCATTAACAAAATAATTATATTACATGTACAAACAATATTTAAGGGACAAAATACATTTTCTTTGTGTCATGTGGTTTATGTCAAAGATTGGGGTCAAGAGGACGGTAGTCCACCATCCACGAAGTTGTTCGGTACAGCTTGTATTGTCTTCTTCGAGTTAGAATCCACATCGACCTCTCTACTTGTTAAATGGTTCAATTTCTATTTTTGGTTTCTTTTTATTTATTCACTTATTGTCAACTTATCGATAATTCTATCGACCCTTAATAATAATTGTGTGAATTCATTATTTATTTTAAACTACAACTTGAAAATTATCCCACAGGAAGATAAAATCGGGATCAAAACTCTTGTCTTATGTTTTAATCAAGGTTATAAACTATCTGTATACCAAATTTGATCCGAATCCGTTCAGTCGTTTTAGCGAGAAAGAGTAACAAACATCCTCACAAACCTTCGCATTTATAATTCTAGGATAATAAAATTTTAAAAAAAAACCAGTAGTAGAAAAATACATTTAAAAGGAGTTTTGATGGCTACACTTGCTGAATGCACATTTACTGAAAAACGAGGTTATTTGAAAAGCGTAAAAACCGCTCGAATTAGTCCCCCGTATGATTCAATGTAATGTTTCACGCGGCGGACGTGACGTTGCCAACGTAATGGAAATTTGCTCAATATCACACAAACTGTACAAATACAGTGTTTAATTTAGCCGTAAATAATTTACACCTTGCCTGTTAAAACAGAATAAACTGACTAAAACAGGATATTTTGTGTAAGTGCTGTTAACAAAATACTTGGATAGCTAGGCAAAAGTGATCGTAATACGTGTAATTTCAATGAATGAGATATTTTTACCCGACTGCAGCGAAGCCCAACAAGTGAGTTATGTGTTTGGCGTGTATGTAGGTATGTATGTCCTTTCCTTTGTTCCCTCATAACTCCTATACGGATGAAGAGATTTGAATAAAATATACGTCGTTGGATTCGTCTTGACGGCGCGAGTGTCGCTGGCTAAATTAAAATTAAAAAAACAAAGAAATAGGCGGATATTCGGGGCCATATCGGGATCTCAAAAAAAAAAAACATTTTGCGGAATTAAATCAAAATCCTGTACTATCGAGTAGGGTATCAAAATGAAGGGTTGTAAAAGGAGATTACAAAAAATATGACACTTATATGAAATTCAAAATCACAAAACCTATAAACAATCACAAAAAGTTAAATCATCTGCGAAGAACTTTACTCGACCAACGAAAGAACAAACACAAAATAACTAAAACGTTGGAAATAAAAAAAGTAGTTAAAAAACTGAAAAACCCGACTGAAAAAACTGAAAAGCTAAAAACAAGCACATTTTAAATTAAACAAAACTTGGAAGCAGGCGGGGTTCATGTGAATATTAAATTATGAAATGAAAATAGAATGGACCCCGCCTGCATCCAATATTTGTTTAATTTATTGAACAGAACCGTCTTATTTGTCCAGTGAACATAGGCTAAGTGACGTGTCACAAAAATCGATATGGCGCCCTCTAGCGGACAAAACGTAATGTGCTAAAAATAAAAATGGAGATAAATACGCCGTGAAGCCTCATTTGAAGAGCTTCACTTGTACATTACCAAAATATTACTCAAATTTAAAGTCTTAAATAACCCTCCTTTTGGGCTTCGTCGCAGTCGGGTAAAAAGCCGCAGTCACACGTTTATAGGTACCAACCTAAACTTTAAAAACGTGTGACTGCCGGTTCTCTTTTTCAGCAAACCCGAAAAAACTGAGAACTAGAGATAAACAAGAGATAATCTTGCCACTTAGTCAGTACATGAAAAGTTAAAAACTAAAACCCGACCACGACACTGAAAGAGTATGAAACAAGATGAAAATCTCAAAGTGGCAAGATTATCTCTTTTTTCAGAAAAACGGCTTTGTTTCTCGGTAGTTCTCAGTTTTTTCGGGTTTAGGCAAATTGTTTTGCTTTCCAATTTTGTTAAGATAAAGGTTTCATCATATTATATTTCGCTTTTCATCTGTTCTCGTTCTCGTTCGACGCTCATAACAAGATAAAAAAGAAAGAATTTTGATGTGAGCAATAAATAGATCATAATTGCGCTATGTCTGATTACATTCTAAATAAACCTTGTGTTGCTATTAGAATTTAATATACTCGTAGCGGTAACGAATGACAAATAAAAATTTATTAAGATGTTTTCTAAAATATCCTTTTGAATTTACTGTCGGTAATAATGCTGGAATGCGTGTAACAGTATGTTTATTAGAACACAACGTCAAAAAACTCAACACATAAAGCTGCCCAACTTTGTGCTGAGTTTTCTGCCCTCACAGACCTAAATAAAAGAATAAGTCCAATTGTAATTAAAACACAAGCTCCAAACTCAACTCATAAAGAAAAACAAAGCAGTCGTTACCCACATCACATTACTTTTCTCCTCACATATTATTTACTTTTCATTTGGCCTATTTTTCAGCATTGTCAACAAAAGTGTTTCAACTACCCGCCGTTGCGTTGAAATTGAAACGAACAACGCAACAACAACAATAGGGCAGCAATTCAGCTCGTCATAACTCTATGCTCTTTTGTTTTTGATTTTTTAAAAACCTCCGCGTACAATGGGGAATGCAAACATTATATTTTATCCCAATAAAAGTTTAGGAGTTTGAAAAATGGGCAAGTACCTACGATGTTAAAATGTAGCCGGCGGCGATGGGCGACGGCGGCGGGTACCCGGGCTCGTGTGCGTCACTCACCATTTATTTAGAATTGGACTGTGTAGGTAACGTGTCTCTGTTTTTTGCAGATAGTGTATGCTCAAAGACATCAACTGTAACTTGAGAGGTTGGGGTTGGAAAAGGACCAACTGTTGTGATAAGTTAATCTACTCTATAAGTTATCAAACACATAATTATACAATTTTATGTATTTCATGATGATAGCATTCTCGAAATACATTTAATTCTTTGTTGAAATATCCTTTCAAGCAGCCTGGCGTGAAAATAGTTATAACAGTAATAAATAAGGCTTGTTGTGAAACGCGATGCAATGGAACTATAAAACGCGGAATAAACCGATTGTTTGGATGAAATGCATTATATTTCGTTGATTTTTGTGCTTCACATTTAAAGCTTGTTTTATAGCTCAAAATTGAACTTGTACGAGTACCTACAGAATACCTATTTTAAATAAGTTTAATACTTATACTGGTCTGAATAATCTACAAAAGTATAATGGATAAAGGCTATTATTTTAAAAGTCACCAATAAAATAGTTTTTTTGTTTCGTTCGAGTTATATTATATTAGTATCGTTAGTCGTGGACTGAACTTGAGTCGGACTTGACTTGCCTACATTCCGCCCCATTAGACTTATTGACAGCGACTTAAAGTCCCCGTTGGGGCTGCAGGTTGTCCGAAAGAGATACCGCGGCCTCGACACAAGAGCTAGTATAAGTCTGACATTTCCTACTGCTCTGCCCAGAGCGGGAGGAGTCATTTGATGATTTCCTAACACCCCAAAAAAAAACTACAAAAAGTGGGCGTCAACTTTTTAATACAGAATGACATTATACATCTTTAACATTGATTACAGTGACATTTATGTCACCTCTAACATTGAATAAAGAAAACAACTATGGGTTTGACAAGGATAGCTGATGTAGGAGACAACGTACACATACGGACGAAGTACCTTATTTGAAGATCCGCCACCACCACCAAAAAATCTAATTACTCCGTCTGTTAAATTTTCTAAAAATATTAAATACGTGTTTTTTTTTTTAATTAATCAAAAATGACGCAAATAAAACGTGGGGGCTTTTTGACGTCACTTTGTGAGTAAAAAATTGATGTGATGACAACGGCGGCATTATAAATGTGGGTGTAATATCCAAATATAGCAAAAGAGCTCTGTTGCTATTTTTATATTTACTAAAATCCTTTCAAAGTAAATTAATAATTTATTATTATCAGTAGTCAGCTTAATATCAAATTACGGAGAGGAACTCTTAAGAATGCTGCCGACAAGAAGGCATCCAATAACGAGGAAGCCGCACAAAGAGCCGTTGTCTTGATAACCTCAAGTTTCTCTCGCTGCAGGTAAGCGTCCTCCATCCAGGGTTACAAAGCAATTTAAAGTCACGACAGAAACTAATTTCAACTAAGTTTACTATGTTTTTTATAAGCAGAACTCAAACGCTCCGATCTTGGGAAACTTTCTAAGTACTTGTCGATAGTATTTTATGGTTCTTTCCAGCAAAAACACTAGGAAGTGTCGAAGGGGGGGGCGTTTTGGGGGACTGTCTCTTGTAAATAAGTAAAGTAAAGTAAAGTAAATTTTGACGTTCGAAAAGTGCTGACTATCAGCCTAGTTTGAATAAATGAGTTTTGATTTTGATTTTGATTTTGATTTTTGGTTTCGTAAGTGAAATAATGTTACTGTTTTTTTTATGGCAATACATACCCAAGCAGTAAGTCAGCATTGTATGAATAATTTTTTAAAATCATTCGAATATTTCTGAAAACACTCATTTTAAAAAAATCCAAAAGTTTGGTTTTTTGTAAACTTCTTTGTACAGACGCCTAGGCATGTTGAGTGTTCATTCATAAATTAGGTTTATATTTTTTGTCACACAGATTTGAAGGGCTACAGTTTTTCTTTGGAAGTCTATTCTGTTGGTATACTTTCAGGGTTGTCATAAGAGGTTCATTCTTAGAAATAATCTTGCGCGGTGCTTTACATTCCTTAAAATGTATTTGACCTAAAAATATTTCGCTGCTTCCAGAATATTCTGAAAACAAAAATGGCGCTTAGTAGAGGTCGTTCGTTACTTGGAGACGGGAAATTATGATTATGTTAGTGCCAAAGTTATTTATTTTAATGAAAAGGTTAGATATCATCAACAGCGGTAATATTCTTAGTAATTTTGGGCAAAATTTAACTTGGTTTCATAATGTATTTTAATGTTTAAAGGGTGAGGTGAGCGAGTAGATAAATAATCAATGTTAAAAGACTGATATAGCTACGAAGGAAAGCTTTGAAATTAATTTTTAAGCGTATCATGACAAAGTAGATGTTGGTACCTAATTGGTTCAAAGGCTGAATTTAGATCCAGTGTCTGGGGTCTGCTTGGGAGATATTTTAAATGGGAGTTATATTAACTAGGGTCATTTTTTTCTGACGAAACTCCACAGACGTGATTAAATATGTTTCTTGTTGATTTTATCACATTGAGGTTTCAACGACACGCATCACGTGTATGAAAATATCCACGGAAGTGCCAGTGGAGGACGGGAGAGGCTAAATAATTTAAGTTCACATCAGAGAGTGGGGAATCCTATTTAAAAAAATTAAGTAAAAAGTTAAGTTAGTTTATAAATACGAAAGTTTGTGAGGATGGATGAATGTTTGCTGCTCTTTCACTCAAAAACTACTGAACAGATTTAAATGAAATTTAGAACACATATACTTTATAAGCTAGATTAAAACATGGAATACTTTTTATCCTGGTTGTATGATCCCGTGGGAAAATAATCGAACTCCACGCGGGCGAAGGCGCTGGCATAAGCTTATGTGATAATTATAATGTCAGCCTTTGTCCAGCAGTTGGACATAATTGTTGGGTAACATCAAAATGGGTAATGTTTGAGGTACAAAGATTTCATAGCAATAAGTGGAATCATTTAATTGAAAAATTATAAAATCTTACTCAACTCAAGTTACTAAATTCTCGAGCAGCAATGAAAACTTGTCTCCTCGCGATGTCATCGCAACGATAAAAGTTTGATGAAATAGCCTCAAGTCAGACGCTTTGTAGATTATCCGTATGAGTAATGTCTTGCAGTTTTCTAAAGTCAACTTGCACTAGTTCGCTGTACTTTGTAAGTTCTAGTTTCAAGTATAGCTGATGTAGTTACTATATTGTTCTTCCATCGCCGCATGCTTGCCTTTCATAACGGAGTGGAATTCGGTTTAAAGTGTGCTTTATTAATCTGTTAATCTTGTACAACCGTCAGTGTGATAACAAGATGTTAAATATCTTTCTGTCAGCTACTTTCAGAAAGTTAAAATGAGATGTTCTCGCATTTGTTAAAAAATCGTATGTAAAGCAGATTCACAAGTCGTAGTCTCGTAGGCGGAAATAATGTGAAACTGATCGATATTTTATAAGGTTAATATTGTAAACCTATACCTTCTTTGAGAAGAAAGAAAATATTGACTAATCTGTGTAGTAGAAAAGTGAAATAATGAGTCACAAAAGTCAGTTATTTAGGCAAAAAAGGTGATTGAAAATCTGCCAGCTTTGCTAGTTGACCTTCATATTTCCGACCTATTTTTGTCCAAACTTCTAGTCACCCAGCCTTTTCTGCCCAAGAAATAGGCTTAATATTTTCCAACGGTTACCCGAGCGAGTGGCAGTAGAATCTAATAAACGAGCTGAACCGACGCAATCCGATTGTCCCGACAGACGGACGGAGGGCTAACGCAATTTGATGCCGAGGCCGAATTGACGCCCGACCCCCGCACGTATGACTTATGAGTTTGTTGCTGACAGTTTTACACTCCAACAAGACTGACAAGTTCTTGCGGGGTTAGGGAGGGGAGGGGGTGACGTCATAGGAAGGAGGTGTGAATTGTTTATTTCAGGATGTGGTTAGCATATATTTTGTGCTGAAGTGTGTGGAGCTCCAGAATTGTTTTTCTTACAAAAGATTACGGTGGGCATTCATGTTTCTTTGAGATATATGTTTAACTAACAAAATATCTGTCTTGGTGGTAAACCACAATACCTACATTCTTTGATAAAAGTAATTTATAAAAGGATCGTCTTCGAGCTCCGTCTTCGTCTTTCCTTTAAGAGATATTTATCCCGCAATTTACCCTCAAACAACACCGAAAATGACACTTCATAACAAAGAAAAAACAAAAAAACAGTAATACTCCAAATCCTCCTAATTCTCTCCGCTATTTATCGTGCCTTTGACTTCGTTACCGAGCCATCCTAAAATAAACTTTAAGATGCAGCTGTTAGAACTGAAATTGCAGAGCTGGTTACATAGTTAGGGGTGCACGCAAACACATTAGCATATATACAAGGAGACAACAAGTCTTCCGTCTAAAAGTTAATGAAAATGTTTTGTGAACTCATTATATTTTAATAACGTGCTGAAGGTGAATCTAATTTGAAGGATGTATGCAATAACTATGGCAATTTATATGCTGGTCTTACAACTACACCTTCATAAAGGGAAACTATAAATAACGTTTTAATTATATAGTTTTCAGAAATATCCATTACAAACATTAAAAAAAAATAGTCTGCCTATGTACCACTCTTGTACATGAAGTTAAAATAAATAAATAAATAAAAACAAGACGTGCAAGATGGAATATTTCATCACAATACCATCAGGTCTTCTGTATATTTTGAAGTGACTAAACAAGCATAATTATGGTTAACTGCAATAATGATGTTAAAATATTTACTCGTTTTAAATAAACTTGCTGCGCCCTAACAGGGTCATGAACTCATTAGTTTTATAGTTAACCTGTAACTGTGTGTACATTGAAAAATAAACAAATAAATATAATGCTGAGATTTGCTGATTTGTCACAGCATAAAGAACTAAAGGGAGACACGCTTTTGACTGTGATTTAGAAACACACCAGAGTTTGTATTCGAATTCAGCAAGCAACAATGATTTCTATGCGTAATTTATTCCTTCCGTTTAATATTTTGGCAAAGAAGAGATACATAAAGGGTTACGAAAATAATATAAATGTAAATGAACAGATACAATTATTCTAAATCATTCATATGAATGATTTTTGGCGAAATTGCTTGAGCTACGAGTAGGTACACCAACGACATGTATTTCACTTTATTAAATACGTAAACTGCGTGATGTTCAAGAAATGCCTAATTATGTCCTACACTGTATCTGATATTGTTATAATTTTAGTTTCATTTCAACAACTGTGATCTATTTTAGCTGTTATTATTTTATCGGAAATGTGCCTCTTTTTATAAATAAACGATTACTATTATGTACTTTATTTATTTTTTAAACATACGTATAAGTTACAAGTTAAAAATATAAAAAAAAACATTTAAAAATACAAAAATAGTGGTTTACCGGTGTCGGAAGCAGAGTCCAAGTTAGTGTTTAGGACTTCAACCGCCAATGCTCTAATGATCTAATTATTACGATGAGGTTACTTTGCACCAAATACACCAATTTGTTTAGCTGCGTAACAGAAGTCTTTACTTTATTTTCTTTGTCTCGACCCAGCTTTGTATGAGTCAAGTTCCAGTCTAACTCAATAAGAATCGGGATTTCACATGGCGAATAACAATGAATTTGTATGATACAAAGCAAATGACTCATTTAATTTTCATAGCGTAGTTAGGTATAGCCCTGGTTGGTTTAGGTATATTATTCCTGTCCCAGTGGCACAACTGCACTCAGAGAGCTTTAATGATTACTCAGGCTATCACTTAGTAAAGGTTTTGACAGTTTTGTCATACAAAAGTATGTCAAACCTTTACTAAGTGACGGCTTAAGTAATCATTAAATATCTCTGAGTACCGCAGTAAGTCACACGAGCAAAGTAACATTAATAGATATTAGCCTTAGTCACTGTTAGTTTACCTCGTACGTTTCTGGCAGAGGCAGATCAACCATCACTGTAACATACTGTATAATTTGTCATTATTACATTGCCATAATCTGCCACAACAACGCACACAAGACATTATACAAAGTACGCACAGGTAAACGGTAGATACACAGTTATGCTATCATAATATAGCTAGGTATAGTTATTCGTAGCAATGTGTGAGAATGTTTAGTACTTTAATAATAAGTATAGTTATCCGTAGCAATGTGTGAGAATGTTTAGTACTTTAATAACGTTGTAGGTACGCTGTTAAGGTCTCTATTGAGAACGCAGAATGGCTATGAAACGCCCCGAGTTCATGTTTGTGTTTATTATTGGAATAGCAAAGTTATTTTACTGGCTCGTTAGTGTATTGTTACTAGTTCAGCTTCTAACTGGTAACGATTTATACGTTCTGAGCTTTACGCCTGAACTCGTTCACTTGCTATTGTTACAGTTTTATTCCCTCACTTTTAATAATACATTATTGAATTTGACACCTACACCTTCAATTGACCTGTTGGTCTAGTGGTTAGTGACCCTAACTGCTATGCCGGAGGTCGTGGGTTCGATTCCCACCCAGGACAAATGTTTGTGTGATGAGCACGATCATTTGTTCTGTGTCTGGGTGTAATTTATCTATAATACGTATGTATTTAGAAATATATAAGTATGTTTATCAGTTGTCTAGTACCCATAACACAAGCTCTGCTTAGCTTGGGACTAGATGGCGTTGTGTGATAGTTGTGGAATATTATTATTATTAATTCATTATATCAACTTAATATATCAATTAATTTTTATCAATTCAATTATATTTCAAAAAATTGCATATCGTCATGTTATGACTGAGTATGTTAAGCTACTTATACTATCTATTGTATGAACCTTTGTAACCATAATTAATTTCGAATAAATCTTGACTTCGACTTTGACACATAACTTACCTTACTTTACGCGATGTCTTCTTACCCCTAATTTGTAACATCATCTGTGATTCCCCGAGGGGTAAGAACCTTTACTACATTCGTAATAGGGATGTTTACTGATTTAAGAAAATATGATTCTAATTAGTCCGTCTGTTAGAATATCAAATTTCCAGAAAATATTGGATACGTATTTTTTGTTTTATCAAATCAATAAAAATTGACGAAGATAAAACGCGTTCAAGATTTGAGTGGGGGGTTGTGACATCACTGACCGCTAAAGAATGCCATACTAATGTCTCAGAAAATGATGTCACGCGAGTTTTCAAAACACTGTATCATCTTCATTGTTTGTTTAAGTGAAAAAAGAAAAAAATACGTGTCCAATATTTTCTGGAAATCTACCTGACGGACTAATTAGATTTTTTTATTAACTACCTATCCTATTCACCAGGTATGCTTAAGTCTCACGTAATAGGGGGCGACCCTATTGCCACTAACTGGACCCAAATCCCAACTTCGAATTGAAACTAATAAATTCGTAATGGAAAACACAATAGCACTTTGACCGCCCTAGGAACGAAGCCCACACCACACGCTAACAAACAAAGCAGTTATGTAAAACACATATTTACAGTTATGTTCAAACTCAAACTCATAGTACTTATTATTTCGATTAGAACATTACTGGCACTCGAGCCCGATATATAAGATATAAGTCCAAACCTCCCTTAACATCCATTCATTCCATAATTTATTATCTATTAATTTATTTTAATAAGAACTAACGTAAACATTTCCTTCGGCAATAAACCAATAAAGCATTAATAAATACGATTGCCTTCTCAGCATTATTGCCGTCCTATGAAAACAATAATAATATAGAACTGTGCCTTATAACAACAAGTCAACAAACGAAGGGATAGTAGTGAATTATGACACTCTAAGTTGATGTCCGACTATATTATAACTGCCACACTCTGATCAATGATTACCACTAATTAAAGGTTTTGATAGTTTTGTCATACAAAAAGGTTTTGATAGTTTTGTCATACAAAAGAATGTCAAATCTTTACTAAGTGATGGCTTAAGTAATAATTAAATATCTCTGAGTACCGCAGTCACAGTCATTTAGTTTGTTTATAAAAAAGTAAAAAAAGTCAAAAAGTCTCATTTAAAGCTGGTTGGATCTGATCGCGATCAATGAGATTTTTAGGCGCTATCGATATATTTATTGAGACCACAACACAACTGAAATACTCTACTACTAATGGCATTTCATGAAGTATTTTCCAATCCAATCGGGTGCAGCTGAATACCAGTATTTTACCTAGGACCACCGGTTTAACGTGTAAATACACTCATTAAATTGGAGATATTATTTTCGCAAAATATAAATAGGTTATTCTATAAACTGTGAAGTATTACTATATAATGCTTTCATTTTACCTGCCCTCTCTTTATTGTTACGTTATCGTGCATTACAAAAGGGTTTACTTATTATTTTATATTACTTACTGTTTTATTGTCACTCGTAAAATATGGGTTCTTTAATTAAGTTTCATTTCGCTGATCGGGTTATAAATTTGAAATAAAATAGAATTTGACCAAAGTTATGTCTAACGGAACACCTAACATAATAAAAGTAGACGCGGAAACAATACAACACGTCCAGGAATACCTTTATTTGGGTGAAGTAGTCTCTATCCAGGCTAGGCAAGACAAAGAAGTCGTAAGACGAACTGAAAACGCCTGGAAAAGCTACTGGTCCATGAAAGAGTAGTTTAAAGGTAAGTTGCCTATGGCACTCAAAAGGAAACTTATGAACATGTGTATTCTTGCCGTCTTGACCTATGGTGCACAGACTTGGTCTTTGACAAACATCAAGAAGTCCAAACTCAAGGTTTGCCAACGAGCAATGGAGCGCAGTATACTAGGTGTTAAATTAACGGATCGTGTTCGAAACACAATGCTGCGTTTCAAAACAAAAATAGCTGACGTGGCCCAAAAGGCTGCTCAACTCAAATGGGAGGACATGTCTGCCGCATGCCGGACAAACTGTGGGCCAAAATAGCAGGACACTGGTGCCCTGACACAGTGAGACGGAGTCGTGGCAGACCACGAAGGAGA
The DNA here is from genome assembly GCA_932274075.1 of Diarsia rubi. NCBI lineage: Eukaryota > Metazoa > Arthropoda > Insecta > Lepidoptera > Noctuidae > Diarsia > Diarsia rubi. The sequence goes on from OW026412.1 coordinate 24,088,990, forward strand.
TGGCGGGATGAAATAGATCGGTTCCGTCGAAACTGGAAGGAGGACGCGCGGGTTAGCGAGAAGTGGAAAGAGTGGTGGGACGCCTTTGCCCTGGAGTGGGACAGAGCAGGCTAGTTAAAAAAAAATGTTTACAGGTAGTAAAATTATACAACAAATGAAAATGATCCCTAAGTGATTTGTCTTTGTCTGATTTAGTATATTGTCTTCCCTACATCGGCAGGGTAGCATGATAATTCATGAATGGCATTATGGTCAGTTTCATTTTAATAAAATATTACTAAATTAGGTTCTGTAGTTTTTGCCAACCACCATCGAAAAAAGGGTGAGATTTTGTATTGTCAAGGTATCACCAATAAAGTGTCCGATGATTTTTATTGTAAGCAAGCGGACGTCACGCGGTTTCACCCGCGTAGTTCCCGTTCCTGTGGGAATACAGGGATAAAAATTAACCTATGTCACCCGGGGATAGCGTAACTTCCCAACGGTGAAAGAATTTTTCAAATCTGTCCATCAGTAGTTTCGGAGCCTATTCGTTACAAACAAACAAATCTTTCCTCTTTATAATATTAGTGTAGACTAACGGACGTCACGCGGTTTCACCCGTGTAGTTCCCGTTCCCGTGAATACAGGGATAAAAAGTAGCCTATGTTACCCGGTGATAGTGTAGCTTCCCAACGGTGAAAGTTTTTGTTTTTCAAATCGCTCCAGTAGTTTTGGAGCAAACAAACAAATCTTTCCTCTTTAAAATATTAGTGTAAATTTAGAGAATTACTTATAACTGCCAAAAGTGGCCACTTTTATCTTTAATCAGTAATTCTCTTATTTTATCAAGTCTAGAATCGTGAAATTAGAAAATAGAATCATGATTTTAAAATACTATAGGTTATTAACTAGCATGATAGTGTTTTGGATTTTTCAAATTTGATGTGATTTTAGAGTAAAAGAAATAGGATGTGGGTGGCACTAGTTTCAGTGCTGTTAGCGCCTTAAACATTGAATGTAATACTAGCATTAAAAAAATCTATTATGAAATCAAACAACTAATCCTCATCGTAGCACCCATCAAGAAAAATAAAAACCCTCAACATGACCTCTTCAAAAGTAACCCACCTATCCAGCCCACCACCGTGCGCATAAAGGGCGTCATGTATCGTGATTTTTCATCGGACGTACGTCAATTAACATGTAAATTGGACTCGCAGGCTGATGAGTCCCCGAGCGTAGGGTTGCCCTCTTTCAAATGCTCCAGGATATAGGAGGGACCTTTTTGTAGCGCAGAGGGATTTTTAAGCTTAAGCGCTTCAGTGCCACGGAGGTGCGTTATTGCGAACGACAGTTTTGATGGACGTAAAGAAGCGTAAAGCGCAAAGGGAACATCAGACTATCGGGATATTATGTAGTCGTGTGCAATATGATGTATGACGCCGGTGATGTAGTTTTTAAAGAAAAATCGTTAAACCTCAAAAGTTTATTTACTTTATTAGCCTTTTCAAAACTGTTCACTTAATAAATAACGTCTAAACTCTGTCCGTAGACACACAATTTAAGTTCCTAATTTAACAAATACTTTCAAAAGTATATTAGGACATCCCTACGGGTGCTAGCATATACAGAGAGTATACATTTCCGTGTACACATTTTAAGCAGCAAAGAGGATTTGCTTAATAAAACATTGGATTTGTTAAAATCTGTGACCGACGGGTGTTCAGACTTCATACAAGATTTAATTAAGGATTACATACTTTTGATGTATGTACCAGTGGGTACGTATTTTTGACTTGTGTAGGCCACGATGCACAAGTCGCTAATATACTCAACTGTTGAGACAGAGAGATTGCTATGGCTTATAAAAATAATTTTAATTTGAGCTATTGTTTTTGCCTACACATGTATTTGAACGACTAGGTGATATTTGACCGGGAAAAAATGTACAGAAAGTCTCGGGAACTATGTTAACTGAGGATAAAGATCACTTTTGATGTAATAATATCAACAATGACCAAATAAATAAAACCCTCCAGTGAAAAAAGTAGTTAGACAAACACTGGGTCTTTTCTCGTTAGAGTTTCACAGTCTGATAAAACATTGTATCGTTATAATGTCATTAGATCAAAGGTGAAAGATATTGTTTCGTTTAAAAGAAACCAGCATTCCCATAATCCATTAGTGGGTACAGCACCCTCGGGGACCATCGAGCTGCTTTATACCTCAGCCAAAAAGGTAAACGGAACCATAATTGCAAAACGTCTCAAAAATGATAATACATTTTTTGCTCCAACTGTTTTTGGAGACAAAGGCGTAGGAAAGATAAAACAACGCTGTGGCATAACAAATAATTTCAGCGGAAGGTTAATAATGAAAATGTCATGGTCATGCACAAAAAAACGCAATAAAAGCGAATTGAAGTGTGTCTGTTAAGTTTTTTTTTAGCATTTCTATAGGTCAGCTTGTTCCTATCGCTTCTATGACTCGGTACTACTGTTTTAATCTGCCTAGTGTCCACTATAACTGAAATAAGTTCAAGTGAAATGTCACGTGGCAAATTGAATGGGAGTTGGCTCGGCTTTTCGTTGGATCTTTGTCTAGGGGACTCTTTGTTTTCCACGGTGGATGGCCGAGGTGAAAGATCTCCATTTTGGGAACGATTTCCCTTTGAATATAGAACAGGAAGTCGGGCCAAAGTAAAGGGATATTAATCTCTGATGCTGGGCTGGGATAAGGTCACCCGAAAATGTTTTAATCCGAGGGGCGTTTCTTTCTAAAATATAATTATATTAGGCGTAAGCAAACCTTATTTTATTTCACGTGAGTTTCTTCCTACTAACATAATCTTGGAGTTTTTTCGGCACTGCAATTGATGAATTTTATTAGTTACTAGCTGACCCACGCAACTTCGTCTGCTTCATAATAATACATATATAACTTACAACCTTCCTCGATAGATCGACTATTCATAGTAATATTTTTTCAATTAGTTTTCTAATGCTGAAAGAATTTTCAAAGTCGTCTGAGTAATTTTTGAGTTAAATCGTCACAAACAAAAATCTAATATTTCCTTTCTATAATATAAGATAGAACCTTAGATTTTACACTATTAAACTGAGAATTACTATAAGTACCTACCTATCTCTTACTGTTAAATGTACACTCATCATCATCATCATCAGCCTATATTGTTCCCACTGCAGGGACTCAGGCCTCCTCTCTAGGAGTGGGATGGGCTGTAATTCACCACGCGGGCCCAGTGCGGATTAGTAGATGTCACATAATATCTTCGAATTTTTTATTCTAAGATATGCCGGTTTCCTTACGATGTTTTCCTTCGCCGTTTTGAGAACAGTAGTAATGAAATAAATTACAAAATGTTCTGCGCCTGCCTGGGTTCGAACCCACCACCAACTGTTCGTAAGTTGGGACCGCCACCACTGGGCCACCATTACTCACAAAACAATATACAAAAACACCTTGTAAATATTATGGTGCAGTAAATAACTTGAATTTGAATTTCCCGGAGGCCGGACCGCGTAATTATTTTGTCGCGCGTACATTTTAACATTGCGATATCTTCTAAGGTATTTGTTTAAACTATATAGAGTAAAAGGAACAAATATTCTTTATTAAATTTAACACATATTTATTTAGATATAGATTAATACCATATGGGTTAAAAAATAAAAAATAATTCTATATAACATTTCGATAGTAAAAATGGTTACAGTGAGTCAATCTTAGTAGATAGATTTATGCTGTCGCGGACTTTTTCGTAGAACTTTTAAAGAAAAACATTTCTTTAATACACAATATTTGCATAACTTAAACCATTTTCGCAGCGCACGCAACGGAAGCTCTCAATAAGGAATATCGTTTGCCGTTTTTGCAACATTTTTCATTTATGCTCCGCTCCTATTGGTCGTAGCGTGATGTTATATAACCCCCACACCCCCTCGATAAATGGACTATCACACACAAAAAGAATTTTTCAAGTCCAACCAGTAGATCCTCTTAGGATCTACTGGTTGGACTTGAAAAATTCTCAGCGTTCAAACAAACAAACAAACAAACTCTTCAGCTTTATAATATTAGTATAGATAAAGAATCAATTAATAACAAAGAAAAAGAAATTACTTGAAATATAAATAAAATTAACCAGTGACAATGCTTACCTCCTTTAAGGTTAAAAAATAAAGATACATATGTGTTATCATGCAACATGATAAACTTTAACCTAAGTCGGAGTTAAGAGCTTATCCGAAGCCGCGGGAAGTTATGAACTTAACAAAAACTTAGCTCATGTTAACCGTATAACCTATAAACTTCTCGATTAAACCATTAAATTGATTTTCCGAAAGCGAGGGTAAAGTTTAACTTATGACGTTAAGATTTTGTAGCAATTTTTAAAGTACCTATGCAACAATATAATTATGTGAAAAGTTAGAACACTCTTTATCATAAAAATAATTTAAAATATAATTTATAATAGCGTTGCCAGTGTATATTTTTAACTAGAAACTTTCTAAGGTCATTGTTTAACAGGCTGCACTCATCATCGAATATTTCAATAGGTTCCTGTTTATAGGTTCATGTTACAACATGACATGATGATGTTTAACTAGCTTTAATACGCTGAAAAGATCCGCTGCTTATTACATGCTTAAAGAAGGAAATATAATAATCGTATATAGAAAAAATCTTAAGGTTCCACTAGTAACATCTCATAAGATTTACCGGTATACAGTTGCCTTGATTGCATCGACTCTCTCATTGTTGAGTCTGAGGCTCTGAGCCCTAATAAGTAGTTTCAACTTAATCCCTCTTTCGACACCCTCTTTACTATTAACAAATCAAATATGCATCCACACATTATTTACTCGTATCTATTCAATTGTTCATGAATCAGAATAGCTTTGATACCGAAAATCTGTCTGATTGAAATTAATGAGCACATTAAGCCGGGCGACAGTTCGCTGGTAAGCCACAAATCCGTCTAAGTGGTATCATTGTATCATTGAGTAACGTGAGATTGTTTATTAACCAATTCGACTGAAACTTGCTCGTGGATGCTTTGATACACGAGGGAATTCCAGTGAAGGTGAATTTCACCAACCGATCGCGATCAGCACATCTAACTCGCGTTTAACTGCCAGTTTCATCTGCTCTGAATCTACTCATGTTTAACGTCTGTTTTCAATAACACTAATGTTTATAAAAAAAACTGGCCAAGTACGAGTTCGTACTTGGCCAGTTTTTTTGACCATCGTAGTAGGAATGGGCCTCTTTTATTTGTATTATTTGTTTTAACAGAAATACATATTTTGTGTTAAGTTTGCTTTTCATAGTGTTTGTATAAATGACAAAGTTATATTTGCGGTTTTTTAATTATACTATTGTCTTTGCTGGGTCCACTGGATGCAAGACGCACGGGACCGGTCAATTTGGCTACACTTCGGGGAGCCTGTGTCCAGCAGTGGACGTCTTTTGGCTGAAAGACACAAAACGTTTCGGGATACGCCGTACAAGACGCAACCCAACACAAATTATTATTTTAGTTAGAGTAAGTAACATGGTGCCCGGACTGCCACTGAAATGCTAGTACTGTGAAGATTTGGCTACTCATTGACGACATGACTAAATAATATAACTTTTTAGTAGAGTGGATGATGATCCTAAAAATATTTATGGACTCACAGACATCTGCGGAGCCCAATAGAGGCACATTAGCCTTTCCTCAGCACTACAGAATAAGTTTAGTAAAGTTCAACTTACCCATGGCAAACAGGATGATGAGGGCTGACACGACCCAAGAGCACATCGTGACGTCACTACCGGCTCGGGTTACATTGTCAACTAGGCCGCTTGCTTCACATTGGGAGGACGAGTTCTGGAACAAACAGATCAGTGACATTATCAAAATTTAAATTTAACAAGAAATTTATGCTATTTTCTATAGCTGACATTGCGCGTTGACTTAGGTCCCCGTGAACCTATTTTGCTTAGAATAGTTCTTATACAAAGTCATCTTCATCCATGCAGTAGAAGTAATCGAGGAGCAGATATCGTTTTAGTCACACACAAGGCATGAGTTTATTTCTGTTAATCTTTCTTCCAATGTAATCGAAGAAACACATGAAGTACGAAATATCAGACTACTCCACCAAAACCTCATTAGTCTAATTTTTCGAATCGCTGGCTGGCACAACAGTACTTTAAATAAAACCAAAACCACACCACATTTGTGGAGTAATGAAACAAGGCGCTAAAGTTATAGAAAAGGCAGACAACCTATTTTTATGTTTTAAAAGTTCGGTATCTGGATGTTGATGAATAAAAACACAGCAATTAGATCACCAGTAAATATTCATCTAAAAAAAAGAGTGAAACATCCACAAAGACAAACTTAGCGGATTTAACAAAAAAGTAACTCCAAGTCTTAAGAAAACTTCACAAGTTTTGCAAACACTTTTTCTGTTCCGTTGGCACTTGTAAAGTTCTTATGAAACAAGAATTCTACAGATAACTTAATAAAAATGTAATTCATGTTTTCATTCGATTGTACAGCGTGTATTTAATTTTGTATAAGAATGCATACAGAGTAGTATGTTCAGTAGTTAGTGCCAGAATGTTTTCTTGTGTTAAATAAAACTAAAAACAAAGCTATATTGAACACAATTGAACAAAACAACATCCCTAGGTGTTAATATCTGAACAAAAATATTAATTGAATACGGAAAGCTTAATAATACACATTAATTAAAATACCGTAGTCCATGTTTAAAATAATTTGATTAAAACCCTTGTACTCATGTCAAAGCAATATTTGTAATGTTTTACAAAATTGTATCAAATGAGCTTACTTTTAGCCGCGACTTTGCGTGCGTGAAACAGATTTACATCAGCTTATGGGGATTAAGTCCCCATGCTCATTAGGAGCATTAGGGGAAGTGGAATTGGGGGAAATCCATTAAGTTCTGTAACAAGGTTTTTGATTCCCATGTGTTGCTTCACAATATAGAACGGAGCATTTGGTGTCACTTCCATTTCTTGACACGACAAGACTGTTAATTCTGACAGAGTAGATAATGAGGCTGGCTGCAGAAAACATTACGGCATTCTGCTTTAGTACTAAAGGTTCCAGTTTCATTAAGTCACGAAAATTATCTTCAAATAGAAATGAACAAAACGACTCAACCAAGGTTATACGTTTTCATCTATTTTGTCTCAAAACTCTGCTTACATACAGGATGTTAATTAACCCTTCACACATACGTCAACCAAGCATTCTGTACATCAAACTAAGTACCCCTATGCAATGTTTTTTCTGGAAAACGACTTTTTTTTTTGGGGTCTAAAATCTCATTTTACGGTAAAACTCAATGTAGCACTCTTAAAACATTGTGCTAGTGGATGTTTTAAATAGTGAAAGGGTCATGGAGGTAATTTAAGTAAAGTTATAACCTGAAAAACTAGTATTCATAAAAACAGCTACCTATGCAAAATTTAGAACTTGACCCCCAATATCTCCGTAACTAAGGAGTTTCTAGGTATGGTCTAGAACAAAAAAAAATATCGCAATGATGGGGAGAACAAGTGCACTTCGTTTGCGTTAAGGGTACTTTTACACCCTTTATACCAAAATAACATCTGTCAGTACCTACGAAAGCTTTTTGTTCCCTAACTAAGAGTAGGTGTGTCTTTAATTCCATCATATACTGCTAGTAATATGTTCAGTAATTAGATATTACTGAACATTGGCTTTACTATGACCGCTTAACTTCTCAAGAAGTTTGCCAAGTAAATACTAATACATAGTTGCACCATAACTGCACTATACTTGTTCAACTTGCTTATAATTACAAGTCATAAGCCATTTTTACGTGGTGGGTCATAAATCTGGGAGACAAGTTAGTAAAGAGAAGTGTGGCGGTGATAAATGAGTGCAGGCCACCCACCCCGCGCCCCGTGCCCTGCCCCCGCGCTCACTCCGTTTGTCTGGGGACTACTCTTAATTCAGCATTATGTGGTTGCAGTGTATAGGGAGATTTTTTGTGATAGTCCGTGTTATTATTTTTCATTTTTACCATTGCCATTACTGCGTGTTACTAGATTTTGTTGAACACAACACATTTACATACAAACATATATGATTTACATATCATCACATCAACAGCAACTTATACTATTTACATAAACATTATACTCGTAATGTGGGATGCCATGGTTGACCATAACTATTCAGTACTGAAGTCGCACGGTGACCGTTCACGTCATAGTGACGTGTAATCATGAGCGAGTGAGGTGGGAGTCAGCGCGCGAGCGTTGATGACTTTAGTGACCTTTTTTTGTGACATCTCGAAAAAAAAGTGTATGCTTAGAGTATATAATATTTATAAACTGTACCATAAGTATCCTGATACAGCTGTGTTTGTGCCTTACCATACTCTCTGCATTTTTCTCCTTCTACTGTTTGTGTTCTGCATGTGAACTAAGTATAGTGCTCACAGTTCTATTGGAATAGCCAATGTAGAACTGTGAGTACCCTAAGCAGGGACTTTCGGGCCTGTGGACAGTGATTAATGAGCTATGACTGATACATTTGCATATCTACACACCCGACAACACCTCTATAAAACATGCAAGTACCTAAAGCGTCTTGTAAAGAGTCATATTTTTACCATAATATTGAATACTTTCACTTCTAAATACTCTTGTATACCTACCGATGAATACCACGAACCGCGAAAACTTCACATAAAAACGTATAAGTTATGAGAAAGTTCATCAGAAAATATAAAAGTAAAATTAATAATGTACAGTTGTTGTGAAAGTTCGCGGCAAGTTTAAAGTAACCACAAGTACGGAGACGTCGACCCTGCGAGAGGGCGGCGAAATTAAATAATATGATTTATAGTTTAGCATACAATACATCGCTAAATTGTTTTAATAAATCTCATTAAACGATTTTTTTTTTGATAGAAATCAGCACACGTGGGAATCGCAAACAAGACTTAACTTAGCATGTGACCAATCGAATAGTAGAACTATTCCAAGCATAAACAGCCTATAATGTTCCCACTTCTGGATCTCGGACCTCATACCTGTACGAAAGAGTGAACTTTCTATCCTTTTCTAACCCTAAAAATCGGTTATGAACACCTGGTCCGACCGCATAGTCCGATCTATCGAACTACGTGAACTTTTTTTCCAGTTGATTCGATTAATCGAACCACATGTTTTTGAAATTCCTGATAGTTCGATCAATCGCACTACGTGAACTGGTAATCGTTCGTAAAGTTGGACCACGCGGTCCTAAGATTTAGTAGTCCGACTGGCAAGATTCTAAAATCGAACCAACTGGAAAAACCCCACCAAGTGCGGGTTTGGGACATGTCATTGAAATATTTAAAAATTGTATATTTCGTTCCGACTGTTGTGATGAAACCTATAACTTGTATATGAGACTTTTAAAAATATGTGTGCGTTCTAAGGAAATACACAATTCGCATAAGCATGGAAAATGTACTCGTATTTCTGAAGGACGAAGGAAAATAAAACAGAATAAACTAAGTTTTACGTCCGTCCGAGTTATTTCATAGAAACCTTAGATGTTATGATAAAACTTTGACTGAAATAGGATAACTTAGTTTCGTATGAAGAAGTAAAAAACTGAACTTCAACTTATTTGTTGTTCCAAGATTCTTGCCAGCCAGTAAACGCCGTGACTTACATGAAAACTTAGTACTGAATTAATAAATCAGTATATTTTAAATGATTTAGGTTAAAATCATAGATTTTAAATATACTAATTTAAATATACTAATTTCTCCGTCTACTTTAACCTTTAACCGTCTACTTTAATCAAATCCGGACTACTTTATAAAAAAATAAAAAATACTTACTTAAAAAACAAAACATAAACATACAATTATGGAGTTTAAGAAAAATAGTTAAAAAACTAAAAAACCCGGCTGAGAAAAAAACTTGTAAGCAGAACCGCCTGCTACAAAATCCGCAATTTTTCTTTGTTTTTTAATTTTAATATAGCCAGTGACACTCGCGCCATCAAGAAGAATCTAGTGACGTATATTTTATTCAAATCCCTTCATCCGTTTAGGAGTTATGACATACATACATACAGTATACATATATACATACATACAGTTATACACGCCAAACACATAACCCTCCTTTTGGGCTACGCCGCAGTCGGGTAAAAACGGAAACGGACACCAAACTTCTTTTAATTCTGTTAAATACATCTGATGCACTGGAAGCACTCTAAACTACCCTCCTTTTAATTCAAATAAACGAACGGATACCCACTTTTATGAAATAACTACGATTTCAGTAAAGTTTTTAAAACTTTTCCGAATGCAGATAAAATTTTAAATCAGGCTCTCTGCTTTTGATTTCGTCACCGCTTCGACGCCATTGGAAAGTTCCAGAATATTTCAAAGATGATGGTTTTAATTTCAACACTTAGATGAAATGTCCAGTCATTTCATCGAAGGTTAATCCTATAAATCGTTGATAAGATCCGTTTGATGAACTTAGGGTGAAGGGCGTTTTATCATAGCTTTTTGTTTTTATGACAGCGCTGTTGGAAGTATGAAGTCAATTTGGGACTAGAGGAAATTGGATTATTACAGTTTTTGTCAACGGTGACCTCTTTTTTCGAGACAATTTTTTTTTACTTGAGCTGTTCCGGCTGCCATTTATACTCGTAGATCATTGGCAGTCGTTACAGGTAGTCGTAGTGACCTGAAAGGCAGACAACTAGGTTAGACTGGAAGCCGTCCCCAAAATAGTTGGGAAAAGGCTACGCAGAGGATAATGACCTCCTAAACTATCTTAAACTTCCAACCAAATAGTATTAAAGGTTGTCAAAGGGAAATGAGACTACGGATCAACTAGAACTGGCAAACCGACATAAATCCGATTTAAAAACACCACAAGCCAAGTTAGTCACCGCAGCTCCTTAGTAATCGGTTTATAGCCAGTGTGGCAATGGGGAGTTAAACACAGTTTGACCCATTAACCCGTTGACTAATCTTGTTATTCGTCTGTCTATTGGTAGATTGGTCAATAATTAAATGACTTAAGCTAAGATATACGGTTCTTCTGTTGATAAGGTTATAGGATGTTGAGTCTCTTGACCTATCTCTAAAAACACAAATTAACTTTTTTATGATCTGCCTAGAATTTTCACAAATTTGGTTGGGTTAACCTCCATTCTATCCACCTAAATACCAATATTTCACTTTGTGCGACTGTCTATCTGACGTCACGTCGACAATCTTCTGCCGGCTATTACTTCCACACACAGCGACAACTTGTTTTAAATTGACATCTATGTAAAAACAAGGTACAAGTTGCTATTTCCTCTCCGGAAAAGTCATTCGTAAAATAAAATAGACAAAGTTTTTCACTCATTATTTTTGTTTATTAGTACAATCTGCAATGTATTTAGGTTTAATTGTCCGTTGAACCGGCACCCTCTAGTGGACAAAACGTAATGTGTAAAAAATAAAATTGGAGATTTGATTTGATTGGTACATTTCCAAAACATTGCTCAAATTTAGACAAGAAATCATGTGTTCAAAAATATTTAACACCAAAATTCCAGCAGTGGTAATTCACTGTTTTTTACACGTTTATAGGTACCAACCTAAGCACTTTAATAAGATGTGACTGCGGCTTATCTTTTTCAGCAACCTGAAAATTTGTTGTATACTTTTTCAGCGTCGTTTCTTTTTGTCGTTGTCGGGTTTTAGTTTTTAACTTTTTTTTTGATGAAAATCCAAATCAGAAACAAAATAAAACGCTGAATGGCTACTGCTTGAGACCATTAAAGACAAAGTCACATACATACCAAGGCACTCACTCATCCGCAAACACACCAATTGGCTCACTCTAATGCACCCTCACGTGAAGTGTGAATTCAAACTTCAATGGTCGCTTCACACAAACACACGCACATATACACGTACAAAACAAACACACACAAACCACAGCAGACTGTCTGAAAGACTTTTTTCCTTTTCCACTCCAATCTGCTTTTGCAATGTCTCCTATTTGTCTGGGCTCTAAAAACCAACATATCACTGTATCGCCACCACAATCTTAGCACGTCCTAGTAAAGGTCAAATTACCTTGATCTGGTCGCAAATGTAACACTATAGATATCCAAGCCACTCGTGAGGCTGAGGGATCAATTATGCATGCCATGACAAGAGATGGGGGTTTTAATAATAAAGGGGATCTATTCAAAGTGACGGCAGATTTGAATCGACTAATTATTTAAGTCTGAAATTCGGGATCGGTTTTAGAACTTCAAAAAAATAAAAAACATGTTTAATAAAAAATGTTTATTGCTTCAACCTAAATAACTTTCGCTAGCTACAATTAGGAGAACCCTTTTAAGCAAATACTATGTTTGTATTAGGATGCTCCGTCCTTCCCCAGATTATATAATTGTTATTAAGTTAAAACATGTACAAATAAGAATTAAAAAATTAAAGAATGGTATGGATTCACAGTTTTTATTTTTATTTTAAAGGGTGAGAGTTAATATGAGAGTGCGCACGTTTTTGCATTCGAAGTAGGTTACTGGTTACATTATCTCAAGTTCTTTATTGAAGATTGTATAAATTGGATGATTGCGAATGAAGACTTTACTAACTCAGTTGGAGCAACCGTGTTTTTCCTTCCGCCTTTATTTTTTAGTCTCATGTGGGTTGAACGAAAGAGTTAAATGCTTTGTCAGAATTATATTAAGTATGTAAAGCTTACAAAAGGTCTGAAATCTGGTAAAGGTTCTCGATTGAAAACCGAGAGGGTTTAAAAAGCATAACTCTTAGGAGGGATCTCTGAGCCCTCTCGAGGTACTGCTACCAATCATTTTGAGACCGGGATCCAGTCCTGTATAGGTGTAAAAAACAGGTGATATTGTGTTAGTTGACGAAAGTGTTTAAATTTTCATGTTATAAGCTGTCTATGTTTTACGTGTTCGTGACAAATCCTATAAATATTAAAAGACTCCTATACCACTATATTATTCTAATAACTCTAGTGTAATTATATTTTGAGTAAACTAGTATTTATTTCATAACAAAACCATCAAAATCAACCGCCGACAGCTACACTATAATTAAAATAACTTGTTAGGGCGCAGACGCAGACATAGCGAAGCAAGGGAAATTGCTTTGACCATCCCATGGGGACTATCCATTCAATGGGGTAAAAAGTGGAGTATTTTTCCCTTTTTCGACGCATTTCTATGGTGGAAAACTTCCCTTGTACTGCCGCGAGAATGAATGGAAACGAACTGGCCGACTACATTCATTGCAAGAGTCATGGCTCAAGTTACCCATTGTACTTGTAGATGAAATCGTAAACTTTAATTTTGTTTGTGGACGTTTGACCCTCCGATATATTATTAAATTGTCGGCTTTGGAATGGTGAAAGTTTTTACTAACCGACCGCTTAGAATTTGGAAAAGGTAAACATTTGCTTGTTTTTTCTACCTGTGAGTTAAAAAAACTTTTACAATGTTATCAATTTTCAAAATTTCACATTTACTTATCTGCAGAAGTGTACGGAATAGTTTGTTTTAGAAATATTTGGAAAAAATAAGTGCAATGGTCATATGTTATCCCCAAAATACAGCTATATTCTAAATATGACGTAACATGTATTTATTGCCAAGTCATATTAGTTACCTAAATTCTGAAATACCTATATTAAAATTCCCTCATTTAAACATCTTTCTCATGGTATGAACAAACACATACTGCCTTAAACAATAACCATTACAGAGTACTAACATAGCTAGGTGTACGCACACACATAGCCGACCAAGTAATAAGCCGCTATACATAAACACGAAGTTGTATTAGATATTAACCGGGAAGGTCGCATATGCCTAGACGTCGCCGCAAAATTATTAATATGTCATGTCCCTTGACAAAAAGGTATTACGTGCGTTAAAGATATTGATCTCGTCTTAGGGAAACATGTTGTAATCAGGCTTGTTTGTCTTTCATTTGACATTTACTTGTCTAGTTGGTAGAAACATATTACTTGGGGTTCTTGGGTAGCATGTCCGTAGTGCTACCCTCATCATGATCCATCTATTACTATTCTTATATTATCATCAGCCATTTGTGTCCCACTGCAGGGCAAAGGCTTCCCTTCCCACTTTCCACTTATCCTAACCCAGTGCTCCGGTTTCCCAATCCCTGCAAATCCAGTTCGTCCCAGCATCTCCTTCTGTGCCTTGCGAGTTATAGATTGCTGTTGTTTGGTACACATTGCGTGGTTGCTTTGGCACATATTGCCTCTAGCGTGCAGCAGATGTCGCCAGCCCAGTTCCATTTGAGATTAGCAGCCGTGTGACCGGCAATTTGAGATACCACGCTCCATTGCTCGCTGACAGACCCCGAGTGCGGACTTTTGATGCTTGGTTAGTGACCATGTCTGTGCTCCATAGGTAAGGGGAGGAAGATTGCACATGTCCAAGAGTTTTCTAATCCGGGAGAGAGGAAAAGATCCCTTTATTATTTGTTTCATCGACCAATAGCTCTTTCAGGCGTTCTCGGTGCGTTGAGCAACTTTTTTATCTTGGTTTGACTGGAAGGAGGCTATTTAGCCAAGGTAAATGTACTCATGAAGTCAATCCTCATAACCGTTACCATATGATGCATGATCCAAATGCTTTGTTTTTGTTGTTTAATCGTCAAATGATTCCTCCCGCTCTGGCCAGAGCGGAAAGGAGTGTCCGACTTCAACTGACTAAAAACCACTTAACTAAGAAGAAACATCTTAGTTATTTGTGTCCGGGGCTGCGGTATCTCTTTCAAACAACCCACAGCCACAGCTGGTCATCCATCTGCCTAGCCTAACTGTTTTGGGGTTCGGCTTCCAGTCTAACCAGACACAGTTGAATACCAATATTGTACATGGAGCGACTGCCTATCTGACCTCCACGATATGGTAAAATACCCTTTGGTAAGACTGAGTGTCAGACTTTCAGGCTACTGACTGCCAAAGATCGATATGGCAGCCGGGGCCAACGGCAACGGAGAAAACTCGGTATGTAATCCACGAACTATCCTAAGCAAGCATGGCTTAACCTAAAGATCGACTGTAGTGGCACTTTATTATTAAGCCACAAGCTCCTCAGTATACCTTTACGGTACTGAAATATATTTTTTTCGATAATATCTTTAATACGATTTTCTAACCGCGCCTTTTGTCCAGTGACGTCAATAAATACCGACATGGTCAATTTCTCTTAACTTTAATACTTTAATGTGAATCGTATTGACATCGAACACGGTAACATGGAGTAATATACTAGTAAAAATTTTATATATGTTCGTTGGTTGATAGTATTTAATAACTTACGAGGGCAACTTACAATGATTGGTTGTGGGCAATGTAGATTGTAGGTGTACGGTCACCTCTGTTATTTATTTATTTATTTATTAGGTTAACCAACAATTGTTTACACAATACATTTTTCACAAAACATTGGATATAGGTACATTTATAAGCGCAACAATTAATTATAGGCTAACACCACATGCACTATTTGTGGTTATAATATGTATAATAATCAAACAATAACGGATTGATAAAAAAATATATATATAAAATATATATATAAAAATATATATAATTATACAAAACAATAAAAGATAAACTCATCAATAAATAAGAACATTATTTAAATTTAAAGCAGAGAAATGAATTAAAATTAAAAGCACAGATTGATGGACTAAATTATTAATTAATTAATACAATTACATTTCGACATAACAAATAATCAAATCAAATAAAATAGGTAAATAATAGCAATGTAAAAAATAAAATAGGTAAATAAATGTAAATAATAAAATGGTAATGTTAGGCAGAGGTACATCAGTATCTTTTTTTGAGGTTACAGGCGTGATGTTATGAGGGTAACCTTCAACTTATGAAAATATATTTACAGGACTCCAATCTGTATCAATTTAAACGGTCTTCATTAAAAAAAAAAAATTATGAACATTCTTTCCATTCTCTCGAGTCTCTAGAGGGTTTTAAAGCGAACACTAGGAAAGTATATTTTCAAACAAAATACATATTTTACTACAAAGTTACCAAAATCTACGCTCCGCTCATGACGAATTCCCTAATTACTCATTTGAACTCGTAGACGTGCTACAGCGTAGCAGCGCTACGAGTGTCGTAGACCTTCGCGTCGTCACTTCGGTATAAATAATATAATACAGAATTGAACTTAAATGATGATTAATAATTTACTTAGATTTTTTATATAATCCAAATGTACCTTGGTTGCTATTTAAATCGCACATTTAAATTTTTCAGTTTTTTTTTCACATGTGCCGTAAGACATTATTCGGTCTAGTTGCAGTAGTTCTTGAAATAGCAAAATATGCGACATAAAAGAGAACCTGTGACGGACGGACAGTCGGGCAACAAAGTGATCTTATAAGTGTTCCGTTTTTGTATCGTGGGTCCGTTCACAAACATTTAAACTCACATAAACAAATACCCAGACCAGGAACAACTATCTGTAGGTCATATAAATATTTGTTCCGTGCGGGAATCGAACCCGCGACACGCAGCGCAGCAGTCCATTGCCTGACCAACTGCGCCAACCGTGCCGTATTGAGGTACACAACCCTGAAAATGTGATAATATAAGCACAATGTACTTTTTTTGTGTGTACATGCGCGTATTACTCGTAACCGGTCTGCGTTCTGTGTGAGCTGATGTTAAACGTCAATCTCGCAACAAGAATATGTAAGGGTGACCAGTCTCTCCCTACCCGCATGAGAATAAGACGTCAGTTAAGGTATGCGTGTCAACAATTCAGCCTTTTTTCCTTGTAAGTTTAATAATATCTTTTCAGGTTAAGCCCCTCTTCTGAAGTTGCCATATACAGGCTTTTTTTGGCTTAAAAGGAGGCTGCAATCATCAACTTGTTGTTTCTTATGTGGTTTACGAGTAAACATTTTCTTTTTAAGCACAATTATTTAACAACACATAACAACATATTTTAAATACTACGAATTCACGACTTTTAAAACTTCTAAAACTTCTATTCGAACAAACGAAGAGACAATAAATACAAACGAAATGCACATTAACAACAAACTAGTTCGTTGACCTGGATATCGTCGGTTCAGTTCCGAGTCACATCACGTTGGATTTATGAGGTCCATCAGTAACAGTGTCAGATCAGTGATTGTAACTAAATGACCGAGCTGAATGTATTAACAAGACTAGAATTTTTAGTATACTCTACTGAGTTCACCAGTAAACTAACTGACCGTTAAGTCATAAATTTGTTTAATAGAATTAGGTTTATGCATGTTTTTTTTAACTTGTTGGTTACATTATTACGTATTTATTGAATATCACAAAAATATAATTCAAATAAAAAAATAAGTTTAAAAACTAAAACCCGACTACGAATAAAAACGCAGACTAATAAAACCGCGGTCTTAAAAGTATTAAACAAGAAAAGTCGTCTAATAAGTAGATAATTTGATAATTATTATAGAGGACAGTCGTAGTCGCATGCCACCTTGCTAATGTCAACTGCCAATGCCATCTGACTTCTGCATCAATGAGAACGCCATTAAGGCGCATCAGGTATATCAAAGGCATGCGACTAGTCTGCGTTTTTATTCGTAGTCGGGTTTTAGTTTTTAAACTTATTTTTAATTTGTCCTTAAGTAATTACATAAGTTATATCAAAACCTGTTTTCGAAGATTTAAACCGAAACTCAAGTTTGTGTCAAACTGGGTCCTATCACCGAACTTTGTCAATGTTCGGTGTTCACACCCGGTAAAAAACCTGCCAGTACAGGTTTGACTGTATCTTCATTGAGAAATACCGGTATAAGCAAGTGTGTACAAATATACATAACAACAAGGAAAAAATAAATCCCATTTTAAGAGTTAGTCTCAAAACTACATCATCAGACTATAATGTTCCCACTGCAGGGACTCAGACCTCCTGTCCAGGAGAGTGATGGGCTGTAATTTACCACGCGGCGTCAGTTCCGGTTGGTAGATGTCACATGTTTTCGAATTTTTTGATTCTAAGACATGCCGGTTTCCTCACGATGTTTTCTTTCACCGTTTTGAGAGCAACGGTGATGAAATAAATTACATAAAGTAATGCGCTTGCCTGGGTTCCAATCCACGACTTACTGTTTGTAACTAGGGGCCGCCACCACTGGGCCACCTCTACTCAAAATTACATAATTGTGTTTAAATTCATTCTCGATTAAGACCTACTTTGGTACTAAAAGCTTAAAACTCCTATTTCGGTCGTGACATGCCAATTGTCTATTGGGCTGGGCCGTTGACCTGATTACCGGGACTAATGTGCAGTCACCGCACGTAACGTGTTCACGATAGTTCTCCGCTGCTGCTCGTTGACGACCCGACTGATGGAGAATGTGACTGACGTCGAGCCAGGCTTGAGGAAGAAAGATTGGATAACTTCTTAAAGTCTAAGTTGTTTTTAAAACAAGAGGGTTGTAACCCCTCAGCGGTTCGGCATTTTGCTAAATATGTTCAAGTCCCTTATAAAAAGGGGCTAGCCTATTACCATCAACCGTCAACAATTTTAATCTCTGTGCTGCTACTAAAAGATCACAGCTTTTGTTCCGAGAAATATCGCTGAATCCTCCTTTAAGCTGAACAAATACAATTATAGTATTGAACAATTCTCAATCCATTAGCCTCGCTAACCAACGTTGATTTATTAATTAAACTGTTTGGTATTCTGATAACCCCGTAATATCAAATGATATTAGCGATACCAGCGGAAACAAGAGTTACTCGTAAGCCTCTCCACCGACCCATTATATATCCATTTCAGTTCAGCGACTATCGCCGCCGTGGGAGGGTTAACATCTGGTGTTTTTCTTACCCCAACACATTATTCAAATTACGTAAGTATAAGTAAAATTATATGTAACACTTAGCTCGTATAAATACTATGTGAACAAAGTAAGAATAAAATCGAAAGTTATTCCGAACTCGTATTAAGTGCGAAAGAATACACGAAAACCGGAATATAGAAACGGAAGCAATAGTTAGAGGTTCCGCTGTAAATGTGAACGATAATATTTGTTGTTACAATCGTACAAACATTTTATATCTAGAGGACTGTTTTGATTGCCCGAGAGATTGTTGTTTTAAGATGTGAGCAGATTCTCAAGTAGCTGGAGTGCGCCAATAAAGTGAACCATTAAAGCGTAGCTATGAATAGCTGGCTAGCTATCATAATGCAGTCTCGGGAGACTCGTAAATCAACTAACCAAGACCGAGCATTTATTTGGTTGAACAATGTTATAACGTAACTAATCCTTTTGAAAGTGGTTTTAAACTTAGATTTCAAACTCCGAGAGAGATAACCCGAAGTTTGTGGTGTCTGTGGTAAATATTGATAATTTTGAACATAAAACAGAATGGAGAATTTTTTTAATTTAGTTTTCTGTAATAAGTTAACTTATTACATTCAATAAACCGCCAAAAATAATATCGCCTTTTTAAATAAATAAATTACTTAAATTCTTTATTCATCATTTCCATTTCCAGAATTATATTAGGTTCGGCATCCAGTGTAACTGGGTACAGTTGAATACCAGTAGTTTACATGGAGCGAGTGCCTATCAGACCTTTACAACCCAGTTAATATTTAGTAATACTAGTACTAATACCCCTTGGTTCCCCTTGGTACTGATTGTTAGACTTTCGGCCACTGACTACCTGTAACGATTGTCAAACATCTACATTACCAGCCGGAGCCAACAACTTAATGTGTTTTGCCGAGGCAAGAAGGAAACTTGGTATGCAATTTGTGGTCACCCATCCACGAACCAACCAGACAAGTGCGGTTTAACCTCAAGATCCACCCAAGCGACTGTATTAATTTAGGCACTACGTCCAAATCTACAATCATTAAAAAAAAATCACATAACATAACAACACGCCTGTAATCCCCGAATTGCCATATCACTTTTATAATCAATATCTCAAAATAGACATTAAAAGTCGTTTTAAACAAAACTAGCGGACGTCACGCGGTTTCACCCGCGTAGTTCCCATTCCCATGTTAATACAGGGATAATAAGTAGCCTATGTCACCCGGAGATAGTGTAGCTTCCTTACTGAGCAGTGAAAACAAATAAAACAAGAAACGTATCAGCTACTTATCGTACCGTAATATAGTACAAGTCCGACTGAAGGAATGTTTCATAATGGTGTGAATGGCCAGTTCGCCACTCCGGCTCCGGCCTGATAACAATCTATGGCACTAGCAAGTGCAAGTTATGCGAGTGGCCCATTATGCTATTGACAAGGGTTGAGGTCGCGTGTGTTTGCTGTTTTAGAGGAAAAACAGGGGGTGTTCTATAGTGAGCTCCGTTGTTAAATTATTATAAGTAGTACCATAGTTTATTTGAAAGACTTATCTTCACGTTAAACGTTATTTGAAATTATATTTCTGATTAATGGTACTATAAATTTATAGTTACTTCACAATACGACTTGGCCATTTTTTCTTAAACACCCGCCTGTTTTTGCGGACTTTAAGAGAAATAAAATTGTACTAGCGATTCCTAATGAGTTAAGTGGTGTAGTAATTAGCGTCAGAGCATAACTTAAGCCCGCGTTAGTACTGCATTAACACGATAAGTTAAGAGTGCATAATTTGCACATTTGCTTTAAAATAGCTACTACACTACTACTTACTTGCCTCACTGACACTTGCTTGTTTTAATGACCCTCCTTTTGAGATTCGCCACAGTCAGTTAAATCGTACTTTGATGTATAAAAGCGATGAAAAGCATGCTTATTCAAATTATAATTTGGAAACTATTCAGCAAATTTTGACACATGCAGCCAAAATCTCGCATAAACATGTTTTAACAATGTTTGTCGGAAACGTGCATTGTTTAGAAAGTTAGTGAAACCCTGCGTTCCGTATAAACAGGGGTTACAAATTACATAGGTACCATTAGCCAGCCGCGCTGTTCCTAGTCATTAATGACGCACATATTACAGCTCTAGATGTGATGCTGTGCATTTGACACACTTCCCCACTACCCACACCTGGGATACAGCGGCTTAAAATGAATATCAACGATTACCTTTGTTTATTAATATAATAAGTTATGAAAATACTGGAGGCTAGAAAAATGAAGAAGGCGTTATGAAAAATTATACTAATAATGTCAAAATAACGGCATGCTTTTGGGATCAAATCGAAAACAATTAATGTCAGCTGACAAAATATACAAAACATTAAAAGTAACCTCACATTTTTACGTAAATTCAACAACCGAATACATTTCCTCGTACATAAACTCAATATCAAAATTTCATTACGGGTGCACTCATAAAGATTTTAACCCTGCATTCCGCCGGTCACATTTAATTACTACGTACCTATTTAAACGCGATTTTTTCGTGCCTTTCTTTCGCACAAACGGTGGTATCGGTTTGCAGGAGAGGGATGGACACAGTGGATGGTAACAGAGCGCGTTTGCCGAACACCCGCCGGCGGTGGCGGCGCGAGGCTGACTAAATCTGTGTCCCTCTCAAGCCAGGTCAGGTCAGACGTAGAGCCGCGTCCAGAGGGCGAACATTTCCTGAATAAATTGTGTAAATATTTTAACATGGGCCCGGTGTTTTCAGCGGCAATTTGACGGGACGCGGTTCGTTCTAACAAATTCGTAGCTGTCGGAACGAATTTTATTGTGTCCGATTTATTTGGCCGCATGTGTAAACACGTAAGGATCAAACGCGTTCGACTAATTTCATTTTATGTTTCAGTTTAGAGGATTAACCGTTCATTTATAAAAGATTTGGGATTCAAAAGTAAACAGCGGTCCCAAAATACTCGAATGATTTTATGGTAAAATGGTTTACAATGAGTTAATGTGTTCTTATATTCAGTGATATCAACACATTACAGTTGGTTTGTCATGCTAAGCATAAGCTTTGTAGGAGTAGGTTAGGCCAATTAAAATTATATGTTAAACTTTTAATAGGTACTTAAACACACACAACGAAGCAGACACTCATCAATCGATTTAGAACAACACCTATATTTATGTGCCAAGTCAACACTGAACGACGTGTCACGAATAATCGAAAGTATTCTGAATGTTGGTATAAGCACTCGGCGTTTGTGAACTCCACCGCAAAGGGGACTCAAGCAAACAATCGTAGGAAACCCAATCAGCCGTCCGTATGGATGCAGCTTAAGCCAGCATCCCGCGCACACACGCGCACCAATCAGCACACACACAACGCTGTAAGCCTGAGCAACATTTGATACATCCGCGTATGTGTGAGTAACAAAGTGTTCGTGTGTATACAGGACGTTGCACTGTGTTGGTTTCCCTGAAAATGGCCGCCGTGGAGAGCGCGCATGCGTCTGAAAACCATTCATCAAAGCTGCTAAAATTTTGAATGTGAATCGAATTTGGCCTTTACGGTGTGAACGAAAAAGGGTATAGCTGACTTAGCGCAAGATATGGATTAAGTTGGTAGTAAACATGGCGGGTTTTTGAAGTTCGGACTTGAGTAAGGTAAAGGACACTTCTTGACGTTGGTGGCGTATAGAGAATTAAAATGAGTGCTCGCACAGCGACGAACTTAAAGCGCGGTTAACGATAGATGCGCTGTATACGACGTGCTGTGCAAGTTCATATTCTTGCCGCTGCCTTGTTCACGGATTCCGCATTTTTCTTCAAAAATTTAATCAATTTCAATTACACCATTTACAGGCAATTTTGTATTGCTGAACCGTAAGAATAAAAAGTGCTAAAAGTAAACTGAATAAAATATTATTTTTATTCCAAACTCTATTTAATTAGTAAAAATCTAGGGAAACCAATATAAGTGGACGTGTACCTCGGTCATCAAACGAATCGCAACGGAGATTGTAAAATTTTACGTTTGATCCCCTTCAACGAGTTGAGAAGAAATCGTTTGACAGCTGCTACTACGAAAACTGTGTACAAAAATCGACGTTTATTTGTTGATGGCATAACTTCGGTGAATACTTCGACCCATATTCAGCTTAAAATCAGATAAGCACGCTGGGGACGAATGATGGAGGTCTGGTGATGCAACAAAAAAGACGCCAGGGTATACTATTGTTCAGAATGGACACAACATGCTAACTGAATTGATCTATTATCAATCGAAATTAAGAAAAAAATTACACTAGATAAAATGTATAATTCTAGCGACTATTAGGAATAATTAAATGATCACATTTTGAATAACTTTCAGAAGGATTGTAAAGTAATAAATGAAAATCTATGTAGATTTTAATATGAACAGGAATAGGTGAGAGCAGCGGTGGCCCAGTGGTGGCGGCCCCGACTTATGAACAGTGAGTCGCGGGTTCGAACCCAATCAGGCGCAATTTTTGTGTAATTTATTTCATCACCAATGCTCTCAAAACTTTAAAGGTAAACATCTTGAGAACATGTGACATCTACCAATCCGCACTGGGCCTGCGTGGTGGATTACAACCCATCGCTCTCCTAAAGAGGAGGCCTGAGTCCCTGCAGTGGGAACATTATAGGATAATGACGATGATGAGGAATAGTTTCAATTTGACAGTTGAACCAACAAATTGTACAACTCGAAGCCAAATCATTTCTAGTCATAACATCGTAGTAGTTCTCACAATTTGAGATGACCACTATCCCGGGGCGGTGCACTCGCCACTCTATTCGTTCAGCGGAATTGCACACACGATCAGCATCTTAACATTTACGTCACATGCTGCGCTCTTGAAACGTGCGAATTGACCCATCGACGATGGGAGATGACATTGAGTAGTGCTTATCTGCACTTCACTATGGATGTGTTGTAAGGATTGTGACACCCGAAGCGTACATTAAAATTATTATAAAGTAGTTTGAATATAGACTGGCCTGTTGGTCTAGTGGTTAGTGACCCTAACTGCTATGCCGGGGGTCGTGGGTTCGATTCCCACCCAGGACAAATGTTTGTGTGATGAGCACGATCATTTGTTCTGTGTCTGGGTGTAATTTATCTATAATATGTATGTATTTAGAAATATATAAGTATGTTTATCAGTTGTCTAGTACCCATAACACAAGCTCTGCTTAGCTTGGGACTAGATGGCGTTGTGTGATAGTTGTGGAATATTATATTATATTAT
The DNA here is from genome assembly GCA_932274075.1 of Diarsia rubi. Taxonomy (NCBI): domain Eukaryota; kingdom Metazoa; phylum Arthropoda; class Insecta; order Lepidoptera; family Noctuidae; genus Diarsia; species Diarsia rubi. The sequence continues at coordinate 24,113,225 of OW026412.1, forward strand.
AATATGCACCGTTTTCAGATGCTTAAAGCAGTGCATATTTTAAAACATATTTTCTAGAATGCAGAGAGGCGATGATTATGATCATTCAGACCTATAATAGATACATTAGCTTTAATGCTTTGAACTAATTAATGACTACAATGTAATGTACTAGAAAGAGTAGGAACCGAAAACTATAAAGTGTGCGCTTGACTAAATTTGCTTGTTGCCACGAAATTGTACACACCGCATCCAACCAAGCATTAAAAAACCAGTTTATGCCGATCTGTTATTGTTCGGAAATATATGCAAAGCGAGTCCATGTTATACTGGAAAAGTAGAGCTTGATGTATCGTCGTCTGTACGAAGGTATTCAAACTGACATGAATCGATGCATTTAGTATTTTAGTAGCGTATCTGATAAATGACCTGCACAGCTCCCTGTATATTGTAAAGTGTAGACCTACTGCTACTAATCTATCTGCGGTACCATTGCGCTAGCCTGCGGTGGCGTATGGCAGGAGCAATTTATCACGCGGCCGCTGCTCTGCGGTCGACCAATTAGTGCATACACACGTGTACAAGCAGAGGGGGGACGGAGGGGAGGGGTGTCGTACGGATATAAGCGTTATTATATTTTTGATGATGATTATAAGCCTGGATGAGTTTAAATGTTGGAAACTACACACTGTTATTGTTGGGGTTCAATGTAACTGGTGCCGAGAAACATAACGAAACATCACAACCGAATAGACAAGCACAGTGTACCCATTAGTAAAGTCAGCACCACCAATATGTATACACTACGTAAAGAAGCAAGTTTCGCCTACCGTATTGATTTCATTTTCATGTTTATAACGAAATTAATATTTTGGAACACATATTATCATAAAGTAGGTCATATCTCAAAGATGTAATCGTTTTATTCGCGCGAAATTCGCGTTTGTACATATTATTGCTCGTGACTGTACATCCACATTTCACTAGTAATTGTTCCTAATTTAACAGGGAATGAGCCTAAACTAGTCGGGACCAAAAATCCTTACTTTATTAATATTATAAATGCGAAAGTACTGTCTGTCTGTTTGTCGCCCTTTCACGCCAAAAGAAAAGAATAGATTTAAATTAAATTTGTAACACAGATAGTCTAAAGCCTGAGAAAGAACACAGGCTACTTTTTAATGCAAAAAAGGATTGTAAGGGGTTGAAAGGGAGAGGTGATAACTTTTAATCGAAATAACCGACATCGGTCGAGATAACCAACATTCACGCGGACGAAGTCGAGGGTATCAACCATCTACACTAATATTATAAAGAGCACTAATATTATATTGTAGCGAATAGGCTCCGAAACTACTGGACAGATTTGAAAAATTCTCTTCACCGTTGGGAAGCTACACTATCGACGTCCGCTAGTACCTACAATAAAAAATGTGCTAAAGTATCTGTCAGTGTTTTATATTGTACTTTCCGTGCCTGTTTCACCTCACCTTAACTCTGCACCTTCACGCTGCTATGCAAAGTCTGCGTGTCCTTCAGTTATTTCGACCCAGAGATGTTTTCTGTCCAGCACGTGTCTTGACTAGTCATTCTCTACAATAGAGAGGTTTACTGACTTAAAAAAATATAATTCTAATTAGTCTGTCTGTTGGATTATCGAAAAATATTGAATACGTATTTTTTGTTTTATCATATCAATAAAAATTGACGAAGATATAACGCGTCAAAGATTTGAGTTGGGTTGTGACGTCACTGACCCGTAAAAAATGACATACTAATGTTTTAGAATATCACGTCACACGAGTTTTCAAAGCACTGTATTATTTTCATTGTTTGTTTAATATTTTTTGGAAATCTATTTGACGGACTAATTATTTTTTTTTAGTTAACTACCCTATTATCACGATACATTCTGACTGCTTCACATTATGGTTATTTATCTTGTAAATTTTGTAAAAAAAATACAATAATTTAAATATACAGGGTGGAATTTTGTAATACCCACTGGAGGGTTAGTACTCTTAATACTGCAGATATAAAATTTTACTCAAAGGAAACATTCCTTTATGTTTGAATAGAAAGCAAACGGCATTCAAAGATTTTCGAAAATTCTCTTCTCCCACACCCGGGAATCGAACCGGCTAAAATCTGAAAAAATTATACCCTATACTTTTATTGCATCGATCGTTAGGGTCACTTATAGGGATGAAATCTCTCTAACAAACATGATAAATTAAATGAAAGGAAAACAGTTAGTTTACAGTTTACCATTTTTTGTAAATAATTAAATTAATTTAAGATTTCCTGGTTTTCCTTTTTTTTCCAAAATTTTCTATCTGCAGTATTAAGAGTACTTTCCCTCCAGGTGGCATTACAAAATTCCAACCTGTATATGTATTTTGTGCACCCTTGTTTTTTACCCGACTGCGGCGAAGCCCAAAAGGAGGGTTATGTGTTAGGCGTGTATGTATGTCCGTTTCTTTGGTCCCTCATAATTCCTAAATGGATGAAGGGATTTGAATAAATTATACGTCGTTTGATTTGTATTAATGTCGCGAGTGTCACTGGCTACATTAAAATAAAATAAAAAACAAATTAATTTACGGATTTTGGGAGCCATATCACGGATTTAAAAGAAAAATTCGTTTTCCATCGAGTAGGGAATCATAATGAAGGGTTTTAAAAGGAAATTACAAACATATTTAACATTTATATGTTTAAAATAAATTAATTCAAAATCACAAATCCTATAAACAAACACAACAGTTAAATTATCTGCGATCAATTTTACGCAACCAACGAAAGAACAAACACAAAAGAACTAAAAACATCATTAAGTTTTTTCAGTCGGGTTTTTAGTTTTTTTATTTTTTGTTCGTAATCTTCGTAAAATTCTAGATACGAGATTGATTGTATCAATCACGTACCTAGAACTTCAAACAAAAAACTACACAAAGCAAACTCCAAGCATCAGATAGGTATTGTTTACCTCAAAAGTTTATCTATTCCAACAGGAGAAATTCTGCTTTCACCTTGTAATTCTACACTAGTTGCAGGGTATCAAATTTACCGTACAACACAAATGGACAATATTTATGTCTCTTTAAATAGCAATTATCTTGATATTACAACTTAGTCGTTCTATTTTCTTTGCTATTATTAAATCCTCGGAGCCCCGGAGTGTCGTAGTACTACGAACGTCTACGCTTTGCTACGTCACAGCACCTCGCAACCAATCGATTACTATAAGCTACTCAGCGGAATTAAATGAGCTACTTGAATTCCTTAATTTAAAAACAAAAAAAATATTGGAGTGGATATAATCGGGGTTGGCATTTTAGTGGATATATGTAAAGTGATGCTCGACAACATCTATTAGCGATCGAAAATTGTGTCACCATTAAACATTGGGCATATTTCCAATCATTTTGTTTAGAGAAGAAGAAGAAATGCTAGATTATTTTAATACCAAATTAAAGGTATGTACACAACTTTCTGACCGCTCCATATTTAAATACATTAAGTAATCCGAGTTGGTTCAAAGTAAGTAGGTAGGTACAAAAAATATTTAAGCAGTAATTAAATAAAATCAACAAATTCCGCCGTTTTCTCGTGGTCCTACTATTTTGTCCTACTAGTAGGTCTACGAGGGAGACCAGTTTCTGTTCGTCCTACTATAACATATTGGAGTTGTAATCATTTATTTATACCACCTGTATATAATTAATACCTACCTTTGACACACGTAAAATAAGGAAGGTAAGGTAAGGTAGGAAGGAAGGTAGGAAGGTAAGGTAGGAAGAAAAAACAATCATTTTGTAACAAACTAAAAATATGCTTCTATTATAAATATAAGCTCCTATTATCTCATTTTCGCTAAGAAATGGCCTATTGGTATATCACCGTGAATTAATTGTAGCTAGTTTGTCATAACAAAGTTATCTCGATCCAAGTCTTCTTTTCGTCTACGTGATACATCATCACTCGATGTCTTGCTTTCCATTTCCATTAACACATTTATCAATCGCAGTATTGATACTGGTGTACACTTTTTCATATTTTTGTTTAATTGAGAGTGTCAACTCTCGACAACATTGTTGGTATGATGACGTTCACCGTATATGCACCATGATGAGCGGTACTCTTTGCTCTTCCACCAAGTCGTTTTCATATATTTCAGAAATTTAGTCATTTTTGGTGTATTTGGCCTTTCAGTCAGAATATAATCAATACCATTTTCAATTAGATCTTCAAGTAACAAAGGTAAAGCTGCACATAATCCTACAATCCTTCGTTCGGGTTTTGTTTTTATTTTTATTTTCTTTGTGGCATTTTTCTAAAGGGCTTTTGATAAATGATAGTAACATTTTTTTAATTTCACTTCTGGGAAAATATTCAAAAAAGCATTAGCAATAGCGACCTCGAAATCAAGATAGATTTTTTTGGAGTCCATTTTGGTATTTGGGATTTAATAATGCCAAAGAGTGCAGCATAAGATTCTTGTTTCCGACCGGACATGAAAGCATATATAAGGTGTCACTTTTATTTTTGATGATGATGAATCACCCATGTCTCCATGGATGGTAAAAAGTTGTACAAATGGTTTAGGACAACTCTGGATCCATTTTATTACGTGTGTCAAAGGTAGGTATTAATTATATACAGGTGGTATAAATAAATGATTACAACTCCAATATGTCATAGTAGGACGAACAGAAACTGGTCTCCCTCGTGGACCTACTAGTAGGACAAAATAGTAGGACCACGAGAAAACGGCGACAAATTCGGTGTCAACATCAACATTTAATATTATTATTAATGTACTGTTTTATGTTTGTTGTTTACATCGTATGAGGCAGTGAAAATGATTTTAGAAACAGCGTCTTTCGCGACTACTTCATTCGAGTCCATGAGCTTTCGAACCTGTGAGGCAGTGGAAAAATAATTCGCAACAGCGTGTGTCGCAACAGCGGCGTTCGAAACAACATAGGGAACCCATAAGGCCTCTGCCTCGAATTTTGCGGGCAGCGGGGCGGCGGTGGCGGCGGCGGCGCGGCAACGGGGCAGGCAACGCATACCTGTTCTCCAAACCAGCGGGCACTATAGCGGTGTAGTGTTGTGTTTGTGGTTGTGTTGTCGAGATATTTGTTTTTATTCGCGAACGAAATGTCTGAAAAACGGCTAATTTGCTCTTGCACGTCCGAGAACATTTTGATACGTCACAAAAAAAATGTACAACACTATACTACAATGCAGACGCGCAACGCGGGCGGTCACCGCTTGTAACGAATCTACCGATCCTTAATAAAAAATAAAAGAGAAGGTAGATTGTACAATAAATATTAATTTTTAAGATAAAAAATACAAAAGAATATATAAAACACCTTCCTACCTATCACACACTCAGGCGGCGGAGGTTTTTAAAATTTAGTTAGTGAACCACTTTTAATTGAGAGAAGAGAGATCCGCTTCTTAGATGGTGATCCACTTTTGGTAATGAATGATGGTGATCCACTTTGGAGTTGGTCTGGACAGAATCCATACGTAATAACAGGACAACCTCGACGTAGATTCCCGTGTAATTGACTGAATCTCGACAGAAACGAGTAGCGTTGATTCTCAGCGTAGAGTCGATCGTAAAATAAAACGTAAAATCAACCGGACATAATCTCGGCGTGGTATCCAGTGTAAAAGTTTTTGGGTCAGCATCAGCTGCCCATTTTTATACCAAAAATTCACATTTTCTTCTCTTCTAAAATTCTTTGACAATTTCGAATTGAAATATGACATGTCACATGCCAGTCATATAACCAGGCAGGAGTATTCCACCAAGACGTAATAGAACCTCCGAGTGTGCTTTTAGAATTTTAAAATTATAATTTAAAATAAAGTTATTTTTATTAATTAATAAAATACAATTATTCAGTTTAACAATGATAAAAAATAATGAAGTTATATAAACCAAAAAAGTGACCTTCTTAGACTAAACTAGAAAGAAACTATGACAAAAAGAAAAGTACCTACTGACAGTTTGGCACATTTGACATACATGTCACAACAATGAAAATTATGAAAACTAATATTTAATTTCAGCAAATTATATGGAAACGAATCGCCGAGTATAAATAAAGATAAACTATAAAAAGGATGATAAATGGTATGTGATATATATATAATGATAAGTAGGATTATAGCATATACTATACGCTTGACTGGAGTGCACCGCTCGTTGCCCGCCCCCGCGCCGCTGCCACGCCGCTGTTTCCGAAAATCGGTCCATTTGATTTTACGCATAAGATCCTGCCGCTCCCGCGCCGCCGCCGCCCGCACAATTCGAGGCAGAGGCCTAATAGTTAGATATTGACCGGTCCCCCGACATGACAACGTCTTAATTCAAACAATTATATATTATTGTATGTTGTCATATTATTTATGAATTACTCTTTAATCAGAGTTTTATTTTGTTCCTTTTTTTAGGTCGAGGGTTTTTAAATTAAAGTTTTATTTTACGCTTTTTAACTAATATTTAGGTAGGAGGTATTTTAATTTCAACCCTCAAATCAAATCCTTTCATCTGATACAACATTCGGATAATATATTCGTTTAATAGCATTTATTCATCCCTGCTTCCATCCTCCATAACTTATAAAGTAGGTAACGGCTGACGGCGGACGGTTTTATTAATTAAAACACTACAACACTTCCAACTACATAATTCAAAAAAATTAAAATGTTGTTGTGGGTAAAAAAGCCGTCAACATCTGCCTAGCCTTTTCCCAACTATATTGGGGTCGCCTTCCAGTCTAACCGGATGCAGCTGAGTACCAGTATTTCACATGGAGCGACTGCCTATCTGACCTCCACAACCCAGTTAATACTAGGTAATACGATACCCTTTGGTAAGACTGGATGTCAGACTATCAGGTCACTGACTACCCGTAACGACTGCCAAAGATCTATATATGGCACCCGGGACCAACAGCTTAACGTGCTTTCCGAGGCACGGAGGAAACTCGGTGTGTAATGGGTGGTCACCCATCCACAGATCGACCTAGGCAAGTGCAGCTTAACCTAAAGATCGACCCGAGTGGCAGTTCTTATTAAGCCACGAGCTCCTCTTCCTCCTCTAAAAAAGCCGTCAACCTCAGCAAATATCTAAAACCCCTAATATATAACAGCAATGCTTCCAATTCCTTACAGAATAACCGCCAACGATAGTCTTGATAATAATGCAATGGCGGACAGCCAGCCAGGGAATTGAAACATTTTGGTGCTAGGAGCCACACTTATGCCAAGTGCCAGCTAACATAGCATGCCAAACTACTGATAGAAGAGAGGACATAGTGTTAGCTATTTAAATACATTTATAACTAGTTTCAAGATATCTACAGTATTTTATAAGAATTACAGAATTGTTTTGTATATATAAGTAAGTTATTCGATTTAGTTTATATGCCAAAATGACGCCAACGATTATTGTAATTACAGTTGAGTACTGCAGTCTAGTAAAGTGGTTTTAAAAGGTCCAAGGTGCCATTTTAGCGGGACATTCTTTTCTGAACTTTGAAAGTGTAAGGAGCTCTAAAATACCCGTGTAAGTACACTGAATTTTATAATAAACTTGTAAATGTTATGCTTTATCTATTTATTCTGAATTTTGATGTTCTGGGCCCAGTAAATAAATCATGCTTTAATCTGTTCTTGCCCTTTCTTCTCCATAGAGATCTACGCTAGGGAATGAGCAACTACAATACTTTCACAAGTTATTATGCCTTGTGTCTGTGACTGTAGCTTTAGAGTGCAATGCGTCGTTCCGGGGGTTACTGCATCGGGTTGCGGCGGCGAGTGCTGCGGGTGCGGGGGCGTGCGGCGGCGTGTGCCGTGGCGGCGGGTGCGCGGGGCTCCGGGTTGCGGGGCGGCGGTTGCGCGTTGCAGCGTGCATTCGTTGTTCCGTGATTCGAGGTCTCGTGCATTCGTTGTAGCGGTGTGCGTCGCTGCGTGCTTTTGTGCTCACGGTGCTCGTTGTTGCTGGCATTTGGCAGCGTGTGATTCGGCGTGGTGGCTTTCGGAATGACGTATTGCACTCGTAGATTCGTTTTATGAATTGTTCTTCTGACATTCAAAAGTGCCTATAAAGGTTTAATTGAAATAAATGCTTTGAGTTGAGTTTGAGTTTATTTCCCTTTTGCTCTGGCTTGTCCTACAATAGTGTATACTGTGTCTTTGTAAATCTTGGAAAAAATATTTATTGCTTTGTTTCTCTTCATCACTACATATTTTAAGACAAAGTCCTCTGCCATGTCTGTCTGTCTGAATAGAGTGTTTCTCGAGGGTAGGAAGAAGTAGGAAGGTTTTAGTATATAATTTGAAGCGGGCGACGCCGTATGCATTAGCTAGTTTGTTATGTCTTGTCATGTATTCTTATGAAAGAGGATGACGAAATTCAGAAGAATTAATTACATAGTTGTATGTTAATTTAAGATTATGGTGGAGGAAGTGCCCCACAGCTTCTAATCTTAGTCTAACTGCGGTACTCAAAGATATTTTTATCTATGTCGTCACTTAATAAAGATTTGACATACTTTTGTATGACAAAACTGTCAAAACCGTTACTAAATATGATGGCCTAAGTAATCATTAAAGCTCTCTGAGTACGGCAGTTAAACCGAAATCTGTAAACTTCACTTAGCACGTTGTTTAGCAATAAGTACGAACTTGAAGAATATAGACATAGATAGCATAAAGCACACACACAGATACACTACTATGTTACATTTACGGTCTGTTAAGAGTACCTACTAAACTGATTATGGTGTTACCAAAAATTGTTTATCACAAGCGACATTTGTGTCTTGACAGATGATGTACGGTGTACGTACATGGGTTTTAAATATATTTATTACAATAAGTTAGCCAGTAGGCTCGCGTATTTGCACTTTGGGCGCGACCTACATTTGGCAGAGCATTGACACTGACGTATTGCATTATTCTATGCATTTATAGTACATTACTGCCGCGGTCTATAATGACTACTTTGCTGGTCGCGCTGATGATGGCCGACAGCGCAGCGTAGCGCAGCTCCAGGCCGACACAGCGCGGTCAGCGTGCAGCACTTGATGGACGAGCTGAGATAAAGGCCGAGACCGTAGGTCGAGGCCTTTACAGCGAGGACAGCAAGGGCTGCAATGATGGCCAAGCTGAAAGGCCTAGAGCGTAGCTAGGCTACCTAATCTAAATAAAACCAGCAAGTAATTTAAATAAAAAATATATTAATTAACTAGAATTTTAATTAAAATGACAATTATGAAAAGTACAGTTACTAAAATTGAACACCGACTTTCCCGGTTTGATATTACTGATAGTTTGCGATAATTCTAATGCGGTGTTTGACTGCTGGATTATTTCTTCATTTATTACTTCATTTAAATCTTTTTTTTTTTTACCTTTAGACGTACAAACAGCTGTGTTTTAAATAAAATCTTTTTGGAATTGATTTTTTAAAACGTTGAAACGTCAAAATAGCGGTCGGCAAAACATTGCCGGCCTGTTAGAGCGGCCAGCAAAACTTTGCCGGCCGCTCCTTGAAACAGAACGGCAAGGTCGACTTTGCTCAAACAAGGTTGTCAAAATAATGACAACATTACATGCATTTTTGAGTAAATGTATTTACTCAAAAATGCATGTAATGGCCGCTCTAACAGGCCGGCAATGTTTTGCCGGCCGCTATTTTGACGTTTCAACGTTTTAAAAAATCAATTCCAAAAAGATTTTATTTAAAACACAGCTGTTTGTACGTCTAAAGGTAAAAAAAAAAGATTTAAATGAAGTAATAAATGAAGAAATAATCCAGCAGTCAAACACCGCATTAGAATTATCGCAAACTATCAGTAATATCAAACCGGGAAAGTCGGTGTTGAATTTTAGTAACTGTACTTTTCATAATTGTCATTTTAATTAAAAGTCTAGTTAATTAATATATTTTTTATTTAAATTACTTGCTGGTTTTATTTAGATTAGGTACTTGCATTTTTGAGTAAAGCACTATACAAACCTTGGCCCACAATGACTGCTTCGCTGGTCACGCTATGATTGCCTCGAGCTAGCCTAGCTACGCTCTAGGCCTTTCAGCTTGGCCATCATTGCAGCCCTTGCTGTCCTCGCTGTAAAGGCCTCGGCCTACGGTCTCGGCCTTTATCTCAGCTCGTCCATCAAGTGCTGCACGCTGACCGCGCTGTGTCGGCCTGGAGCTGCGCTACGCTGCGCTGTCGGCCATCATCAGCGCGACCAGCAAAGTAGTCATTATAGACCGCGGCAGTAATGTACTATATTTATTACATTCAATTAGACGTGGTTTGAGTCGAACATTTTTATTTAGATACATCATCCTGTTGAGCATATACTGGCATTTTCTGCTTTTAAATTTAAAATTTGACATTTAACATCTGCATTGACATTACTTATGTTAGGGAAGCAACATACAGACGATATGTTTGGCCAGTGTTGTACGTTTAATTTTTTTTTTCGAGAGTATTATAGAGAAGTGCACTACAAATAAAAAAATAAATCATTGTCAATTATGGTCACGATGACTACTGCTGGCTGTTCTACTGCTTGGCAGATGCCTCTTCTCATAAAGATAAAATGACCATTAATTACTGCGCTTTCTCAAGGCAAAATTTACGATATTATATTCTCATTATTGCTAAGTTCAAGTGTCCTTTTTTTGGGGGGCTGGGAAATCATCAAAGGACTCTCGCTCTGTGCAGAGCAGTAGGGAGTGTCAGACTTCTACTGACTAAAACCACCCATATTCCTTCTTAGCCCTTTGTGTCGAGGCCGCGGTATCTCTTTCGAACAACCAGCAGCCCCGACGGGAAGTCTAAGTTTCCTCACAACGTCTTTGTTTTTTTGTTTTTCACACGATGTCAGTGATGTCCAAAATTAACCACTAGCATTGAAGGTTAATTTGTTAATCCACCACTTTACCAACTCTTAAAATAAATGAAAAGGATAAATGAATAGCTGCAGGTGTATATAAATAAGAAAATACTACCGTAGTTTTACAGTATTTTGATGGTCCGGGCTAAATATAAAAACAGACACACGAATCAATCGATTTTATTTTTCATTAAAATATTCACATTAGCAAACACGTAGGCAGTGACAGATAACATAAGAGTGAGTAGATCGGTTTATTGCTATTACTATTTTTAGCCTACTGATCAATTATTACAAGAGTATAAAACAAGTTTAGTGATAATAATTAGTATGATTATCGGAGTACTTATATGGCTCGATTCAATTTTGTATTAAGGGGTAAAATTGTGCTCAAAACAAACCTTTGTAAAAACTTATAGGAAAACATTAATTTATTATAAGTACCTACTTATCCATACATGACTCAACTTAGTTTTTTATGACAGAGTAAAATTAATTGATGAAATAGCAGCATTTTGGAGATTAATTTAATTGGCACATTATTTTATTTCCGTAGAATGTCTTTATTTTAAATTATAGCAGGATAACTCATTATACTGTTCTAACTCCAGTGTGTCCAGTTATTGAAAAAATGTGGTTCAAAACGTCATTCGGGTAAAGGTATATTATAAAATTCAAAATACAAGTATACAATGTAAACCTAATCGTACTTTTGAGCATCTTAAAAATATCAAATAATACAAAACACGATGAGCACATGAAACCATTTAATACTTTAAAACAATACAATCTATCGAGCCTAGTAGTAAACGGGAAAATCGCATTTTCTCATCATTTAACACTAACAATAAAATCTTCTTGTACTTATTATTATTGACGTCTTATTATAAATCTATGTTCTACTTTTTACATTTTGTCAGATATGATCAGGGTATGTTTAATATTCATTAACTATTGTTAAAGTGTATGAGTTAATTCAACCGACTATGGATTTACTACAAAAGTGGGAGTTTAGAAGAAACGTTTCGTTTCAAATAGTATTTAAAATAATAAGTTGATACCAAATAGGCCGCAATCTTTTTTCAAATCCAACATAGTACAAAATCTCCTAAAATATTTACAATTTTACTTTTCGTGTTAAAATCTCTTAAAGCTAAAACGGTAAATTAGCTAGGTAACAATTTTATAGTATTTCGCTTGTAGCAGTCTTTATTGTCGTCGTATTTATACGTGTATTGTAAAATCTCTTCTCTCTTGCTCCTGCCGCTGCTGGTATCTGGGAAAACAAAACAGCGCCATCTAGTAATCTGTCATACAATCAAATACCTAATCAGTAAAATCACAACACATAACGCCATCTAGTGTCTGTTAAAACTGAAATACAGCGAGGCGGAGGAGGGAAGAGGCTTGCTTACGATAGTAAATGTATTATTCCATAGAGCGCGCCACTTGTGGTGCTTCGAGAATATTTTGGTTTGTTTTGTTACTGTCCATAGTTACTGCAATGGACTATACGGTATTATCAAATTATCTCATTTTGTGGGATAGTGACAGCAGAAAAGATAAGACAAAGAAAAAAATCCTGTACCTACTCAGAAATTGGTTTACCTAATGTTGCGTTTACCTAGACGATGTGGGCGTGTGGTGTCGCCGCGGTCGCCGCCGCGACTTGTCGTGCGGGCGCTGCGACACGGAGCGCGCGTCCGCCGCGGATTCCGCGCTCGAGTCCGTCACCGCGCGGATTACCTCATCTGGAAGAACTGCTTCTATTAGATGACTTGAAGTTTTCGTATGAAATATGGCCGAAACATTTTTTCTAACTTAATAATCTTGGTTAGGATCAAGCCGCATGTCCTGAAGCTAGTTTCATCGGTCTGAATTTTGTAGGTACCGATGTACTACTTGATGTTTGAAGGCAACACACTGGTTAAGACACAATGCCTGCACTTTTTGCGTCGTCGTAAAAAAAAAGGAAAAACGAAAACAAAAAAAATGGATTACTACTTGAGAACGTGAAAGAAGTAGAACGGAACGAGAGCAGTGAAGGAAGTTAAAACAGGCCTTTGTCCTGGTGCATAATATTAGAACATAGTATTAAAACATTAAAATACCTTTCCCTGGCGTGACGGGCATCCTGTATGACACGCTGGAGTTGCACTCTGCACACGGCGAGCCGCTCGAGTCGGAGTCGGACTCCGAGCGACGCACCATCAGCGTCATTGCACGAGACAGCGTGTATTCATCTGTGGAATGACAGAATTGAGAAAATTTAAATATACTGTTTGAAATAGAGCTTCACGCAGACGTGTCACTTTTGTACGGATTCAAATTTCATGCGACTGACAGTGCTCTGAGTTTTTCTCAGAATTAGTGAGTGGTGAATCAATCAATATACTCGGCTTATCGTGTAGACCTTTTCCAAACTGCGCTATAACACACTACCTACTGGTCTTCCAGTAATTGCATCTGGTATGCCACTTCTGCAGTCGTATGCTGCATAATTAGCTAATTATGTTAATTATACTACTACATACGTAACGAAACTTGGATCACGCCAACTGTTGTTTGATTGTTTCTTACGACAGGAGTGAAAAGAAGTAGATTATAATCAGACGGCTGATAGGAGAGAAAACAAGTGCAAGTCGGACTTGCACATGCAAGGTTCCGTACCATTGTAGTAGATATTGAGAGATTGTCCATGTCATTTTAGCACCATAGACTTCTGATAGGTTTTCCTGTTATTTATAAGTGTTGAACTAATTTCTGTATTTCTTTCAAATTTTAGGCACAGTAGTTTCGTAGATTAGGGGGGAGAAATGTTCAGATAGACAGACAGACACACGAGTGATGAACCCTTAAAAGAAGGCAGGTAGTAATGTGGTACGGACCCGCGTTGTCATGTGCGGGATGGCGGTGCGGGTGCGCGCGCGGCGGCGCGGCCAGCAGCGGCGCGGGCTCGGCGCGCCCGCACGTGCGCAGCGTGCCGCCGCCCGCCTCGCCCGCGCCGCCCGCCATGCTGAACGTGGCGTACGGACTTATCTCGTACATTTCTGAAAGCAGAATAATTATCCCATGGACGGCACTTTTTTACATGTGCTTCTGTCTATTCAATTTTCTTTTTCTGGTAGAAAAAAAATACCTATCATTATCATAACAACCCAAAATAAATGTCAATGGCTATCATATTGTCCATGATTACAAAAAACATGATGACTATGATTATTGTTTAGTACAAAAGGAACCATTTGACAGTTAATTGATGGACACTATATGATAGCCACTGTCATTTAAAAGATACGCAATAGCCCTGCAAGCCTCCCTCTCTTGATGCCTTAATTAGTGGTAAAGCATTCAAAATAATAAAAGATTCAAAATACCTTGCTGGTCCTTCTTCCCGATAGGATGCTTGATAGGTGACGAAGTGTACACCTGCTGACAATTCCGGCGGTTATCTCTCTTTTCTACTGATTTATCTTCCTCTTCTGATATATCTCCTTGCTCGTATCCTTTTCTGAAGCATGTTGTTGAGGGACTACAAACAAAACAATTAAGACCATTATAAATAGGCTAGTTCACAGTCATATACGTCAGCTATATTTCGAAAAAAACATTGGACACATATGTTTTCTTTTTGGAAGTAAACAAACGTAAATAAATGTACGATTCATGTACTTCATAATGTAAGTAAGTAAAAATATACGAAACCAATATTTTTCGATAATCTAACAGACGGACTAATTAGAATCATATTTTTATAGTGAGTAAACATCCGTATTGGATAGCTGCATCTTAAATGTGTCATCGTGCGGAATATCTATTTAACTTAAATTTACTTATTTGAATTATAGACTAACCGCTGATGATAGATCGATAGATAGTCATCTTGTTTATCTCACAGTATTCATAAAAGTTCAATCAAACCCGCTACGTACTTAAAACAGTGACAGATAATACACCGCTACTTTATATAAAGTAAGTTGTACCTCCGTTTGTAAGCAATAGCTGCCAACAACAGCAGCGCGGCGAACAGACCACAAGCAGCTGCAGCCAACACAGCAGTTGCTCGTTCTTCACCCTCCTCGCCACCAGGTGGGAAGTGGGCTGGTGCTGGGATCCTTTCTGGAATGTTTACTTTATATTTGGAATAGGCAACTAGAGTACTTTACACTTATTATGACTGGGATTGTAGTTATTGCTATTGTTGTCTTTGTTTCGAAAATTCAAAACTGCAACAGGCCTACTTGAAATAATATACGCTTTGATTTTGATTTTAGACAATGGGAAAGTAATTTGATACAAGTTTATCTATGAATCGATCGGTGTGTGGCTTGATATTTTGAATATTATATTTGGAGAGCAAAAAAGAGGCCAGCCGTAGATTTTATTATACACGAACCTCCACCCTCCGTCAAAGTTGAGAAATAATAATTCCCCAGTGTGGTACCCGCGGCACTGGTAGCGACCACCTTTAAATGGTACCACGTGGCCATCGCCAACCCACAAAGTACAGTTGGCTGGGCTGCGGGTGATACAGTCTGGGTGACCCATGAAGACTCCTCAAAACTCCTCACAGAGACTGCAAACTGGGTGAGAGGACAACCATTGCTGTCCCAGGTCAGAAGGTTGAGGCGAACGCATGAACTGTTGGTCGTTATCAGGTCCTTTTCTGGAGAAGCTTTAGATGCTGTAAAATTAAAAAGAATTACTTCAGAAGCGATTTGTGATGTTTTGAAACTCCAACTAGCAACTAGATAAATTACTGTTGTTATTTAACTTATGTAAAGCGGAGGAGGAATTTTAATAATAATAATAATAATAATAATATTCCACAACTATCACACAACGCCATCTAGTCCCAAGCTAAGCAGAGCTTGTGTTATGGGTACTAGACAACTGATAAACATACTTATATATTTCTAAATACATACATATTATAGATAAATTACACCCAGACACAGAACAAATGATCGTGCTCATCACACAAACATTTGTCCTGGGTGGGAATCGAACCCACGACCTCCGGCATAGCAGTTAGGGTCACTAACCACTAGACCAACAGGCCAGTCATTTTGAACAATCTATGCATAGATTGTTCAAAATTCCTCCTCCGCTTTAAATAATTCCTGCTCCGCGGACGTATGAGTCTTATACAAAAAAGTTATTATTGAATAATAGTAGATATCTACAACACATTTTTTGTTACTTGTAAGTTATCAATTGCACTTACGTCCTCCTTTAGTAGAAACGACCAGTTCGTCACTGGCTGGCGATGCTCCAACCACGTTGTACGCTGTCAACCTCACTCTGTACAGCGTCCCACAAGCCAACCGCTCCAGCGTGTGTGTGCGCGTGTCAGCTGGCAATCGCGTCGTGAGCCATTTCACGTCATCGGAGCGGGAGTGCTCAACCAAGTATCCTGAACATTTTACAACAATATTTGTAGGTACTCCATCTAACGTATCGCAAATTATACGGCGAACCCAGTGTACAATGTGGTGTTATATTTATATATATATTTTGTGAGTACTTATAATTTAGCAGCCAACAAGCATTGCGATCTATTATTGTTCCCCTGTCCTTATCATCCGTTTTTGTTGATCCAATTTTAGTATGCATTTAACTTTACTTAATTATTCATTTTTATATACATGTACACACACCAGACTGAGCAGGTTTTCCAATGAGAATTAGAAATTTAATCTTACCGTGTAAACTAGAACCTCCAGTATGCGGCTTCTCCCACACCAGGTGCAACCTGGCCGGTGCAGCGGAAGCTAGTCGAAGCTGTGGTCGTGATGGTATCCCTAACACTCGCAGTTCCCAGCTGGCTCGCTCCTCGCCCCAAGGGTTGCGCACTGTGCATGTGTAGTTGTCTGCTGACCCGCGGTCTACCTCTGAAATTGGTTGGACATATGTGTTAAAGACCACCACACCATCAAAACATCTTCGACATCTACGACCCAAGATATTTTCTCCCAGAATGAGACATGTACAGAAACTTGTTTAGTTTGTTTTTTAATCTGTTTTTTTTAGGGTTTCGTACCTCAAAAGGAAAAATCCGGAACCCTTATAGGATCACTCATGTGTCTGTCTGTCTGACCATTCACCCCCTTATCTAGTTATCTCCGAAACTAATGAAACTAAAATTTTCAAAAAAAAAACAAATTTGTTCAACCAGATTACAGGAAAACCTACAGGAAGTCTATGGTGCTAAAATAACAAGGAACAGGCCAGGCGCAAGTCAGACTTGCACTTGGCCTGTTTTATCATTATTCGATCATTATGATAATTTCTGGCCAGCACGAGAAAGAATAAGTTATAAAAGTGATGACACTAACTCAGTATGATAAGGTAGGGTCCATCGATGAGGTAGTTGGTATCATGCGCGAGCGGCGGCGCGGGGCGGCGGCGCAGCCAGGCGCGGTGCGGGGGGGGCGCGCCCGCAGCGCCGCACGCCACGCGCGCGCGCCGCCCCGCCTTCACCTCCACACGACGACCGAACGATGTTATTTTTGCGGGGGCTGAAAAATACAAGATGCAAATATTTTAGTCATTTAAACCGTAGGGTATCATGTTCCGTGATGTATATAGCTGTGAAAATATAGGCTAGAAAAAACTTGTTTGAGTTTCAACTAGCAGTCCAACTAAATGCAGCTAAAACCAGTATTTTACATGGAGCGCCAATATTTTTGAAACACTCACGCTGTTTAGGTATAGTTTACCGTATCTTCAATTTTAGTTTTAAGTTTATGTGAGTAAAATTTTAATTGGCCTTCGTCTTCATATTAATTCGACTACTCAAATGTTTTAGTTGTAAGTTTTCTTAAAATTAATAAAATAAAACAAATAAATATTCATGACCCTAATACTGGGTTACATATCTATGGGCATTTCAAAATAAGGATGTTAACTGACTAAAAAAAATGTTTTTCTAATTAGTCCGTCTGTTAGATTATCTAAAATATTGGATACGTATTTTTTGTTTTATCAAATCAATAAAAATTTACAAAGATAAAATGCGTCAAAGATTTAAGTGGGGGTTCGTTGTGTCTAATGTCTTAAAATATGACGTCAAAGCATTGTATCTTCTTCATTCAAAAAAGAAAAAATACGTGTCCAATATTGTTTAGAAAACTATCTGACGGACTAATTAGTTTTTTAGGGTTCCGTACCTCAAAAGGTAAAAACGGAACCCTTATAGGATCACTTTGTTGTCCGTCTGTCTGTCTGTCTGTCTGTCTGTCTGTCAAGACCTTTTTTCTCAGGAACGCGTGGAGGTATCAAGCTGAAATTCATATCAAATACTCAAGTCTATGGTCTCTTGGAGCTGTGAAAAAATCAAACTTCTAAGTCAACGCGATCAAAAGATACTCCCGTTTATGCCGCAAATTTTCGACACTCGCAAGGGAATCAAAACCTACAGGGTACTTCCCGTGAACTCAGAATCTTGAAATTTGGTACGAAGCAACGTCTTATAACACAGATAAAGGAAAAATTGCGAAAAGCATAAATTTTTAGTTACATCATATAATAAAAATATTTTTAATAATTTAAAAAAAAAAAAAAAAAGCGACTCCCCTACTACGATGGTACGGAACCCTTCATGTGCGAGTAGGACTCTCACTTGGCCGGTTTTTTTTGTGTTAACTACCCTTCTGTGGAGATCGAACCACGCAGCTGTTATTATTCAGAATAAGAAATCTCACCTCTAGCATTTGGTTTCCTAGCCACAATAGCACTCATCTCCCCTTCGCCAGAAGCAGTGGCTGCCGTCACCCAGAACTCGTACACTTGGTGTTCCTGAAGACCTCGTACTTCCACCTGGTACTCGTCCTCCTCATCTTTGTGCAGGACCATCATCTGTGAGTGCTGGCCTGTTCTGTTTGGTAAAGACAACAGTTTCTATAATGCGTATAAAAAGAAACTTAATGAAACCGAAAGGCATTTGTTTTCTCCGTCATCGCGTTTTTTCTTGTTCTGGAACCTTGTATGATCAAATTGCCAACTTTAAAAAATACAATAAGCCATTTTCCAGCAACCATTTTTGCGTGTTATATAATTTGTAGTCGGTTAAGATTTACATATAAATGTCAATCACTATCACTATGTAAGACAAACCTCTGTGGTCTATTGTATACGGTGTAGTGCTTGATCTTGCCGTTCTTCTGCAGCGGTGCCAGCCAGCTCACTATTACCGTATCCTCCGAGCTCGCCGCCGCTTTTATGTCCATTGGAGCTCCCGGTACTGAAATACATAATGTATTTATAATCATACACATACATATTTCTTAGGGATACATTTTTTTTGTGGTTTGGGAAATCATTAAATGACTCCCCCCACTCGGGGCAGAGCAGTAGGGAGTGTCAGACTTCTACTTACTAATAATAACCACCCATGTTCTTTCTAAGCCCTTAAGCGGAGGCCGCGGTATTTATTTCGAACAGCTCGCAGCATTTAGGAGTACCTCGATTACAAACAGGCATGCAGTTAAAACGTTGGCATGCAATTGACTGTTCAATTTCCAGAATTTCCTTCAAATCGAAATCGTTCTACCAACCGTAACACGTGTTTAGGAACAGTTCCCCTACCTTCGTTATGTAGAATGGTGACCGTTTATCCCACACCTAAGGCCGCTGTCACATTAGGACATTAGCAGCGCGACAGTACCGTGGCAGAAGATATTCCTTCACATTACAAGAACAGCCGTGACCACCCGTTAAGTACTTGTTTATGGCCGCGCTACTGTCGCGTTGCCAATGTTGCATACATGTAAAAACGGTGTAACGGTTTAGACTCACCTTTTGCATTAGAAAATAAATAATCTAACTTTATTGTCACCAAGCCAAGTGGAGACTTGGAGAGAATCATCTTTTGTTACAATATTTGATTGCGATCAGTTGAATACTCACTATCTTCGTGTGTGACGCAATAAACCGGTTCTGAGGTAGGCCCAGTACCAGCGGCTGTTCTGGCCCGTACTGCTATACTGTAGTTGGCAGCTTTTTGTAATGCTTGTAGCACAGTCTCCATGCCGCCTGAGCGACGGGTTTCTACTTGACTTTCTAGCTCGTCGACGGTCTGAGGAATGCGATTAGGAAGGTGCGTTATTTACAATTTGCAAGTGTTGTAGCAATTGTTTATGGCAGCACAAAATATAAACATTTTTAGTCTGTAAGAAACTACAACATTGGGCGTCTAGGTTTATCTATGGTTCTGTTTTACGTCCGCCATTCGATCCTCCGTGTTTGTTTGTACTTAGAGTGAGTATTAAAAAAGTATAATAATTAGCAAGTCTTTTCAATTGGAATCAAACCTACAGCAATATATAGTCCACACGATTACACGAAGTTAACAGCAATAGTTGTCGAACAGGGACGTTGTACACGGCAAGTATTATAACTGTGGACATTCAATTCTACGTTCTGTTAGTTGGACGACTGTACACAATGTGTTAATATATGTAACACATCCAAAGAAGAAACAAATCAGTTGTGTTAAGAGACACACATTATGCACTTGTTTTTAAACTTCGTGAGCCATAATAACACCTGAATGATGTAAGATAAAGTTATTTCATTAACGCACCTCGTAAAGCACTTCGTATCCTAGCAGCACTCCACCGCGTAACACCGGTGGCGGGGGTTCCCACCACACACGCACCGACTGAGCTGACAGCGGCTCGCAACGGACGCGTTCCGGGGGCGCTTCGGGAGCTAGACGAAACGAATAAAGATATGAATAAGATGGCCCTACTTTGTCTGTATGAAATCATAAGAAAATATGACGTGACGTTACGTTGAAGACAGGTAACCTGGAAGTATAGTTGAGGTTACTTGCAACCTTTAGGCCCCTAGCACACGTATTTTAAACGCGCAGACGACGCGTATGCGTTTCAACGAGATTTGAACGCAAATACGCGCAGATACAGCGATCACAGTCTAACAGACGGATGACAGTTTGACCAGGAACATCTCATTCGCACAATCAATAATACTCTATTTTGCCAATTTATGTTGAAGCGGCCAACGTGGTTTCGCAATGCTTTCCGAATTGTAATTGTTCACGTATGTGTATAGGCTTATGATGACTTGAATATGCCAAAACTCGTAATCTCACCTCCTTCCAAGGTGGTGGCAGTAAGCGGCGCGCAGGGCGGGCCGGCTCCCACGGCGTTGAAGGCGCGCAGGCGCAGCCGGTAGCGCGCGTGCGGGCGCAGCGCCACCAGCGCGGCGTGCGCGGCGCCCCAGCCCGCCGCCGTCAGCGCGCGCGTCGCGTTGTCCGCGCCGGGCGACGCCTCGTGCCACGTCACCACGTAGCCCAGCAACTCGCCGTTCCACGACTCTTGGGGTGGTGCCTGTGATGTGATGCATTGTTGTTTTGCTTTCAAAATTTAATAAACCTTTGACAATCAGAGTT
Organism: Diarsia rubi; assembly: GCA_932274075.1. Taxonomy (NCBI): domain Eukaryota; kingdom Metazoa; phylum Arthropoda; class Insecta; order Lepidoptera; family Noctuidae; genus Diarsia; species Diarsia rubi. Next base: position 24,134,559 of record OW026412.1, read on the forward strand.
TTCAGTCATTAATACAGTCGATCGAAAACAAAAAGATAAAACTAGTATTCCTTTACGATCTCTCTCTTCTTGAAAACTACAGGGTAATATACAAAAATAGTTAAAATTACAGGGTAATTTACACGAAGACAGTGGCCTTTTGGCTTCGTACGGGACTAATTTTAATTTAAAATATCTATGTCCTAATTTTAAGTGTTTCTCGTAAGTTTTAAGCTTTTTTAATTTTTGTTTTTTAAAGCAATAAATACTTTTTAATTCTTTCTTTTAAAATTTAAAATCGGAAGCGTAATTTAATAACTAAAATAAATGTAGAATCACGCATAAAGCAAAACGTATTAAATTTCATGTTAAATAATATGAAATGCCTCCGTTACATCATTCATTACAATACAGATCAAATAACAAACTCATTCTTTTCTACCCATATTAGTAAATTACGAGTAAACATTTCACCTGCCACTTGACGAGCAATTCTCCCGGAGCAGTGGCTTGTACTTGAACATTGTGAGGGGGTTCAGATGGAGCTGCAAAAAAGTACCTCAGTTAGTTCTATCAGATAATTTAATTAACCAAGGGAAATATATTGATCAGTGTACACGGAAATCGCAGGAATGTCTCAACTTTTACCTTCTTCCATAGTCTGCACGATGACGGGGTCCGAGTAATCGCTGTCGCCGATAGCGTTAACCGCTGCGAGTCTCAAGGCATACGCTGTAGCGGGGCGGAGACCTTCTACTCGGTATTCCAGGTGCACCTCCGTTGTTGTCGCATCCGGGTCTTGTCTGTAATGGATCATGATATCTAAGTTAAACATCTGTCGCAAAGCTTTAGTCGAGTAACGGACTTAATATTAATTAAAGACTGTTTAAGCAAAAGCGTGTGTTTCGTAATCGACTGGTTGGTCGACTTGGTTTAATTAGTCAACCATTACATAAAATGACGACTGTAACTTCTGAAACTTTATGTATAATTAGTAAGTAAACACATAATATTTCTCCAGTTTTTAAGTTACTTTTAATAGACGCAATAGTCGAGCCTATTATAGCCATCAATTGGACACAAAATAACCAACCATTCAACCAACAACTTAAATAAGTCCAAACAGCTCTTAAATAAGACCATGCTTATATTTACGAAGTGTTCAACTTTCCAAGATCTTTTCAAGAAAATCTAGTCGTTCTCACCTCACCAGAACCCTATCAGCGGGCACATCTCTGGTGGGCGCATCAGCCCAGTCCCCGGCGGCAGGTCTCCTGGCGTCCCCCACGACGCGGTACTGCAGGCGGTACAGCAGCACGCGCGCGTTGCCGTCGTACCCGCGCCGCCACGAGATGCTGGCGCCGCGTCCGGAGCGCCGGGACACGTGCAGACCTAGCGGGGCCTCGGGGAACTCTGCGGAATATTTCAAAGGAATAATAAGGAAATGGCAAAAGGTGGCTTTTTAGTTTAGTCGGTATTTTTCATATTTATGTTCCCGCGAACATATGGCGACCGCAAACCGGAAGACGTTGCGTTTGAAGGCGGACTAGGTGGGCACTAGGTGGACCCGATGTCCTGGTGAAGGTTGCGGGGATCCATTGGAAGCGAGACGCATTGTACCGGTCTATTAGGCGACACTTGGGTCTATGTCCAGCAGTGGATATCTTTCGGCTGAAATGTGATGAAGATGTCCCCAGCTCTCGTTTTTGATTAACTTTAGCTGAAATGGTAGATCAGAGAGAGGAGGAGATGTCTATTTGGTTAGTTTACCGCCACATCCGGTAGCAGTAAACAGCTGAGACGATAAGAGACGGGAGCGGTTTGCGGCGGTCGATAAGCTGGACGTGTATTGCCTGTTCACACATCTCTGCTCCGGACTAGCCAGTAAGCATCTGCACACAACTTTACTGGATACACCTTAGCTTCAAAGCATCGCCTCTCCTTTGCACAACAATAATCTTTTGAAAGTAAATACTATAAATGACCTTGAACAGCAAGGTATATCAGCAGTTCATCTCTTCCGTAAGCGTTTTCAGCTCGACACCGATACACTCCCGAGTCGTGGCGTTCAGCGTGTGCTACACTTAGTTGAGAGCTTACGCCGCTTTCTGACCGTTTTTCTGATACCGATACCCTGAAAAATAAGTTATGAAAATTGAGTTTTTCTGACAGATGACGTAAGAAATAATTTAATGTTCAAAGGCGTTTGAATTGATTGCGTGGATCAAAAAGGAATTCAATGGGTGCAACTAAACAGATAGTTTAATTAAGATGCTATTCACCTGTAAGTAGTAAGATCCACTCTCTTCATGTTATGCGTCCACTGCAGCTGTATGGGCGGGTCTCCTCGTGCGTCGCACTGTAACGTCGCTTGCGCAGTTCTTTTGACTGTCATGTTGCGTGACGAAAACTCAAAGTGAGCCGGCTCTGAAAAGAAGGATAAATTAATGTGAATCTAAAGACTGACGTATCTGCCACTAAGCTAGAATAACAACAGGATAGGTCGCAACCCTCAATAGTATAATATGAAGAAGAAATAATACGACTTACGAAATAAAAAAGTTTCTCTAAGCACACTGATTTTATACAGACAAAAATGTAATGAAGATAAATCTAGACATCATCCCTTTTTAAACAAAAAGCATGTTTATTTTTTTATTTTTTGTAAAAATTAAAGAGTAGTCAAACACCTACCATTGACAGAAACAGCTATAATCTTCGACAGTCCCCGTCCAATCCCGTTCTCTGCTCGGCACATATACTGTCCCTCGTGATGATGGGCGGCTGGAGCTATGCTCAGGGACCCGTTTGGCAGCATGGAGAACTGAAGATCCAGGTTTGATACCGGTCGGAAATCACTTACTCCAGACCCTGAGAGAAATTGGACGTGTGTCAGTCAGTAATACAAAGCTATTATTTTTATTAGTAATAATAAAAAAATAAGTTTAAAAACTAAAACCCGACTACGAATAAAAACGCAGACTAATAAAACCGCGGTCTTAAAAGTACCTATTAAACAAGAAAAATCGTCTAGTAAGTAGATCATTTGATATTATAGAGGAGAATGAATGAGATTTATTATAGAGGACAGCCGTAGTCACATGCCACGTACAAACGAGCAGTAATCACAATCTCAAGACGGATTGGCGATTTGAGTGTTTTCAAAAAGTTATCGTTTATAACTCACCATGACCTTTAAGCCAAGAGATCCTTGGTTCTGGGTATCCTTTGGTGGAACAATGTACCAAGATTTGAGTTCCTAAGAGAGCTGAAACGTCTTGAGGCTCGTACACCCATGATGGAGCAACTGAAATGTCATAAGATATTTTGGCATGAAGGAGTTTCGAAGTAAGTATGTACTAAGTTTCTTACCAGTAAGCGTGTTTGTAAGAGTGTTTCACCTTACCTTTTACAGCCAGTCTAGCAGTATGATTGACCTCAGCGGCAGAGTTGCTCGCAACACAAGTGTAATCTCCGCTATGTTTTGAAGTCACGTGAGAGAATATAAGAAAACTGAACTCATCCAATGACTTCTCTTGGACCTGTAAACAAAATCAGGATATGACGGACTTATTTTAATTGTCTTTGTCCCATAAAACGAGCTAAGTCTGCTAGGAAACTGAATGATATAATATAGCCGTGTTATTGTAGTAAAAAGCTTCTTACTTGTAATCCTGGTGGTATATGCTGGCCATCTTTGAGCCAGGAGAAGTATACTGGTTTGTCACCAGATGTTATCCCACATAATACTTGTATTGAACTGCCCTCTACCAAGTCAAGTGGAAACATAAATCCTGCTATTTTAGGTGGATCTGAAATCAAATAGTATGTTAATGTGTTGTTACATCAACAAAAGATACAAAATATACAGGAGTGAATTGCCATACTCACTACCGTTGTAGTCTATGAGGGCGTTTTACCAAAAAAATCAAGGGACCAACACTTACTTCTTACAAAAATCTGAACATCCTTCTGAGCATATTGCCCCGATGGAGACGTCACTCTGCAGGAGTATACTCCAGCGTCAGCCGGCTCCGCTGGCCAAAGCAGCAGTTCTCCTCCCACTCCCGACAAAGCACGGCCTCCAGTAGAACTGACATCCATACCCCCACGCTGCCATCGGATCTCACTGGAAGGTAGATAAATATGGGCTGTTAATTTAATGGCGGGGCTGATCTAATACCAGATTTATATACAACTAGGTCTATTTTGGGTTTAAGTGCTAACTATTATTCAAAAGGATTGTAATAGAGTATTTTTTGAGAGGTCAGGAGATTACTACAAAGAAGACACATCCACTACTAGTTTGAAGGGTACAGACAAGGTCATCTAACATCGAACTACGAAAACAAAACAAAAATGAAACTTATAAGTTTACTAAGCAAATGCACCTCCATCAACCTGATTGGAAATCCGGAGAATGGGCAGTAGATGGTGGTGTTGACGCCGGCTACCACCCGGATGGGGCCGATGTTCCTTATTGATGGCGGTCCTGGAAAAGTGGACAAGTCCTTCCAATTTCAAGTGTTCTTGCACTTATACAATTTTAGAGAAACGTACGATGGAGTAGCCACTCTAAATGCCACATTACACTGCCCTTTTTAAAACTTATGACTAAGTTGACAGTGACTCAGTTGCAACATGCTTTTGCAATTTCTATACTATTGAGGTAGTCAATAAAATCCTTAACAAACTTCTCTTGTTCATACCGTTGAACGATTATCTCATGAAATCATACATTTCAATTTTGAGGCCAACACTAACTTATTAGCGTATTTTTTTAAACCAACTTTAAAAATTGACGCAATAACAATTCGAAACTCCAACAGTAAGGACTGGCTAAATGCTGAAATTTTATATGACTTACCATAAACATTGAGCCTCGTGGAATGCTCGACGGCTCCCCTGGAGTTGTGCGCCCTGCAGGTGTAGCGCCCGCCGTCCTCAGGCCGAACTGATGTCAGGTTCATATAGCTCACCACGTCACCGTTCGAGTTCATGAACTGGGTTATACTTCTGAGAATGAAGAACAGCAGATTTTAGAGGTAATAATGATCTTCAGTGTCAAAACGCTCTGTCTACAGATGCCTAAGCCGTTCATCGTGAATTTGAATAATCAACCTGTAATGTTTTCACTAAAAGGACGCATCGCTCGTTTCAGTGATAGAGAACGTACTACCACACGGGCCCAGTGTGACTATACTCATTTCAAACTCAAAAATACAATACTGATATGAAAGGAAATTACGGAATATATATATGCATGAGAACATACATTGGACGCTATAACAACTCGTATAATTGCGTACCCAAAATAGCCAAAGTTAAAAACCCTAGGGAATCGTACTCCGAAAATTGGGACGACGTAATATACGACCCCTTGCCCAAATTGTTTCTTCAATCTTTATGTTAGCGTCCTAACTCCAATGTCGTGTCATTTTGCGTTTTGCTCAATATAGAGTATTTTTAACCGTCTTCTAAAAAAAGAAGGAGGTTCTCAATTCGGATGTATATATATTTTTTTTATGTTTGTTCGGGCATAACTCCATCGCATGCTAACCGATTTGGAAAATTCTTCATTTATTCGATAGCCTAGATGCTTTCCTATTCATCTCATAGTCACCAGGTCGGGATCAGAAGATGGAACCTTGGCGAAATCGGGAGAACTCAGAAAAATGTACAGCGATTTTGTATTTTCTCTCTAACAAGCTGATCTGATGGTAGAATGGTTCTTATGTAACCGACATCAATACGGCCTCGCAAACTTCGGGGATTACAAGCGTGATGTTTTGTTATTCTACTAATAAATACAAAACTTTGCGAGGTCGTATTGATGTCTAAATGATAGCAAATGGATTGGGATTGTTGAAATCCCATGTCTGTCTATTGTTTACACCAGTTCATAACATAACATCACGCTGGTACGTTGTGAAGGGGTAAGCACATGTGAATCACTAAAAAGTGAGAAATAAAAACTTTTTAACAAAAAATAAAACTGACTTCGACAAAAAATTAAAAGTTTTATTTTTTGTTAAAAAGTTTTTTTATGCCGATGTAGAGTATCATTTTCCCTACCTAAAACAGTTACACGTATACTCGCGTCGGTTTCACGGACCGAAAACAGTCATAAAGTGTCACATGTGCACTCCGCACCAGCGCTTGCACCAAACTATTCAATCCATAACAACAATTTAGAAAGCTACTAAAGACCACAAAGTCCCGGTATTATTTATTTCTGAGAAAACCTCGAAATATTGACTGGCCGGTCTGAGAGACCAACGCGTGAGTATACGAAGGTTAATGTCAGTACCTATGCCTTAGGCTGAATAACCGAAGCGATTACTCCATACCTTCCATGGAAGACCGTGAAAGGTACGGAGAAATCGTTTTTGAACGGTAAAATGACTTCAAGAAGGTTAACCTACCTCTGTGGTGTATTGTGTTCTTCAACGGCCTGACCATCTAACAACCAGGTGAATCTTGGTGGAGGACTGCCGGATGCCGCACAGTGCAGCGCCAGGGAAGGTCCAGGGTATAAAGAAGGTTAACCTACCTCTGTGGTGTATTGTGTTCTTCAACGGCCTGACCATCTAACAACCAGGTGAATCTTGGTGGAGGACTGCCGGATGCCGCACAATGCAGCGCCAGGGAAGGTCCAGGGTGTAACGCCTGTTCTATGAACGTGTAGTGGAGTTCTGGGGCTGTATCTGTAAATAATTTGTGCAATTTATGACTGAAACTTTTCTAAGACCTACTCATAAAACGTAAACATGAGACGAAAGCTACCGAAAATCCAACGTCAATTCGAAAAATTAGATGTAGAAATACGAAAACCTTTGAAAGCGAATGCCAAACGTAAAAATATCCATACGAGTATTGATCATAGATACTGATCATTGTTATTAGTAAGCGTTAAGTGGTCAAGCAGCTCAAACTGGAACTAAAATTAGAAACAAATCCTCGTCAATAACAGAAGAAACACGTTCAATCGGTTCAATCAACCGGTTACTAAATGATTGCTTTTGTCCTAATAATTAAAGGAGCAGATTACAAGTAGCCTCCCGATTGTAATAAGTGAGGACCAAATATTCTCCCAAATAACAGTCTTACATCACAACAAAATCCAATCAGTGTACAGCCGAATGTATGGCGGCCGTTTATCACAGATCATAACGGGGTATCCGCCATTAGCGGTGGATTTATCGCACTCGTGACGCCGACACATCATTGTTTATGTTATATGTTAGATACTGACTGATGTTGGATCAGCGACGGGGTTCGCGAGGTTATCCTTTGTTTGTGTTTTAAGTTATAGCAATTAAATCCTATATTGCAAAGGAAGCGTTCACTGATTCCTAAATGGTAGCGGAACTTCTTAAGATCACACAAACAAAATCTAGACTATACTTCACGTGAAATTAATTTTCTCATTGGACCAGGGAAATAATGAAACGATTTCTTAACACATTTAATTTTATTATGCTTCATTTCTCATAAACAAATACAAGAAAAGCTTATCTAAGCTAAGATCTGCGAGCAGTTATGTAAGTACTTAATTACTGCATTAGGTCACAGGTGAGAATAACAGTATAATGGCTTTTGTGAGCACTTGCTTAGATCCACTCAGCACATTTTATAATGCTTCTTGCTTGTACTTTTATACAGTTTACTGAAGTCGTAACACTAGAAGTTAAGCATGTAGTTAATGTAGTGCACTAAACGGGGTGCATTCCTAATATTCCTGTTAACCCGAGTGCAGCGGTTGTAATGTTAGTTAAAGGGTTCATAAAATAGGGTAGATGTGTGACTCTTACCGGTTTGCTGCAAGGGGTTCGTGTACTTGTAAGAATTGGATAAAAATACATTTCGAGCAGTGGCTATAACGTCGAACAATGTTTTGTAATAGGTTTACTACTAAACAATACAAATAGAAAATTATTGTAATACAATTCCCCACGTGAGTTATTGACATCCTATGATATTTAATTCCTATTGAGCTGAGATAAACACCTAGAGGTGTTTATCTCAGCTCCGCAGCAGTGCTATTCGAACCATTTTTAGCCGCAATTCCTCACTGAAAACTTGTATTTAAACATTTAATTTCATTCACCATAGAATCAGAAGCCCACAACAAAACTCGCTCATTATACCTCTAAATCTCTTTGCATCCAGCATCCAAAACATTCAACTGCGACCAGTCGGCATGCGGTCATAAATCTTGGCAAATAAATTCAATTAGCCGCTACACTAACATAATAACGAATGAATACAATGGCCGCTGGAATTATGAGGGTCTAAATTGTGAGCGGCTAGCGTTTCTGAGAGCTTTATTACAGGCCGTACCGGACGCCGTGACAGACAATATGTCAGCGTGTGGCGCAAGGCGAGGAGGTGGCGGGGGTCTTGGTGAGACAGTGATTTGAAAACGATTAAGATACTGTAATTGTAGGCAGAACCTACGCTACTGAAGCTAAATAGAGACAGACAATTAATTTATTAAAATGGGTTCACCAACAGCTTTTATATCTTAAGTACCTCGAAGTAGGTTTAGAATTCTGAACTTACACAGTTGACATGTTAACCATCATTCAAATGTCTGTTTTTACATTAGGGACATGACCTTATGGTCTCGTTAACAGGAGGCTTCTACATGGAGTTAACGCTACTAGCTACGTCGTTGTTGGAAACTGCCGGTTACCAAAACTTGGCATACGAATGACCCATAACAGTGCTTTAAATAGGCGAACACTGACCCAGCTTTTATTTATTTATTTATTTATTTATTTAGGGAAAAACAAACAGTAGCACAATAAAAATTAAACATAAATATCTTAAATATAACATTTTTAAACAATTATGCTACCCACTACGTTTTCCGCAGATTACAATTTAAGAACATTGAAACTAGCTAGTAGCAATACAAAAATACAAAACCTTTAACACAGTACATTTTTAAGCACAGGAATATTGTCCTATCATAAACAACGGCCATTAACCTGGAACTAATATCCCGATTTACAAGTATAAAAGAAAAAACAAAGAAAAAGTGAGTTTTTTGTGCGTATTAAACATTATGTCAATAGTATTTTAGGTACTTTGCTGGTCTTTTAGAGTTGCTAAGATTTGCCTCTTGAATGCATTTTTACTTAAAAACAGAATGTCGATTAAATGGAACTCATTGTTGTATGTTTCAACCAAACGATGAAGTGGTGAACGCGAGCCAGCGTTGGATTTACAGAAGCTAGTAGCGAATAGACGTCGAGTGCGTATCTCACGTACATGAACTGTTCGAGGAACCAGGTAACACAGACTCCTAACTAAGTCCAGACAATCAAAATGATTACGGCACACATTGAAAAGAGTCATAACTTCCAGAAGTTTTCGTCTTGACTTTAAAGTCAAAAGATCATATTTTTTAAGAAGTAGGTGGTATGACATTTTTTTCCGATAACATCTATAATTTATAGCGCGAAGGTATTTACGTTGTACCAGTTCTAATCTTTCAACATATTTTATGTAAAAGGGGTTCCAAATAGGTACTGCAAACTCTAACTGGGGTCTTATTATTGATTTGTATAAGTGCAAAAAAGTAGAAGGTCGTCGAAAATCCCTGGACGATCTCATAACAAAACCAAACATTTGATAGGCCTTGTTGACAATGTTTTCAATGTGAACATCCAGATGTAGCTTTGAATCTAGCAGAACACCAAGATCACGAACAAAACTTACTTTACTAATGGGCGTATTCGAAAGACGATAGTCAAACTCTGTAATAAATTTCTTTTTAGTAAATGTTATAACATGACACTTTGGAATACTAAGATAAAGTTTATTGGAAGAGCAGTAGTTAGAGAAACGGTCTAAATCTTGCTGGAACTTAATACAGTCGACTTTGTCCGAAATAATTTTATAGACCTTTAAATCGTCCGCATACAGAAGAAATTTAGAATTTTGAAAACAGTCTTTTATGTCATTTATATATAAAATAAATAATAAAGGGCCCAAAATGGAACCTTGGGGTACACCAGAGGTGACCTGAAAAGAGCCAGATTCAAAGCCATTAACAACTACCTTTTGTGTTCTGTTAGTTATATACGATATAAACCACCTTAAAAGATCCCCTCTGATGCCATTGTAGGCAATTTTATGAAGCAGTAGTGTGTGGTCCAGTTTATCGAAGGCCTTCTGAAAATCTGTGTAAACTGCATCAATCTGCTGTCTATTATCGAGACCATCAAAAAGTTGGGACGTGAAAATGAGGAGATTGCTAATGCAAGATCTATCTTTAACAAAGCCATGCTGTTCTTGTATTAAAACACTGCGAATTGCCGGGTATAATTTATTATGTACCAGTCGCTCAAATAGTTTAGAAAAGGAAGATAGTATTGAGATAGGTCTATAGGTAGCTACGTCGTGCTTGGAACCACTCTTATGAACTGGTACGATATTTGCATGTTTCCAAACTGCAGGGAAAATACCACATGATAAACATTTATTGTACAATATAAGTAGAGGATAGCATAATGTGTCACACGTATTTTTAAGGAAAATCGAGGGAATCCCATCAGGTCCGGGACCCTTGGTTGAATCAATTGATTTTAATTCCCTATGTATTTCATCAAGAGACAGTTGTAGTTTGCATAGAAAAACATCGTGGTCAGTACTAATAGATGGTGGTTCCCAAGAGTTATGGTCAAATGTTGAGGGCTCGTATGCTGACTGGAAAAATGTAGCAAACAAGTTGCAAGTAGTAATAGGATCATTGGATGAAATTTGATTGTAATGAACCGTGGATGGAATTTTATTTGACTTTTTACGACTTGCAACGTACGTCCAAAATGCTTTAGTATTGGTAGCAACACTATCTTCAATTGCATTAATATATTTACTATAGCAAATGTCAGCTAAACTTTTAAATTTTTTTCTGTTACTTGAGAATATCTCATAATCGCGTAAATTCCCATACTTCTTCCACTTAACCCAGGCTTGAGTCTTCTTTTTGTAAGTTCGTATGAGAGATTTGGAAAACCAATTGGGGAAATTAACATTTTTTTGTCGACATGTGGCTGTGTGTGATTTTATAATTTCATAAAGTTTTTCATAAAATGTAGAAATAGATTCATTAGGCATTAAATGATCCAGTAAGATATTCCAATCTACGTCGCTTATATCAGAATTTATTTTGTTATAGTTAGCTTTGTGATAGTTTAGTTTGTTATCAGCAGTGCATTTAGAAATATATGTAGGCTGAGAGAATGAAATGTGTACATAGAAAGCTGGGTGATAGGCATCTACAGGTAAAAGGGGGACATCAGCAGAGAATGTGGCTGCATGAATATTAGAAAACACTAAATCTAACAGGCGTCCACTAGAATTGAAAAAACAGTTATATTGTTTCAAAACAAAAACAGCTTATTCCTTAATAAATAATTTCACTGACTCACAAAGTTGAAACGACTTAAAGTTTTATAAGGAATGTGTGAATTAGAAATAGCTATTCAATCGATGTCATCGTCGAAGTGTTCAACCAAAATTAGCGGGTATCTATTGTAACTGTACCCGCTGTCACCCATCACTTAGTCCCCACCCCAGTTGGCTCGGCGCCCGCTCACAAGCCAGCTCTTGTAAACGTTGCATCGTTTTGCGCGAATTTATATCAGATGCCACTGATAGTCGGCTAATTGTATAATTGTGTGCGATGCGCTTATCTGCCTCACGTCCGGCCGTCCGGACTATCCGCCGGACACCGTGTGCCTTATGTGCCGTGGGTTATATGAACGGGAAACGGTTATTTATTAGTTTTACTATTGGTTTCAGCTTCATTGACATGGTGGTAAAAGGATTGAAGCAAATGCATAAATGGTGCTAAAGTCAACAGGAATTTTCAAAATAAGTTATTTTTTCAACCTCTACGAATTCCTTCTAATTATCTTGTGATAAATTAGGTTTCAAACAATGTTAAACTTGGTTAACGCTTTACTCTGCCTAAAAGCCAGATATTTATTTCACAATTTAAGGGAACAAAGGCGAACAAGTTGCAACGACATGCTTAACAAGAATTGCGTTAAACTCATACACAACATAGAATACTAACTACACAACATATATATATATTAACAAGCAAGCAGCATAGGCAAAAGCTATCTCCAAGAAACCCTTTAAGATTCTAGACCAGAATGAAGCCTTAGAAATGTCCGAGTCAGAACCGCTCGCTCTTCCTAGATTGAAAGTGATATATAATGTTGTATATATTTATTACAACTTGCATGTTTGTACCAGGAAAATGGCGAGGGTAAACGAATTCAAGAATGAATTCAAGTTTTGCTGGAGAACCAATTTATTATAAGAGCTAAAAGGTGATAGCTTTGGTTCCAATAAAATAAACTAGATGGCAGTGCTTGATAGCAATTTACAACTTCCCCCAAAAATGTAAACTGTGCATTCCAAAGTTTTGAAATAAATGTGTACCTACCATAGAACTCATAAATGAGCGATAGTCTCATTAGAAACTATTTTAATGCAAAGCAATCTTAACAACTGTATTAAACTGTTGCCAAACTCAAGCTGAATCCGGGACTGAAAATATTTAAAACAGGCCCTCGAAGTTTGCAGGCCATGGAAACTGCTCGCTCGGATTGTTGGTCTTATCCTGAAGAATTAAAGGGGACTTAGCTGCTTGCTCCTTAGTCCTCGGATTTAATTATTTAATAAAATATACTTTAATGCCATTGCCAGGCTACTCGGATGAAACTAGATAGTAATATTTAATTTCAAAAGCGCTTGGATAAGTGGTACTACTAACAAATGCGACTCATGACATTTCTACACAGAACTAACTAATCAAATTCTCTATGGATTAGAGTTAGTGTTATTAACATCAGTCTGCCAAAACAGGTTGACTTTTCACTGTTTTTTTTTGCGTCAGACTACTTAAAGGTCCGTAAAAATATTATTCTGGCAACTTACGATAGGAAACAGCTAATCGTTTTTGTGGTATTTAGTACGTGATGGTGACAAGTTAAACAAGTTTGTCCCACTTGATGCCTTTAACATTGTCATCCTTGTCATGCTAGCGTATTGTACGACTTTTTTTTTTGGGGGTGGGAAATCATCAAATAACCCCTCCCACTCTTGGTCAAAGCGAAAGGGGGTGTCAGACTTCTACTGACTAAAAACAACCCATGTTCCTTCCTGGCCTTTTATGTCGAGGCCGCGGTATCTATTACAACTACACGCAGCCCCGACGTATAACACGCATAACGTTGCAAATTTTCCCTAAAACGCAGCGCTGATCCGATTTATAGCATTATGCAAATGGGCGCACGATATCATAGCACATTTTAGTTAGCATCTGAACCGGGTTTTAATTGAATTGTTGCATTAAATCGGCGTAATCCCATGTTCAATACTCTGACGGTTTGGTGCGGTATGAATGGGTAGACCAATTCAAAGATAATTAATAAGCGTGGTTAATATTAATACCATTGTGTTTTAAGCTATAAATACAATTCAAACGACGACTACGTAAATTGGGTTACTTGTTTTATTGACTACCTACTTAAGTGCAAATCGTTTTGGTTGCCGTTGATTGCTCTTATTTCAAGTGTTATTTGGTAAAAACATACAGCTTTAAATGTATATATTATACTACCAAACAGAAGAAGTGGGGATATAGTTGAAATATGCACAAAATTAAATAGGTAGACCAGACTGATTACTTTATGGATAATTTTTCACACACCTATATAAACTGAGAATGTCCGATTCCCAAAGTAGCATTCCTACATAAACAATACAACAAAGTAATGAAAACCATTGCTCACCAGCACTAATCCAGCTAGTTCGCAAAATATATGACGTCATAGATCGTCTCTATTATTCCATTAGAGCTATCCGGATTATCCCGCGGCCTGACTTATGCGCTGTCCGCGACATTATTGCGCGAGTTATGGCCACCCTACCTCGCAGGAGGTGGACTTATAGGTAAGATATTAGTCATGGTTGGTGGTTCCATGCTTACGGGGTATTGAAAAGAGGTAAGTAAGTTTGGCAGAAAGAAAACTTGACGGCAATAATGTAGGTTCTGAGGCATTTTCATTTGTTTGCAGGAACTTATGATGAAGTTTTTCCTTTATTGCTATATCGTAATGTGCCATAGAAACGCCGAGTAAGCTACTTATTCACCTAACCTTCAAAATATGCATACAAATATCTACAAAGTAGTTTTGATTTATATCACAACAGTTAATGTTTTGTTTCAAATATTTGTTATGTTGACAATTACTTATTCTTCTACGTTCTGTTATCTTATTCGTTTGTAACATTCCTAGCCAGATCCAACCACATTTATTTCCAAAATATTCGCGTCAGCTCTCCACGGTTTTACGTACCGAGCATATTTCCGTCCCTTTGCAAGCGAATGACAAAATTCCAGCTAAATAAGAATGTTTGCTCACTGTGTGTTTTTCCGTACATTTCATTAGAATACACAGTAGCTGCATTGCATTTTAGCGGACTGCACAGAGAACAGGTTTCACATAACTAAAGGCTTAGACCGTCTTACTTTTCTGCACTATTTTTCCTTTATATGAGCAAAGTCTGTGTAGTACCTGCAAAAGATGCTGTTTGGAGGCATCAAGCTTGTTACAAAGGTTTTCTAGTAAAGTAGTTTTTTTTTTCACTTAGAGGATGCTGGTGATTAATGTTTGAAATTGCATTGCATTGTAAGATGTCGGGTTTTACATGAATGAATAGAAAATATCTTCATACAAGTTCTGCCACTCACAACTTAAACTAGGTCGGTAATACGACTAATTTCCTAGTGATTGTTTGAAAGACGTCTTGGCCATTGCACAAGTACATAAAACTTTTCAATCAAGTTGACAACGCATTGGTAAAACTTTAACATTTTCAGCATCTAAAGACAGTGCTACACAATTTTGACTAATTTTAAAAAGCTTTGACAGTTTTGGTAAACATCTCAAAAACTTAGATCCTTCCGAATGATCGGGCAGCACCTTTTTTTGTGGGGACTAGCCAGATAATATTATAGTGTACAGTGTGTGGAAGGCACACGTGCACTTTCTGTTTATATGATCTCACAGTCCAATTAAATGAAATCCGTCACAAACGGGTTTTACGTGATATCCGAGGCTCGGGGCAGTTACACCACAAAGTTTTCAGGTAACTGCGACATTCCTATAAAAAAATCTGAGTAACACTTTTGCTGAATCGAGGCATCGAATCCAGGATCCTATGTCCAGCAGTCGCGCTCACAAGACCAACTTGGCAAACTAAACTGACTTAGTAAAAATAACAACCGACTTAAATAAACTTCAGACGAAAAATCAGCTTCTGAAGTCAAATGAAGTTGAATGATATTTGTCAGTTTGATTTTTTTTTTGTCACCGACTTCAGGAGCTGATTTTTCGTCTGAAGTATATTTTTCTCATTTTGGTTTTTTTCAAGTCGGTTGTTATTTTTGCAAAAAAGTTTTTTAATTTGTTAATTTTTAGTTGTAATATTCTATACAAATATTCACTATGCAATTAACATTCAACCAAGAAACCTTACCCTTAACCCTCAATATTCCCTTATTATTGCTTTCAACTCTTTCAGCTCATCAACATGAAGTGATGACTTGAATAGCGTCAGAAAGAAAAAGCACGAAACAAGTAATACGTACTTATGAAATTTGAGGGTTGCCCTCGATTTCACCAGATCCTGGTTTCCATATCATGGCATATACCCTTGAAATATCTCCTTTCCAATAAAAAATATTCGTCAAAATTGGTTCATAAACGACGAAGTTATTCGCGAACACAAGCGAAAAATGTTTATTAAAAAAAATGGTCATATAATAAAAAGTACTCGGCCAACTATGTACAATTTTTATGGGACCAAATGGCAAAAATCACGTAAATCGGATCGAATCTCAGCGTAATCTGTGTAGTACATAAAAAAAACATACAGATCGAATTGAGAACCCCCTCGTTTTGGGAAGTCGGTTAAAAACTATGGAAAGAGATCTTACTCGACGGCATGTAAAGTAAAGTCAAGTCAGAGACCCAGGTTAACCACCCGATAAAGGTAGAAGATGAAAGATGTTTTGTAAATTTAATGGAAAAATATTTGTATTCATATCAGCAACGGTAGCTTTTTATTTTCCTTCCTCATGTATTATGCCTCTGTCGGTAATATTCATAAACACAAAGTCGCAAAGTTTTTGAAGCAAGGCTTGAATGGGATTATAGGCTCCGGCCGCACGTATATTTCTTACTTTGTGGTATTAGCGCTGTCAGACTGCGTATTTATGATATCGCCTATTTTTTCCTGCGGCTGAATGTACCAACGAATAACATAGTTAAACTTTTAGGTTTTTAACGAATATACACCGTTTAATAATAAAAAGTAGGGTATTAATAAAAACCGTCTGCCTAGTCATTTTTCAACTATGTTGCGCTTGATTTAAAAAAACTATGGCCTATCTGAACCTCACAATCCAGTAATAGCTAAGTAACATGATGTACCCCTTGACAAGAATGGTTTTTAGACATTCGGGCGTTAAGACTTAAAGTTCCGAACACTTGTTTTTTTTAGCAATGTTCAAGGCATATATTCTGGATTCAAAATTTGGCAATTATTGTTTTAAATACAATACAAAAATAGGCTCAAAGTTATGTAGTTGTATTTAAAATAAACATTGGCAAGTTAAACTATTCGGTACTTCATCACTCAATTCAGATGTTTCCTGTACATTGTTCTACGTGACCTAGTTTAGCTACAGGGTGTACCTATCTATGCTAGTCCAAGTACATACAGTAGCAGGTTTTAGGTGTGTCATAGTGGACTATGTCTTTGTGGGTCGGGGCAGTGTTTGATGCTTGCAATAGATCTCACCGAGAGCGGGGAATAGAAGGGGCTTGACTCAAGCTACGTAGAGTAGGTTAGTAATCGCAGTATATCATGGTGGCAAATGATATAACCATGATATGCTGCGATTACTAATAAACTATTTCATTAATAAAATATTATGAGTGAAACAACATTAAGTAATATTTTTTTGATACGTTGAATGAAGAACAGTTTTGCAATTGTATTGTAACTCACAAGATTGAATGTCCCCAACATAGGGAAAAGGCTAGGCAGGCAATGACGAAGGTGTGATGTCCGTATTTTTTTTTAAATAAATAAAAACGTTGCCCCACACTAGGAATTTCTCCTGTATCGTAGGTGCGTTCACAAACATTTAAACTTACATACACAAATACCCAGACCCGGACGCAGCGCAGCAGTTCATTGAAAAATACTAGCTACTTGTGAGCTTTTTAAACACATACGCTGTTGTCAATATTTTTGCCTAAATTTCCAATTAAAATTCACTAAAGTAACCCGCCGCCGCACTCATCTTGCACCTGCGGCCGGCAGGGAGTGACGCATGGCCGGTCCAGTCATTACGGCTGCCGTTAATCAATAACCCGACGACACACGAAATCTCACCGCACTGCACTCCGCAAAATTACACCATTGGTAATTATACCACGAAATGTTCTCCGATTGGCCAATCGACGCTCAAAGGACTTTAATCGTCCAATCAGGAAGCAATTTTCGTTTCGTGAACGATTTTTTTTAGTTCCTACTGTAGTATTTTTTGTCGATGATTTTTCTGGTTTTCACAACCTGGTTTGTGTTCCCGCTAACATTTCAAGTATTATAAACCGGTTATAACAAAGCAGAAACGACATCATCCGCTTCATCACAATATCTGTTGGCGCTTCCGCTTTTCTAGACTGTTAATTGACATCCTGTACAAATTATTATAAATAGCTGAAACGGCCGATTTCAAATTGTAAATACAATCCGTTAATATGAATGCGCTCAGACATAGGTTTCGACTCTGACTCATACCGAATATTACTTATGCATTTGACTTTACCTGTGTTGCCTTAAATTTGTACAGGATGTCAATTGACAGTCTAGAAAAGCGGAAGCGCCAACATATCTATGTCGCCGCACTAAATCCCAAGTCATTCTCCATGATTGAGAATTACTTTCAATAAACATAATAAGAACACATACAGTAACCTCCACAATCTATTTAGTACTAGGTAAAACGATACCCCTTGATAAAACTGGTTGTCAGATTTTTAGCCCACAGTCAACCTGTAACGACTGTTAAATATCGTTTAAATCGTTGATGAGGACACTACTAACAGTGAAAAATTCTTACAAGATGCCATAGACTATATTTAAGTCCTAAAAACCCTTATAACATCATTAGAACAAAATAAAACAAAAGGTAGAAATAAAAGTGATCTGGTAATCCCAAAAACACAACGTCGAAACGGGCAAGTCCTAAATAAATACGTGGGAACGGCCTTGAACCGTCCATTAATTCCAAATGGACCCTCGGCATGGGACTAAACATTTGTTGAAGGGAATTAATTCCGTAAGGACTATCGAGTTTTTCTCAACCGAAGATAAAATAAATAAAGCTGTTATGGATAGCAATATATGTTTGGTATTTTTTCAGAAAGAGTAGGACGCTTTCGATTCTTTAAAAAGAATTATAACGGTGACCGAAATCTGTTAGGTTTAACTTTAGCTCTAACAAAAATATTGATGCACTTCAATATTCAAAATCTTAAGAGGACCAGTTCTTGGAATCTTAATTACAGCGCATTTCCTAAACGTGAATCTAGAAATAGATCTGTAATTTAAATAAATACGAACGTTCACGAGTACTTGTGGAGGTACCGTTGAACAAAAATAATTCAAGTCAAATTAACTCTCACTGCGTTACTCAGAGATATTTAATGATAACTTACGCCGTCACTTAGTAAAACTGTCAAAACCTTTACCAATTGACGGCCTAAGTAATCATTAAAGCTTTCTGAGTGCGGCAGTTAGTGAGTTAGGCCTAATAATTAATGATAGAACTGGGATGGACGCTGATTGAGGTTCAGGTGTCACACAAACGATTCCAACGGCTTTTATATTTTTGGCAAAAACATCAATCAGAAATTATGGATTTGTAATGCACGTGACGTGTCCATAACACGACGGTATGAGCTCAAAGTGTTACTAAAAATGGAGAGTCTGGAAACATGATATAAGTTGGAAGCCAATAAAAATATTAGAATATGCACACCATTGCGCAATTTTTTTTTTTTGTTGTATCTCGTTATTTCTTGCGAAATATTAATAAATTAACATTAAGGTTACGGTGCAAATATTATTAATAAGCTCTAAATATTTTGTTTCCTTGTCCCTCTAATTTTTCAGTAAATAGTCGAATTAAAAAAAAAAGAGCGAGCGCGTAATTTTTGTTTTAACTTTTTCTTTTGGGATTTTACAAATGCAGTCCAAAAGTTTTTATGAAGATTCAATGACCGGTCCTGGATTCCGAGGTATAAATTTTACGGCACTCCACTAAAAAGTGCTAATCGAAGGAACATGGGTGGCTTTTAGTTAGTGGAAGACTGGAACTTCCTACCGCTCTCTACCCAAACCGGGAGGAGTCATTTTTGATGAATTCCAGCCCTTCAAAATAAAACGGCTTTTTAGTTTTGTCTTGTTTATGTAAAACCACAATAGGGGATCGGACTGAGTCAAAAAAATATGATTCTAATTAGTCCGTTAGTTAGATTATCGAAAAATATTGGATACGTGTTTATTGTTTTAGCAAATTGACGAAGATAAGATGTGGTTGTAACGTCATTTGTAGGTAAAAAATGTACTATCATATGACGTTTTCGAAGAGTTCACGAGTTTTCGAAGCACTGTATTGTCTTAATTTTTTGTTTATGTGAAAAGAGAAAAAATACGTGACCAATATTTTTTGGAAATCTATCTGACGGACTAATTAGTTTTTTTTTGTCCGTAATAAATTATAATTTTGTCTTAAATAAATTTGTTGAAGTCACGCCCTTTGACAAACTTTGCAGAACTAACGAATCTTCGTTTATTTTTTTCCTCATACTCATCGAAAAACACTGAAGTCCTAGTAATATATTGATTTAGGAATGTGCAAACACTGACCGAAGCACACGTTACGTGTGTACACAGTTGATTTTGCTATATTTTTGTAAAGTGCTCTTGGTAAGACGTACTACTCAGACCCTCAATCGAAAAGCAATAGGGATTTTTATGTATTACATAACATAATTTAACTATAGACTCTCTGAAGGGCCAGGCAGAAATGTAGCTACCGAATAAAACGACACGGTTGGCGCAGTGGCTCAGGCAATGGACTGCTGCGTTGCGTGTCGCGGGTTCGATCCCCGCAGGGAACAAATATTTGTATGGCCTACAGGTAGTTGTTCCGGGTCTGAGTACTTGTATATGTGACTTGAAATGTTTGTGAACCCACGATTCAGTAGATATTCTTAGTGTGGAGCAACGTTAAAAAAACACAAAAGACCAGTATTTTGCAAAACCCAATAACAATTTTCCCGACCCGGGAATCACTAGAACAAAGAGTCAGAGATTTTATGGATTCTCTGGTTTATTTTACTAAACAAAGCTTATCGGTGATATTCTTTAATAAAACAGCTGCATCAGGCTCCCGACGAGTGTTAAGACCAGACGTATGAACAAAAACTTTTTTATCGCTTTAATTTCTGCGTAGGTTCCATAGGGAAAAGGTACCAGTGAGTTTATGAATACGGAATGATCTACTTTGTAAAGTTCTTTTTCTCACCTCCCAATCTTAGTTCAGCAGCTGCCTGTGCGCTGTCCAGGTCTCTCTCTGCGAAGCACTGGTACATGCCCCTGTGAGCCCGCACGACCCCGTGGACCCTCAGCACCCTCTCCCCACCCCCCACCGGGACGCCGTCGTGCAACCATCTCACCCGCGCGTCCCCGCCTTCCACCGAGCAGTTGAACGTCACTGAACTGCCCGAGTTGGCTACCTGTTGAAAATACCATCGCAATCAATATTTATGCAAAATATTCTAATTCATTTCATTACAGAAGCATTTGCAGCACGGTAGATACGTTTCACATCAGATTTTCCAGAGCTTTTATAAATTCAAACCAACATTCAAAACCTTTTGTTGATTTAATATCGAATCAAAACATTTGAAATTCAACTTGCATTGTATTAAACATTCAGGTCAACCAACAGTTCACGCCTATAGTGACAGGTGACACAAAAGAGACGAATTAACCCAATTATCGCAACTGTCGGAACTCGATAAACAAGCGACAAATACGAGCGAGTCGACTCAAGACGATCCTGTGAGTTCACCTCATAAATAATTCAGTAGGACATCACCTAGTGACTACGTCACGCCGCGTGTCGGCTCAAACTGGATTACTAGGGCTGCTACCAATGGTAGGGGCATCTACATCTAACAAGTCTTTGATCCGATGTGTTGGGTTTCCAATTACGTTTAATATTGGTACGACATTTATTTGCACGAAACGTAATGAAATTCGGTTGGCAACGAGCCGTTTAAGTTGAGATTGATTTAATGTTCCTAAATGATTTACTTTACCTATGTATCTCTTATATGTAATTGAAGTAGTAGCAATATATACCCACCATCTGATTGGCAGGTGTAAATAATTATATTTTTCGTAGTTACCATAGTTAAATCAAAGAGTCCTGCCAGTAGGATAGTATTTATTCCAAACGTCAATATCGATTTGTTTGGGATCAGTGATAAAAAATTACAAGTCATGCTATTCAATGTAATCCTTTTCCTGTTACAACATCTTCAGGCCAAGAGAGGGTGAGCTATCCTCTATCGGAAGCGCCACAGCAATAAGGAAGTGATACGGCGCGGCGGTCCATTGATGGTCGAGACTGCTCGGCTTGTGTCAACGACATGTCCGGCACAGTGACAACCCTACGAAGAGAGGATGCTAGGACCGCTATTCAACATAGTACCTGAATAATTTATTGTTATGGTCAACGATATACATGTCACATACTCCAGGGGAATGCCTATGGAGATAAAATATGGGATTTTGGTAAAATATTTAGGCGTAGATTTTGGCAAAAAAACAAATTCATATAGGATGTTTCATTGGAGTTAGGATGACCATTTATCATATTAAAATGTTAGATGTAAACAGCAGATTTCTATCAAAAGCCAGATACTTAGACTTCGTCCTTATTATATTAGAAGGGGAATAGTTAATTACGAACTATAGGTTTAAAACAAATGAAGGGACCTTGTTTTAAATTCATCAATTTCGCGTGCCAAGAGCTATTAGCAAACTTCTGATCTTGAGATAAACTAATGAAAACACTTTTGTTCTGTTCTTAATCAAATTATGTACAAGCAATATTTACTTGTGAATTAAATTACAGCGAATCAAGCTGGCTTTATTAAATTTGATGGCTGAGTCTCAGAATTAATTAAAAACCAGAATAAACGTTTAATGTCTGAAACAACAGACGTCATTCCGTTGGGAAGGCCATTTGGAGATACACTGATTTGTGTCTCATGTTTGACTGTAAATAATTTCGTCAGAGAGCATGGCTGGTAATCACATTCACACACACATCTCACATTGATTTTTAACGTCTGTATTTTTCACATTTAAACTGAACTGATATTATACCTAGTACCAAAAAAAAAAGCTTAAAAAGCCCGACTACAAACCGCGGTCTTAAAAGTAGAAAACAAGAAGATAATTCTTGTCTGATATTCATATATTGAATTTGTATATTTCTATTTAAATGTATGTAAAATTATTATAGAGGTCAGTCATAGTCGCATGCCACCTTGCTAACGGCAACAGCAGCTGACTTCTGTATCAATGAAAACGCCATGAAGGAGCAGCAGGTATCAGTGGCATGCGACTACGGCGGTCCTCTATAGTAATTTTACTTCATCATCATCATCATCAACAGCCTATTAATGTTCCCACTGCAGGGTCACAGGCCTCCTCTCTCTTTGAGAGGGAATGGGCTATAATCTACCACGCAGGCCCAATGCGGATTGGTAGATGTCACATGTCTTCGAATATTTGGTTCTAAGCCATGCCGGTTTCCTCACGATGTTTTTCTTCACCGTTTTGAGAGCAGCGGTGGTGAAATAAATTACACAAAGTAATGTGATTGCCAGGGTTCGAACCCACGACTTACTGATCGTAAGTCGGGGCCGCCACCACTGGGCCACCGCTGCTCTCATTAATTTAGACCATCTCAGACATTAATCTGCATGGTCTTCATGTGTGTATTATACCTTATTGTTAACCCAAACGATTTTAATAGATTAAAAGAGTAACCTTTGGAGTTTCTTGCCGGTTCTTCTCCTTAGGAATCGACCAATGCACCTAACCGTGCCCCTTTTTGTCGACGTTTTATAAGTGCCCATGTAGGCCTATGTGAAATAAAAATATTTTGTTTTTGATTTTTTGATTTTAATTTTACTTATATTTAATTAAACTTATTTTTTTATTTGAATTTTATTTTTGTGTTATTTATTAAATCCGTTATAATACTTATATTACTTTCATGATGTAAAATTCTACTGAATGTTAGTTTGCTATTTAAATAGTACGAGTAAATAGCGGACTAGACCGCGAGAACTTTTTAACCGCATTTTAAACGTGTATGTTGACTAAAACTCTAATATAATATACATGTTTGTAATGTGCTCACCAAGACCTCTCATTTGAAACTAAACATGTTATGATTATCTCAATTATTTTTTTCGAGCTTAGAATTTGACATTTAAATTCCGTCATAAAAATAATTGTTAAAATTTATATAGCCTATGTCACCCGGGCTATTTTTACGAATCTATTGACACTTCATTTATTAAAATACGTTTAGTAGTCTAGGCGCTACGGTGGAACATACAAACACACATACATACATACATACATAGACTGCCAAAATCATTACCCTTCCTTTTGGCTTCGCCTTAGTCGGGTAAAAGTCGGTGTCATTTGTGACATTTGCCAACCCGCACTGCCAGTCCCCGACTAGACTCTCATGAAACCCTGTGTTGTTTGCCAATCGTTGAATGTTCCAACGAGCAGTTTTTGTTTTTCCATTCAAAACATTTCCTAGAAATACGAAATAGACGAGCAAAGCGTGTCATTGAATTCCAGTGCAATGCAAGTAACGCAGTCATCCGGCGCGAAACATTGAAACGTTTAAAATATTCCCCGTATTTTTACATGACAGAGAGAATTTTTCGCTCCCATTGTCTCCAAGTTTGCATTTCAGTGGACGACATTTTCACGTAAAATTATTAATTTATTCATAGGGTTTGTGATTTTTGAAATAGATGCCAATAAATTGTGCTAAACTATCGAGTTTATCTGATTTTCATCTGATTGAACATTGATGGTTGACGTAAGGCTCACATACACTCCGTAGGGGATGCGGAATTTTCGAAAGAGATACCGCGGCCTCGACACAAAGGGTTTAGAAGGAAAATGGGTGGTTTTTAACCAATAGAAGTCTGATAGTCACTTACAGCTTCAATTTAATATACTTAACACAAATCTCTCTACCTTTAAACTGATACTAAACGAAGTCCATTGAACTCAGAGATAACCAAATATATTTTGAAAGTATTACATACTAGCTGTTGCAAGCGGCTTCACCCGCTACAACTCGAAAATTATCCTACGGGACCATAAAGTTGGAATAAAAACTATCCAGGTTATAATCTATCTGTGTACCAAATTTTATCCAAATCCGTTCAGTAGTTTTTACGTGAAGAAGTAACAAACATACACACTTACAAACTTTCGCCTTTATAATATTAGCGTGATTATAATCATTGGATTTAAACAGTCCCGAAACAGAAAATTCTTCTATGTAACTATTACTAAGTAACAATTTAAATGAATTTCATTCGTGGTGCGTTTGCGAGCGATATGATTTATGGGCATCATTTTAAAATTTCCTGCTAACGAATTCAGTGAAATTTCAACCGGCTTCTACGATTAAATTAGTTTAAATCTTTTATAGTCAGCTCATACTTCGCTCGGCTTGTATTTGATCAAAACGAAGAAGGTAAGAAGAACTCTAATTTATCTTCTGTGGCGATAGCTCTGCTGCAATGAACCATTCTCGTTTCTCGGAATTCTGTCAGGAGGGTTTTATCACGCTTTTTGTATTGTCTATCACCCTACTACCTATCTAGTGTTCCACTGTAGGTCAGAAGTATCTTCTTTTCCCTTTGTTCAATGTAGTGCAAATTTTCTTCTGCGATTTTCCACTAAACAAGGTAAGATCATCAGTCTAGCTTCGCTGCAAGCCGCCAGCAAATGGTATTGTTGAATAAACAGTGAAACATAATTCCCAGTCTGGATTTGGAACTAAAATAACCAGAACAAGCAAACCGCCCAGAACAGGCAACCAGCCCCGCTTACACAAGAACCTCGCTCCATCTTGTCTATATTCGATGAGCGAACCGCTAGGATCACATCGCGCGATGTGTCTCCCCGCTCTGTGATCTGAATACTTATTTTTCAATTTTTGCAACGTCACCCGCCGCTGACGAGAATTTAGCCGCTCGTCCAAATACAGATGTAGCAACGTTCGGGACAATTGTGTTTTCTGTTAGTCCTCCTTATATAATAAAAGAAAATGTCGGGAGGTTTCTCGTGGCTGAAACGTACGCTGTTTATCCTCTGACAAGTTCGGAATAATGCGATCGAGTTGTGCGTATCTATTGGTCACGTCTTTTTGTACGAAGTTGCGAAGATAGCGTTTGAATTTGGCGTCGAAATGTAAGAAAGAGAGGAATAATTGGGTGTCGAAACATTTTTGGAATAATAAGATGCAAACTGGATTAGTTCAGTAGCGTTTAATGTTATTTTGTTATCTTAAAATAACTTTCAGTACTGTATTTGTGACCTAATACGTGGGATTCTTTTCGTCTTTGATCTTATCTAAAATGACAAAAACTAACTAGTTATGAAGTCTTAACTGACTCAGCAGTGGCGCTTGTTACGACCAAGACCACAGGTAGTAGGCTATTGGGTGTTTCCATCAGGAATTTTTCAGAAGCAGCCTGGGGTGTATACTGGATATGTACCCGATTAGGGCATGGGACATAAACGTTCAATTGTGGGGGTGAAGTCTTCAGTATAAACACAGACATGGTGCTATGTTAAATAGGACTCTTCTCACCTGCAACTGCGGATGAACACTTACAACCAGCCGGGAGCGGACCCTGAGCCTGGCATCTCTCCTCTGCTCCCCGAACTGATTGTGCGCCCTGCAGGTCCATACACCGCCATCAGACAGCTGCGCGCGCCGAATTATCAGCACCTGCTCTGACACTGAGATCCTGATGCTGTTGGACACGGGGCTCAGGCGGCCGTTTGAGTGGCGAAACCAGCTGGAAAACGTGGCAAGTTTAAGTATAGGACTTCCAAAGGCCTTAAAAATATTGATTAAAAAAAGTAATCTCATCTTCGAGGTTCATCGCAGCTACGCAAGAAACAATTTTCCCATGCCGAATAGTTTTTACCAGATAGCTAATTACGTCATGTTCAGTTTCAGATTCAGATTAAAATTTTGCAATATTATGACAGCACCTTTTGTGTTTTACCTTAATTTTTCCCGAATATGTACTTAAATTAAGCAACACCTAGATTTGATTTGAGTGAAAACAAACATTATGGAGTATGCCCCCTACACCACACCATACCATAACTGTGCTATGAACGTATTCTATCTTATTTCATGAACCGCCAAAAATTTGAACTGCTACTTCAAGTATAATATGAGGTTCTTTATCTTGGAGCGAAAGAGAAGAATGATATAAAAGAGAAAGCAGTAAATGCTACCGTGATGTCTAACAAGGATGAATGGAAGAAGAAAACGTGTTGCGCCGACGATGATGATCTTGGAACAGTAATAAGAACAGTAGTCCTCACTACTGACCATGATCTTAGCTGGGCCAGAAGTAAATTCGAATCGTTCGAAACGTATGACGAAACTAAACTGCTGAATTTATTCCAGCTCCGTCGAATTGTTCGTATTTATTTGGGAATTATTCTGGCCGTCTGTGTAGCCTACCTAAACAGCTGGCCGCCATAACGGGAACGAAGCCAAGTGGGTTTCTCATTGCTACAGTCTATCCTTCACAAAAGTTATTATTTAATGCACTTTCATTCTTACATCACTTTTTTGAGCGAAAAGCAAAAATAATGGATTTCGGATTTCGTTCAGGTTTTCTCTAAAATTGCCACTGGCGTTGTAGAACTAAAATGTGTGAATTTGTGGTAGAGACTTACGGGCTTACGTAAACTCGCATTGGGTGCAAGTTCTGGAGAAACTAGTAGTTTTGATGTAATCTGTCCTAAGTACCTGTAAGTGGGCGGAGGACTTCCAATCGCGCAGCATACCAGACGGATGTCTCCTCCTTGAGAAACCATCTCGTCTTCCGATACCGACAGCATTCTTGGAGCCATGCTTGTTGATGCGTCTGTAACAATAGGTTCTATTACATCACTACATATTATATAGCAAAGTCCTCCGCCGCGGCTGTCTGTCTGCTCGCGATAAACTCAAAAACTGCTGCACCGATTTTCATGCTGTTTTCACCAATGCCTAGTGGTGCTCGAGAAGAGTTTTAGTATGTAATTTAACCGACATCCACGGACGCGAGCAAAAGCTAGTGATTTATTAATTCTAACCTGTGTATTTAAAATATATTTGTTACTAACGTGAAACAGTGACCATAGCCGGTGGACTTCTCCTCTTCTCGCCAGTGAGCGCATGCTGTGCCTCGCAGGAGTACGAACTTCCATCATCAGGTCGAGCGTCGCGCACCACCAGGATATCGCTGCGACTGCCACCCACTATGTAGCGACCACCTGAAACAAGGCTAGCTTGTTAGGAAGGACACTATGATAGCCACTGAAATTTAAAAAGATACGCAATAGCCCTGCTGCTATGATTCTATAGTAGGTAGTAAGGCACAGATAAATCCACATTGGTTACAATCTGCCAGCTGTCAGTATTGTAACCAGTGTTTGGATTTGGACATTGGTTACAAAACTGTCAGTCTGGATTTATCTGTGCACGTTTTTGAAGCAACTTTCTTACGGTTTGTATGGTAGTTATGTGGTGTTTGTTTTAATCCTTCTAGTGATCAGTAACAATGTAAGAATGTGACTAGTTATTCCAAATCCGTCATGTTTCTTAACTGCCTTTACAATCAATTTTGTTTTGTTCCTTCCGTACAATTTCAATCAAAAGCTACTAACTACTGCTCATATAATAAGGCAAAGCAAGAGCACAAACAAGCTTTCTATCTGATTAAACTGCAGCCATCCCTTTCGATATATCCATCAACATCCTACTAGGAAGCTGAAGTGACATACAAGGGGTGAACAGGGGTGGAGGTATTAGTACCTACACCCCCCTGATCACCCCGTCAAGAGGTTTAGACAGAAGGTTTATCAAGAAACGAACACAAAATGAAACACACAATAATGTTGTGGTAGCTTTGACCAAGCTTTCAATTTGCATGCCTTAAGGCGTAATATGGTTGAACTATTTTTAAATTTTAACAACTTTATGTAATTACCCATATTAGCAAATAAATGAATTTGAATTTGAATTTTGAATTTGAAAAAGATGCTAATATAAAACTATCCGAACTGCCCTACAGAAGACAAAAAATCTAATTAGTCCGTCAGATAGGTTTCCAAAAAATTTTGGACAGACATCTTGTTTCATTTTTCTGTATATATAATGGTATCAAAATGAAAGTTTTTAAAAGTAGGGAACAATTATATAAACAGCTTATATATATAAAAAAGTAGTTAAAAAAGTAAAAAACTCGACTGAAAAGCAAACAACAAGCACATTTTCAAGCCACTACGCGGAATTCAAAAAAATATATCAAAATAAAGGTTTTTAAAAGGAGATAATAAAATTACACAACACTTGTATGTTTAAAAGAAATTCTAAGTGACAAATCCTATAAACATACATAAAGGTTAAATCATCTTCCAAGAATTTTACGCGACCAAGAAAAGAACAAACAGAAAAGAACAAAAAAATTGGAAATAAAAAAGTTGTTAAAAACCCCGACTGATAAAACTGAAAAGCAATAAACAAGGACATTTTAAATTAAACAAAACTTGGAAACAGTCGGTGTTCATTTGAATATTAAATTATGAAATGAAATGAAAATAGAATGGACCCTGCTTTCAAGTTTTGTTTAATTTAAAATATCCTTGTTTTAGCTTTTCAGTTTTTTCGGTCGGGTTATATAGTTTTCTAACTATTTTTTAAAATTCAATAATCTAACAGACGGACTAATTAGATTTTTTTGGTGCAATACCCTATTATCGAACTCAACGCGGGCGAAGCCGCTAGCACAAGCTAGTGTTTCCTCTTTATTCGGTTATATACGATTTATTTATGTATGCCCAAACTTGGGGCCACCAGTTTTATAGGACGGTGCTTCTGAAACCATTTTATGTGTGTAGGACTGGAGGAGGTAGTGAAACGCTCATGACTTTGAAATTAGGAGACAACTTCGATCGAGTGCACTTACCCATTTATAGCTTGGGGTGACACCATTTGACCGACGTCGACGTCGACGTACCTACTCTTTGTGTTGGACGCTCGGAGACAAAAGTGACATCACACAAGATATTTGAGAGCTCGAAAATTTCAACCATTTATACTTTTCAGTGTTGATATATGACATGTTGAAAGTTCAGTCTTATGACTGAACTCTTGTGAAGAACAAATTGAGGGGTAGGTGTGAGTTGTTGTCCCTTTTCAATCGCATTAACGTAAACTTTGTTTTAGACTACAGCTGCATTAACGACCTCTGTTGACATACATGCCATTGTGTCTTACGAGTATAAGTTATTTCATACAAATTGAAATTAACTTTATAAAAACTAGTTCGACGAAATATTTATATCAAATAACGCAAGATGGTTTTTACGTTAATAAACTTCATTCCTTGAGTACTCGTTTTACACTAACCAAAACCAAATCAACAGTAAACTCTTTAACACGTCTTATATACCTAACCTTTCATTCCGTTCAAAACGCTTGTGTGCGGTACGGTACGTCGCGTTGGCGAAGCGTCTCGCCGGTCGTCACCGTTTACGATCAGATAACTTTCAAGCGAGACTTTTTCAATGAATTCTAAATGCGCGACTACCACGGCTCCCCTTCGCGCTCGAGCGCTTTGTTTCACGATTGTCGACTGTTAACTGATCCAGTCGATACTATTGTTACTTTGTTTGACTTTTAAGCGTTTTTCTTTATAAATTTAATATGAGTGTACTGGGGGCATTTTTAGACATTCATAAGAGGGTTATTAGTCAAAAGTTAATGGTTATTTTAGGATACCTACGCATACAGGTTTTAATTAATCTTTTTCTGTTGTAAATACCTACATGGCAGAAGCCAAATAGAAAACAACATGACAGTTAAATTATTAAATGCAGATAATAAAGATTGAAGAGAATAATAAAGAGAACTATATCCGCCAATCAAAATATTGGGAAAATTTCATACGAAATTCCTTTAAAACAAAGAGCAACGTCAAATTGAAAATCTACTTTTATTTAAATTGTTGTTTTTTGGTTATTTGCGTATCATCAAAACAAAGTAAAGAACACAACAAAACTGAAAAAATAATTGCATCGTTTGCTATCATACAATCGAGTTGGTGCCTACCTTATGACGTCATAACATATCGCGTGGCCCGTCGGCGCGGAACAGAATAACGAAGTTTTAATTAACGCCCTTTTGAGTCCTTTGTGCCAAAATATTGTCGATTGTCAACCGAATAAAATCAACTTGCGAATTGAATATAATAGAGTTGAGTTTCTGTGAGTATTATAATTGTTTTATATAATTTATTTTATGGACTCTCGTCTTAGGTACCTTGAAAAGCGATTGTAAGTATTTCAAAGAAACACAATCTGGCAATATTCCACAAATTACAACGTAGAAACAATTTAATATTATAGTAATAAAAATACTAGAAAAATAACAAGAACTATTTTTTTTTAAATAAATAAGGTATGAAATAAAAAAAAATACAAATAATATTCTGAAGAGAAAGGAAGTACCGTGAAAATATTTTAACATAGGTACGATTTTATTCACGGTATCTGACACCTGTTAAAATTGCTTTCTATAATACTAAAACAAAATCATGAATATCAATTTATTATTTAAATTAGTTTCTTTTGGGAAATTTAATTTACCAAAGACAGAAGTGGGTCATGAACAACAAGAGAACTCATTCCTGAATAAAATAAGAAAGACTCTGATTTACTTTTAATTTCGTTCGGAAACTTGTTAAATTACTTTTGAGAGTAATTTATGGTAAAATTTGTAAAGTATCTGTCTCTCAAGACAATGTCAGCGATGTAGGATTAAAATTTATTTGGCATTTATCTTCCATAGCCGCTGTTGAGTTGTTCAAGTTATTTCGGGTTTATCTAAGCAATTCGATCATTTAGACAGCGTTCCTCAAATCGTTTTAACTGCAAAAACGACCTAGCCTGTAATATCACAAACATCTGAATTATTTGTTTACTTTGAAAGAAAAACGAAAAAAAACAACTACGTCGAAAGCTAAAGCATATCCCCTAATGGATAAGCAGCAACCAACACATCCATATCGATGGTAATCGGGCCATCAAAACATTTTCCTTAAGGACCCAAAAAAATAGCGAAAGCCTCTTGGATCTTATCTTTAAGAACCTCGTCGAGAAATTAACTGATCCTTTATCGCGGCCTTAACTTGTTTTATGCGAACTTTATGAACGGTACGTCATTCAAATAACCATAAAAGTGAATGTTGGGGCTGTTCAATGAATGTATATAGTGGGAGGCTGCGCGGGCTCCGCGGGCAGGAGCTGATCGGTGGCGCGAGATAAGCCGCGCAACGTCTGTCGCTACTCGATAAGAGTTGGTAAAAATCTCCACTTTGGTAAAGCAAGATGTGGCCTTTTTAATTTGAGTTATGTATAGTGAGCTTATGTCGGGTGACAGGGAATTTAAATATTTTGCGGGTAGGTATAATATTAGATAGTTGGAATGGGTATAAAATTGTAAATTGATCTACTCATGAATCAAATAATGTCCCAGTAAGAAAATAATAATAATACAGCGCCATAAAATTGCCTGGTTTCTGAAACAAAGATTACGAAGAAAGTTCATAGATGTCAAGCGTGCGTAAAATTCTACTATAGATGATTTATTTACGAACAGTTAATAATCAGTTCGTTTGACTTGCGTTTAATTTTGACACGTCGATGAAGTTTTTATAAAACTTGGAATAGCAAATTGATGCGTTTATGCCATTTCCCAATTAAAATCAAAATATTTTTATTTCACATACAAAAAGGTGCATTATGTTGGAGTCGGCTTCTTGTCTAACCGGATGCAGCTGAATACCAGTTTTTTACATGGAGCGGCTATCTGACCTTCACAATCCAGTTAATACTGGGTATTACGATACCTTTTGGTAAGACTGGATGTCAGACTTTCAAGTCACGGACTACCTGTAACGACTGCCAAAGTTCTATGTATGGCAGCTGGGAACAACAGCTTAACGTGCTTTCCGAGGCACGGAGGAACCACATATTACATACTGAATAGTATGTAATATGTGGTTGCCCATCCACAGACCAACCTAGGCAAGCGTGGCTTAACCTAAAGATCGAACCGACAGTTATTATTAGGCCACAAGCTCCTCCTTACTGTATAACAACTAAAACTCAAAAATACTGCTACTCATTGTTATTTAAGCAAATAATGAAATTATCTTGATAAACAAAAACGTCCGTAGGTCTGTATGTTTTAAACTTAAGTAAAGTTTTCTTAACATTTCCGTATCGCTGCTTTAAAAAGCCTGGCTTATTTAATGGCTACATATTTACATGACAATCCGTATTGTTCTAGAGGCGAGAGCGTCTGAGTAGCAATACATGTAGAATACATTAGCTGTTTATTTTCCGGAAAGCAGTAAAACTCAGCTGAGCGAGTGGAGCGAGCGGAGCTAAATGATGCTTGTAGTAAATGTGCACGCTCATGACGTACTGCCAAGTTTACACCACTCGTCTTACAGCCCCGAAATTAATATGACCTTAATTAAGTTGTGTCTCCTGTTACATTTCATGAAAATGAACGAAATTATTTTAAAGTAACTTCAGTTTTAATGTTACTCACTCACTAACAGTGAATTTTGGACCAGTAAAACTAAATACCATCAGCACAACTAAACGGTGTTTAATAGCTTTTCTTATTTTCTTTCTGTGACATTATTTCGAAGAACTTATGATTGAAATGTTTTTTTTTGTTGATTGTTGAAGAAGTTTTTTGAAAGGTTAGTTATTCAATTATTATCATAATTATGTAACATATTGTACTGATTAAAAAAGGATCGATGTCAGTTTAGATACTTATACTAATATTCCGATCCGACAGAAGTCCTCACTGCGCTTCACTAAGACCAAGTCTCCTGAGATATGATGTTCCCTCAAGATAATATTCAAAACCACAAACTGACAAACATTAAGTAAATAAATGTAAAGAACGGCGTGTTTCAGCTGTAACACTGAATTCCTCAAACTGGCGGACGGATATTAAATCAAGCGCAGAGTAATCTGCATAAACGAACGCGAAACTGCCAACTACTGCCAGCGACCAACTGCATCTGTGCCGATCACTAGATGGTGCAAATTAGACTCTTTTTTGTTCAACTTCATAGTTTTAAACAAAGACAAATAGAGGCAAACTTTGTAAAAGTTTGGCTGTTGGCAGTTTAAGAGAAAATTATAATTAAGTTATGCAAAGGAAAAGTGTCGTTTAGTTCTTGATTAAAAAAAGTTTTGGTAACTTTGAACTAGTCAAATGAAACTGATATCGTACCAGGAATTTATTATTACAAACGGCAACGTACCAACTTACTTATCATGATATGATTATAATCATCATCAGCCTATAGCAGTCCACTGCTGGACATAGGCCTCTCCAATTGCACGCCACTTTTCTCTGTCCTCGGCAACTCTCATCCAGCTGCTACCAGCCACCCTGCGAAGATCGTCGCTCCACCTAGCCTGAGGGCGTCCCACCTTACGTTTGCCAATTCGCGGTCTCCACTCAAGAACACGTCTACCCCAACGGTTATCGGTTCTGCGACAGATATGGCCGGCCCATTGCCACTTCAACTTGCTTATTCTGTGAGCTATGTCGACAACTTTAGTTCTCTGCCGGATCACCTCATTCCGGATTCGATCCCTCAGAGAAACTCCAAGCATAGCTCTTTCCATAGCTCGCTGAGCGACCTTGAACTGATGGACCAGCCGTACCGTGAGTGTCCACGTCTCGGCTCCGTAAGTCATAACAGGTAGGACGCACTGATTAAAGACTTTAGTCTTAAGGCTCTGGGGAATACGCGACGAGAAGACTCGACGAAGTTTCCCAAACGCCGCCCAGCCCAGCTGAATTCTTCTGCTAGCCTCCCTCTCAAAGTTGTTCTTACCAAACTGCAAAGTTTGCCCGAGGTAAACGTATTCTTGAACAACTTCGAGAGCACCGCCATTGATAGCCACCGGCTCCGGAGTAATGTGTTCGTTGAACATAACCTTGGTTTTGTCCAAGTTCATCCGGAGACCGATACGCGCAGAAGAATCAACTAGGCTGTCCAGCATCTACTGCAAGTCGTACAGCGATTCGGCTAGTATGACGATGTCATCTGCAAATCTCAAGTGTGAGATGTACTCGCCGTTGATATTAATGCCGCGTCCTTCCCAGTCCAGCGTCTTAAACATATCCTCTAACGCGTTGGTGAACAATTTCGGGGAGATTACGTCCCCTTGTCTTACCCCTCTACGTAGTAGGATATGTTTAGTTTGCTGGTTCTGAGTTTGGACGGTCATTGTCGCGCTTTCTCAGCACTTGGATATATCGCCAGTCGACTTGGGATCGCTGCATAGACTCCAAAACAGACCAGGTCTCGATAGAGTCAAAAGCCTTCTCATAGTCCACAAACGCACAGCACAGGGGCCGATTATACTCTTCGGACTTCTGTATAATTTGCCGCACTGTGTGAATGTGGTCCACGGTACTGTATCCTCCTCGAAACCCGGCCTGCTCCGGTGGCTGAAACTCGTCGAGTCTTCGCGCCAGACGATTTGTGACGACTCTTGAAAACAGCTTATATACGTGGCTAAGAAGCGAAATAGGTCTGTGGTTCTTTAAAAGAGTCTTATCACCCTTCTTAAAGAAAAGAACGACCACGCTACTTTGCCACGCTTTCGGAGTTCTCTCAGAGAACAGGACAGAGTTAAAGAGCTCCTGAAGCTTCTTCAGTACAGGACGTCCACCCGCTTTCAGGAGCTCGGTCGTGATCCCATCCTCACCAGGGGCTTTTCCATTTTTAAGCTGTTTAAGAGCCGCCTCAATTTCGTCTTGGCTGACTTCAGGCAGGTCTTCTGTGAAATGGCGGGTTAAGGTGGCTCTTGAGTCCTCATTTCCGGGATCGGGTCGAGATGCATGTGACGCATATAGCTGGCTATAGAAGTTCTCAACTTCCGAGAGAATCTCCGGCTTCGAAACGACGCTGTCCCCATTGCATTTGGTCAACTTCGTCAGGTGGCTCCTCCCGAGTGACTGCACGAACACTTTCGACCCCCGGTTTTGCTCAATCGCTTTTTCTATAGATCTTGTGTTGGAGCGTCGGAGATCGCGTCGTACCAGTTTTGTTATCTTATTATTGAGTGCCCGTTGTTCTGACGAAGTGATAGGAGGGTTTTCACGTCGTTCCGTTAAAAGCTGCAGAGTATCTGCCGAAAGTTGAGACTTCTTGCCCGTACGCCGCATCTTACAAAATCTCGTCCCTTCCTCCCTGAGGACTTCCACCATTTGGTCGAGTGCCTGATCAACGCTATCTATGGTTTCCACGGCAGCAAAGCGGTTCTCCAGGTCAGACTGGAATGCTTCAGATCCTATCATAGTTTGGAGCATATTCGGACGGAGCTTAGACTTCATCAAACGGGTACGTTCAAGATTGAAGTTGATATTCAAGGAGCCTCTAACAAGTCTGTGATCACTGCCAGTATTAAACCTGTTGATCACTGAGACATCCCTGAATATATGCTTTTTGTCCGTTATGATGAAGTCTATCTCATTCTTGGTCAAATTATCGGGGCTTCGCCAAGTCCACTTCCTTTGGGGCTGCTTCTTAAAGAAGGAATTCATCAAGAAGAGCCCTAGTCAAATGAAACTGATATCGTACCAGGAATTTATTATTACAAACGGCAACGTACCAACTTACTTATCATGATATGATTATAATAATAAGTAGATACTTACATTCCTGAAAACAAAATTAGAACATTTTTATGAGGATGAATAATATTGCAATAGATAATATTATTTTAGGTGTAAAAAATGGACATCTTTCAAATGTTGCTATCACAGTCATCATGTTTGAGCTTAATGAGTGAGTCAAATAATTCCGAACGCAGCCACGATACAGCAGAAATACCTGGTGTAGTACGTTTTATTATTAATTTAAAACATTTATGTGCAATTATAAAGTAGTATTTGGTTGACCTAATGTGTGATAATAAACGTAGTTAAAGTAGCATTTATATTACAATCTTCTGATTGCCATGGGAAAATAGACGAGAGCGTCATTATAAGTGTATGATATTATATTCATTAATTGATAAAAGAAATAGTGCAATAAATATATTAAATCATGGTTAGACCTGCTGTCGTGTATGGATTAGAATGTTTGTCCACAAAAGGGATAAATGAAAGGCAATTGCATGTGGTAGATGAGAATGCTAATGCTAAGCCCCCTTTAAATGAATAAAATAAGGAATGAGTACATAAGAGGAAGTCTGAAAGTGGCACCGGCGAATGAAAAGTTGTGTGGTAATCGATTAGCGTGGTATGGACATGTGATGCGAAGGATGATATAGGAAGGAGGTGACTACTGAAATATAGAAGTATGGAAGAAAAAGACATGTTGGGCCGACCCAAAATAAATTGGGATAAGGGCAGGAGAATGATGATGAAACAGTGCAATAAATGACAGCTATTCACATATTTGCCAACGGTAATCAAAATCAAAAATCAAAATCAAAATCATTTATTTCAAGTTGGCCAGTTACAGGCTCTTTTGAATAGTCGAACAAATACTAAATTTTAATAAGCTAATAAACTAAGCTACAGTCCCACTCACAAGGCATAATAACTGTCAGTGTACTGTAGTTGCCGATTCCAAAGCGTTGGTCTCATGAGAAGAATGGCAAGAAACTTCATGGATACTCTTTTAAATCATAATATTGTTACAAAACTTTGGTTACATCATTCATATCGAGATTGGTATATTATCATGTGAGAACGATGTAGCAAGTTATGCACGATAAGTGTCGACAGTAAAGCCAAAACGACGATTTAAAAATAATATAATAATTCAAACAAGCCGTGGCAACTAAGAGGTGACCAGTCACAACTGACAGCACCCGTTCACGAGCATGACGCATGGATCAGCCACCATTCCACTCAACCATTTTAAAGGGAACGAAATGACCCGACACACCCGCCACCATCAGCGAGACATTTAAGTGAGCATGACACACTCTTAATCGCCAGGGCATATCCAAGTCAAATAAAAAATAGAAAAATAAATGTAGGTTTCCAGAGAATGACAGCTTTCTAGTACATAGTACTCACACAATATGTGTATTGCGACTATATAATACTAAAGAGATTGAATTTATACATTGCAAAGATAGTTGTACAATCTTCTTCTTTCTTCTTCCTATTAAATGCTATTCATTTAAGCGTCCTGTCCTTGTGGAGCAGGACCGGCATTGAGCCAAGCATTTTTATCAGCGATATAATCGTCTAACTTGTAATATGCTTGCTTGCATAGTGTGCGTTTGATACATGTTTTAAATTTCGTCTCATTCAGTTCAAGAATGCTTTGTGGAATTTTGTTATAGCATCTCAAACAGTACCCCATGAAAGATGAGTCTACCTTAGCGAGTCTGAAGCCTGGCTGCACTAACTGGTCCCTATTCCTAGTAATATAATTGTGTCTGTCACCTCTTTTACTAAAAAGATGCAGATTTTTTCTCACATACATTATGTTTTCGTAGATGTACTGACAATGCACCGTCATAACGTTAATGCTCTTAAATAGTTCTCTCAGAGAATCGCGCCTACGAAGACCATATATTGCTCTGATGGCTCGTTTTTGCAGAATAAAAATAGATTCAATGTCTGCAGCTCGTCCCCATAACAAAATGCCATAAGACATTAGGCTATGAAAGTAACTAAAATAGACCAGCCTAGCGGTATCTACATCAGTAAACTGACGAATTTTTCTAATGGCATATGCTGCTGAACTTAGCCGCCCTGCAAGAGATGTTAAATGAGCACCCCATTGTAGCCGTGAATCAAGCGTAATCCCCAAGAAAACCGTTTCATCTACGAATTCTAGTTTCTCGTTATTTAATAGAATATCACAATCACTACTTTTAACATTCGGTAAAGCAAATCTTATGCATTTTGTCTTTTTTTCATTTAATACTAAATTGTTTGCTGTGAACTAATTATGAATCTGAAGTAGGGCTTTATTCACATCATCTAGCTTTTGAGCCCGTCTATTTATCTTAAAAATTAGGGAAGTGTCATCAGCAAATAACACCATATTCTGAGGTTGGTTTTTCAATAAATAGGGTAGATCATTAATATATACCAGAAAAAGGAAAGGGCCCAATATTGAGCCTTGCGGAACCCCCATTTTTACTTTTAAACCCTGTGAATTAACACCATTTATTTGAACATGTTGTTGCCTTTCACTCAGATAAGATTTTACTAAACTAAGTGCAAGTTTACCTAGTCCATAATGCTCAAGTTTCAAAAGCAATGTGTCGTGATTCACGCAATCAAATGCTTTTGAGAGGTCACAAAATATTCCTACAGCATCTTGGGACTGTTCCCACGCATTAAATATGTGCTTTAATAAAGTTACACCGGCGTCAGTTGTGCAACGTCCTTTAGTGAAACCGTACTGTTGATCGTGTAAGATTCTGTTGGTGTTAAAATGATTGAGCATTTGGTTAAGCATAACTTTTTCAAAAACCTTGCTAAAAGCTGGCAACACCGATACAGGTCTATAATTATTAGTATCTTTACTGTCACCAGATTTGAAAAGAGGTATGACCTTACTGTGTTTCATTAAATCTGGGAAAACCCCTTGGTCTACACACAAATTAAATATTGAAGCTAAGTATGGTGCAATAGTCTCAACTATGGATGTACAAACTTTGATAGACATTCCCCATAGATCTTCGGTCAGTTTAATTTTTATTTGCCGGAAAGCTTTAATTACCTCCGTAGGGTTTATATGTTTAAATTTAAATTCAGCCAGGCAACCAGGCACGTTCGCCTTCAATAAACCAATTGAGACTTCAGGTGAGGAATTAAGAGCCTCCGTTGTTTTTAAAGGAATATCAGTAAAGAAATTTACAAATTCTTGAGCTACTTCCTGATTATCGCTTTTAGGACCACATGCTGTATTTAATGTGTAGCTAGTGGTACGTATTTTTTTCCTGTTAGTCTCGTTATTTATGACTTTCCAAACTGTTTTTATTTTATTTTCTGCTGTTTTGATCTTTTTGCCTATGTGAAGGGCTTTAGCAACCTTGCAAGTATTTCGAAATATTTTTGAATACTTTGCAACATACTTGTTAAAAGTTTCAGTGTTTATATAAGGCTTAAGGCCATACAGTTCAAAAAGTCTTTCCCTACTTTTTCTGATACCTCTAGTTGCCCAATCACTAAATATAAATTTAGGGCTAACACTTTTAATCTTCTTCTCAAAAGTTTTATTGAATTCTGTGTGAACTATTGAAAAGAAGTTATCGTACAATTTATTTATATTAATATCATCCACATGATGGTTCATTTCACATAACTTGTTCTGTAGGAAAATATTATATTTATTTAATTTGCTAGTTGTTAAAGGTCTAAATGTAATCTGAACTTTTTGTAATGGTGTGATACACTTAAAAGTTACGGTTTGTCCGCTATGATCAGACGGCAGGCAATTTACTATGGCTTTATCTATGTAATCACAATCGCAGAAAACATTGTCTATACAAGTAGCAGAAAATGAGGTGACCCTAGTAGGTTCTATAAAAATGTTGGTTA
The DNA here is from genome assembly GCA_932274075.1 of Diarsia rubi. Taxonomy (NCBI): domain Eukaryota; kingdom Metazoa; phylum Arthropoda; class Insecta; order Lepidoptera; family Noctuidae; genus Diarsia; species Diarsia rubi. Next base: position 24,174,700 of record OW026412.1, read on the forward strand.
AATTAAATGACTTAAAAAGATTTAATAACCTACTGCTAATTGAATTTTCTTCTAAAATATTGACATTGAAATCGCCACAAATAATTACAGATTTATTACTGGCAGCAAGTTTTGCCAGGACATCTTCTACTATTGATTCAAACAAGGGAAAGTTTTGATTGTTTGGGGGTCTGTACACACACACAATTACATGCTTATCTAGCTCAACACAGGACAGTTCGACGCAATGTTCAACCGAAAGACCTACAATGTCATTACGTTGCTTATATTTAACACAATTTTTTAATAATATTAGGGAACCTCCACGCAGCATTGATTTACGGTTAAAACAGCTACCCACCGTATAGTTTTCATAATTAATAAGCATTTGGTAATCTTTGAGCCAATGTTCAGTAAAACAAATAATGTCAAACATACTTTTCTCTAAAAACAACTCTATTTCTAATAATTTGGAAGAAATGCCTTGGATATTTTGGTGGAATAAATTCAAAGTGTTCTGCTGAGGCCCTTTTTTACTAACTAATTTAGTGCAAGAAGATACCTTTCTGTTGGTAGGTTTAACAATATTGTTAATGGTACCTTCTGTTGTCTTACTTCCTAGTTTAAACTAATATCTGGAGTCAGCCCAGAGTCTCCTGTGCTATCACCAGACAACAAGATTCCATCACTAAAAACTCCTAATTGAGAATTTTCCACGGTGACATATGGAACATCCTCCGTACAATGTTTGTAAACATTTATAGCACTAGTGCTATATTTATTTGAAGTCACCTCCTGTACATAAGTACCATGACTAATAGTCGCAGTGTTAACAATGTAAGAAAACTTTGACATACTACATATGTCTGTGTGAATATTAAAAGCTAATAGCCTAGCTATTTTGTGTCTAAATCTAAGAGGTAGATACACATTACCTGGTGTCGACTTAAGCTTATCAACAAAAGTGTTGGTATCCAGATATACAAGCTTGTCACAATAGTGACCTACTAAGAAATGCACATGTTTGTTTAACATGTGTATATAATTGTTTTTCCTATCACTAAGTCTTTCAAAATACGGAAAAGCACACAATATAATTTTACTACAATTTAACTTTAACAACTCTGATACACAGTCAGTGATGTCTTCCTTTTTAATTTTAGAACTGTTACCAACACATATAGTAATGGTTGTGTCAGGACCACAAACAGTTTTTGAAGCTGATGCCATAATCTGTTTGAAGGTTGACCCCGGCATACAATAATTTTGTGTACAATAACTCAAGTTATTACTAATTAATTTTCCTAGCCCTCTACCTAAACCATCAGAAAACAAAACTGAATGATTACAATCATAACCATTAGGAAATACAAAACTGCCTATCTGAGGGTGCGCTACTTGTGCCTCTTGACTGATGATACAGTCCTGAGTGCGTACAGCCAGGGACAAGTCCTCCGTTCCCACTGGCTGGAGGGCATCAGGGCTCCTCTGACAAGTACAGAGAGTATTACTGACAGTCAGCAAGTCCACTTTGTCAACTAATTCATTTGTAGCAAGAATATGCTCTTTAATTTGGTTTTTTGAGCGATCATATTTAAAAGATATAGAGTTTAATGACATATTCAGGGCCTGTATTTCTGATTGTAAGCGCTGAGTATCCATTTCATAAATATTTATACTATCTTCTAATTTAATCTGATAGTTATTTAAAGTATTAACAAGAGAAACACGTTCTTTCCTTAATTGAATGTTTTTGGAATAATGTTTTTGGTTTTTCTTAAATTTATTAATTTTTTTAATGATTCTATTTAGTCGTGCATATTTCTTAATTTTTTTTTTTTTACTTATTTTATGGCAATTATGATTCAATATGGAATCTTCTGTAAGGTCAATTGTAATGATGGAATGAGGGTTAGAATTTTTATTTACTAATTCATTATATAAATGGTCAGTCTCTATAGCCTGAGTGTGATCGTTTTCCCTTTTCAAATTTAAAAGTTTAGCATTAGCATGGATTAATTCATCCTCTAGGTCCCTAATTTTACACAAAGCCTCCTCATATAAGTTACTACAGTGGTTGAACCCATCCGTGACCACCCTTAGTTTATCCCGTTCACTGACAACATTCATGTATTCCTGATGAAGGTCTACTAGCTCCCGTTTTAAGCTTGAGTTTTTACTATTAACGTTAATGACCTCCTCCTCACTGTCTTCTCTTTCCTGTAAAAGTTGTTGGCATTGGAGTTTGGAATCCTTCAGCTCTTGGAGGGCCGCTCTTAATTTTTGTTCCATATCTAAAGCAGTGGCCTTACGAGTCATTACAGGCATGGTTTCCGGATAGGTTACTGAAAATTAAAAATAAAGAAACGGTGAGAACTAAAAGGCTAGACCAACAAAGAAAGTTTAGCGTTGTAAGGGGAGAAAAAAAATGAGATAAAAGATAGTGTTACTCAAACAAGTGAGGTAGGCTGCTATATTAGCTCAAAAGGATTAATTTTTTTGATTATTTTTATTGTATTAGAATTTTAGTCAGTCTTGAGTGGGTAGGTGTAGGTGGCTAGAAAAAAGAAAAATTAACTCAAGACAAAAACAAAATAACTATTATGAACGTTATTTTATTATCTATATAAAGGGAAAAGATCGAATAAACTAGAATTATTGAATTTATCATATAGCTTTCATTCATACGATCACTCTTTGTTTAAAAAGTGCAGAACCAATACAGGGTACTGACTAAGCAATAAATGTTTAACTTGTATTTAGTACATCCGTGTTACAGAGGTAAAAGTGATGTTTGTGTGTTCATTAATAAGATTAAAACAAATGATACTCCCCTTGTGATCTAAGTCCGCAGTTTGAAACTCCAAAGTTCCAAACGTCAGCTGTTGTTTGAAGGTTACCGGTAACCGTATGTTCCCGAAAACTTTATTTACACGTTCCCATAGCAGGAAAACACTTTTACTATGTATTTATGCATTTATAATATGATTATACATTAGATTACACCCTATTTTAACATAATTAATAATTAAATTTAATTTTCAATCAAGTCTCTTCCAGCACAATGTGTGCAAGTTATCTGTTTAAGCAAAGAGTGGTAATTCGTCGCAACTGCATCAAAGACGAACATTAAACTTGCATTAGCGGCGCTTAACTTTTAGCCAAAGTTTGAATCTTATTGCCGCTGCACGCTGCACAGCGACAATTGAGAAAAGTTCCCTATTCAATTTGTACTGTTCTTCTTTATTAAACGACTGTGCAAAGAATTCTGAGAACCGTTGAATGGTAATGCTGCAGTTACTGCAGTCTAAGACAGTTAGTTTATTTGGTTCAACTGAGACTTAATAACTACGTAAATCTAGAAAGTTATGTCGGGGAAGTTAATTGTCTATCTCATGAACTTTATTATTGTTTACGTCTTCCTCTTTGTTTTTGATTTATTAATTGTACGATTTCGAATCACAACTAACATATGTTTTTGTGAATTATATCTTTTGGATGAGCTTTAAGTTACACGTCATCGACAATTTGACAGACAAATCATTCAGTTAATTGTCCTCACCGTACAAATAAAGGTATACAAAGAAAGTATAAAATACGTAGGCTTGTTTCTCTTAAGGTTAAAAGCCGAAAAATAAGTAAATAAAGGTCAATCAAACACTCAGAATCCATTACAGGGAAGTAAGAAAATGTTCCGTGTTCAAGTTGGCGAAAGAAAAAGCTAACTTATTCGCAGTCTCCCGAGACGGATTAGCAACTCGTCAGTATTTGCCGTCGGACCAAGTTAATTATTGCTGAGACCTTTGTTTCCACATCACATTAAGAGAAACTAGTCTTTTATCATGTGCGAAGATAAATGATCAACTTATATTTTATTTTTATTTTATTATTTTTGGGAAACTTACAGCTAATACAGACAATGTACTTAATTAATAAACATTTGAAGGCCAATTACAGGTTTCCACAGATAAAACACGAAAACAAAGAAAAAAACAACAAAAAAAAAAGGTAACAATAAACACCAGCGATAGAAATATTATCACATTGGCGCCCGTCTTTATGTGTCAGAACTGAGTTTTCAGGTAGGTAGCTCGATACCTTTTGCAAGCTACCTACTCATTTATTAACCATGATCATGATAATGAATTAAATTACCTAGTACTTGCCATAAACAAACTTTTTACGAAGCCGTCAAACAAGCATTATTTACATCAAAGTACACTAAAATTATTGCAGGGATACGACTTCTTTTTTGGGTTGAAAAATCATACTTTAGGGTATGTACTAGTTATCGCGGCCTCGACATAGAGGGCTAAGAAGGAACATGGGTGGTTTTTGGTCAGTAGAAGTCTGACACTCCCTTTCGCTCTGCCCAAGAGCGGGAGGGGTTATTCCATGATTTTCCACCCGCCAAAAAAAAAAGGTTATGTAGCACTCTTAAAACATTGTGCGAGTGGATGCTTTGAATAGTAAACGGATATAGAGGTAATTTTAGTAAAGTTATAACCTGAAAAACTAGTATTAAAAAAAAACAGCTGTGAAAAATTTGAATATTTGACCCCCAATATCTCCATAACATTCCCAGATAATTATGGTCTAGAACAAAAAAATATGGCAGTTTTGGAAAGAACCAGTATCTTACGGTTTCGTTTAAGGGTACTTTTACACCCTTATAGCATTACATCCTCCTCAAGGAGCCACCCCACTTACATAGTTTAATAGGCCGTAGCTCTACTGATAACACACGTCTTCGCGGTAACGTTATCTCGCAATGATTATTAATTCAACACTATCGTCCCATTGTCGACTAATCCTTTAATGCCCTCTGGTTACGGGAACCTAGCTGTTAATGCAATGCTGGTTTTGAGTACAAACGTGAAGAAATTATTTGAAAACAATGATTTGGTGTACAAACAAATACGAAAAGTCTGTTACAGTTGAGCATTTATATATTTTTTTTATTAAATACATAATCGCTTTGTTGTGAACCTAAAATCTATCCATCACTTGACACTAGACAACTTCATGGAAGATACCTACCTTTTTTTTAACTACAATTTGTGGTTAATCATATAAAAATTGGGAAGCCAGAAATTATAATTTATTACCATTGTGAAAACTAAACTACAGTGGCCTTTTTTTTGGTGGGTGTGAAATGTTCAAATTAATAACCCGTCCCGTACTTGGGCAGAGCGAAAGGGAGTGTCAGACTTCTACTGACTAAAAACCACTCATATTACTACTACTCTTCTTAGCCCTTTATGTCGAGGCCGCGGTATCTCTTACAACCCGCAACCCCGACGGGGCCCGCAGCCCCAACGGGAAATCTACCTACCTTAGATTAGAATTTAATTTGATTAATTTATTAATGAAGCAAATAAATACCATTTAGACGTTATACCTACAGTAAAAGTTTAGTTGTAGACAATTGTAAGAGGTTTTGTATTAATTAAGACGTTTGAACCGTTCGCGCCGCCGGATCCCGTCGATAATTGTGTTACGCACCACTCATTCCGCGGTTATCTTACCGTTTCGGCTTCAATGGGCATTTTAGTGGCCTCCTTGTGAATCTGTTGTTCGGTGTTCATTCAAGATAAAATTGAGTTCGTGTCTGTTTAGATTTAAAGATTGCTTCCGTTTCATTATAATCGGGCGGAAGTTGTAACAGCCAACAGAAAGGAATTGTTTACATTCAAAACAGTGCACTTAAAAGATAAGCGAAGAAAACAATGGAAATTGCTTTTGCCCCTACCAACGGGAAACATGATAGATTAAGTTAAAAATATTGTTATTCTAACGAAAAGATCCCACGTATAAACAACGAAATGAACAAAAACAAATAGGCAAGATAAACATAACAAACCAAAACCGCCGAACATTAAACAAGTTCCTCCAACAAATATAAACTTCAGCTTAAAAACAATCTCCCAGAAAAATGTCCAAGAACTTGAATGAGTCATTACCTCGAAGAGTAATCGAAAAAGAGCGGAAGCGTCCGTAAATGAAAACATTAATCGAATTTTCTGGTTCTAATCGAGAACTCGGAACTCATAAAGCAAGTTCAGTTCCCTTGTTCCTGTCGCCGACAGCCGCTTCCTACACTTGGATTAACGAAAAATTCTTAATTTTTTCCTTTCGAAAGCAATAATCGGCCGGTTAGCTCGTTCGCGAAAATTAATTTCGATTTTATAAGGTCCACAATCGGTATTGTTGGAAACTTTCCAGACGACGTATCTTAGGACTGAAAGGTTACGTTTGAAAAACATGTAGATATAACAGAAGGGAATTCATTGTTCGGATCAATAAAAACATTCTGGAACTGTAAATATACATAAAAAACTTTTTCGGAGCTGATTACTTGGTTCTTATAATTTTCCGATGAAAATAAAAAGTTCTATTGAGTTCTGAATCATTTTTGATGGGTCACTGAAGTTTTTAGATCAATTGCTTATTCAAATACTTTTAGTAAGGATTGAAGTTCGGAATCAATTTTTTTGTTTACAACCAAAAGTCTCTTAGAGAATTTGCGAAATAATATCACATGAGTAGATAAACGGTATATCAAGGACATAATTTATAACGTTTTATTACTAAAAGGAGTTATAAATAACTATAGGTGCTGTTAATGTAATTACAGAGACATACTTTGCGAATCCAAATTATTGACATAATTATATAGACCTTGTACACCTTTAATACACAATAACATTGTTTAATTTTTCAAGTATGATACTATTCTTTATTTTTTTTTACCAATATTTACTTGTTAAATATTTTATTTTATTTTTTTATTAAGTTTAATGTTTTTTTTGTTGACATTTAATAATTTAACATGATTATCTAACACTAGCTGTTACCAGCGGCTTCACCCGCTACAACTCGAAAATTATCCCACGGGAAGATAAAATCGGAATAAAAACTATCCTATGTGTTAATTCAGGTTAAAAACTATCTGTGTACCAAATTTTATCCAAATTCGTTCAGTAGTTTTTACGTGAAGAAGTAACAAACATACACACTCAGAAACTTCCGCCTTTATAATATTTAGTGTGATGATATTATTTTTTTTTATATTGTGACTGTGGGGACCATGAGGGTCTTTATTTCATTTCAACGATTGTCTGGCAGTTTCAGTACTATAAGCGATCCACCCAAATGTCGTTTCTTTGGTATTGTTCGTCGTGACGTTGAGCTCCTTGAGTTAAAGTCGAGCTCCACGATAACTGACAAATGCTTGCACTAACGACTCAAACCTGTGTGGTGCTTTCTTCAAAAGACCATCTCAGACATTAATCTGCATGGTCTTCATGTGTGATGTCTGGACCTTATTGTTAAACTTATTGCTAACCCAAACGATTTTATAAGATTAAAAGAGTAACCCTTGGAGTTTCTTGCCGGTTCTTCTTCTTAGGAATCGACCAATGCACCAAACCGTGCACCTTTTTGTCGACGTTTTATAAGTGCCCATGTAGGCCTATGTGAAATAACAATATTTTGATTTTGATTTTGAATGCTTTCGGTGAGGAACACTTCGATCCTTATACTTAACATAGGAATAGAAAGGTCTAGTGATATACGTGGATATACATAACTGTGTAAGAATATCAGAAATATTATTATATTATTTTTGGTAAGTTTTGTAGCATTACAGCTCTTAGCCATACGTTTATTTTGGTGCAACAGATTGCAACAAGTCAAACAAGTACACTTACCAGCCTCAGCAGCCAGTGGAGCCAGTACCTCGCCATCTTTAAACCACCTGGCGACAGTGACGTGGTTCCTGACGATGGAGGGGACAGTGCAGGTCAACAGGGCTGCCCCTCCAGCAACGCCGTGGGAAGATTGCACGCGCACCTCCCACGGCACGTCCATTACTGAAATAGAAGAGGTTTGTTAATATGCTGTATCTGGTTTTGATGTGGTGGAGATAAATCTTTATTTTGGAGTTTTAATGACATGATATCACACTTGCCGGAATATGTGATACCAAGTTGAATGATTTATTTTACTCAACTTGCGGGTAGTAATATTTTATACTGACTTGACCAAGATTATGTGTCAAACAAATAGACTGTGACGGTGTTGTTTTGGTGTTTCTTCTCAGAATGGGTTAGAAAACACCTCCTCCAATTTGCTATGAAAAATCACATTTTATTTATGAAGTAGGTAAACGGAGTGTGCTCATGTTTTATTTTTGGCTTATTTAAAGTAGTAGGTTGACGTTATATTCCTATATTGTATAATAATAATTGTTCGTTAAATTTGCAAAATTGCTGATGTTGTCAAGCATATTTCGGAAACCAAATATGTTGAGTGGCTTATATTTGAAATTCGCGGTAACAACAGTCATCGGTATTATAAACTTAATATAATCAGCAATTAATATCTGGAATGTACCAATCAGTTCATTAGCGTAACATATGTATGTCCTCACATAACCGATATCGGTTCACGTGATTACGTTAATTACTGCTATGATGTTCGTTATAATTGTTGCAAGAGCTGACTACAGTATACACTTCGAATGTTGAGTTCAATTCATAGAATTGTGGTTAGTTGTAACAGGCTCGCTTCAATCACATGTGACTGAACCATGCCTCTCAGTTCTTGGTACATACGTGATGTTATGTATGTGTTCCTATGGCGATAATTCATAATCCCCGCTAACCCTTCACGCTCAGTCCGTCATGACCGCATTACGCCACAATCATGCAGAACCTCTATCAGTATAATCCTTCATTCGATAGCTCTCATAGATCAGTGTGTCACTCATTATCTAACTCCCCCCACCCCCCACCTCACACCCCCGTAATGATGATATGACATCGAGTGACGTCATTAATTAAACGGGCCCACGTCCAGCAGAATTGGGTTAGCGGTTACTGCATGCATCAATTATGTGTAGTTTGGACGGCCATTGTGCCCGACTTCGGAGATTCGGTTAGAGGTTCGGTTTGGTTATTATTAAATTACTGTGAATGTTTGGTTACAAGTTTTCAAGGATCTTCGTATTGAGAATACTCGGAGAGCAGTTTTGTGGGGTGATTTGAAAATGTATAAAGCAGGTGCAATGTCTTAGTAGCAGTCGCTACTACTTTTAGTAACGATTACTTTTATTATTGTTGTAATTTCAAACACAATGTAAATTGTTTGTGCATAAATTTGAATCGAATTTAATTTAATTTAACAACAAACAAATTAAAGACTCACTGACTACATTACTACCTACCTCGGGGACAACAAGCGTGATAATAAACTCGAATGAAAATGAACATAAATTTAAAGACGTAAATGTTAATTGCTTGCTGACAAAGGACCTTAGGTAAACCAGTTCTAACCCTGGATTTATAATTTATCTGTTAGTAGAACACAAGTTTTAGTCACGTTTTAAAGGCTGAAAAGTTTTTCAGTTGTTTCGGGAATAAATAAGATTGATCGCTTCTACCTGATAGCGGACATTTGTTGTTTGGAGATAAATGATTTGAAATATTGCATAGCTTTGTAGGGTTTGATCTTAAATTGGTCATCATTTAACATCATTATAATAATTATCAGTAACAAGTTATCAGATTATAATAAACGTTGATCTATGTTTTATATAAGCAAAGACTCTTTGTCCTACAGTAGAAAAATAATAAGAAGCCATTATGAATCATAAATAAAAATTACAATTCACTGACTGGAAACTCAACGCCGTAATAGATATCTAAAGAAAGATTCGAACATTTATTTGAAAGCGAGTTAGAAAAATCTGTAACTCGGGGTAATCGGATTTTTTCCTCTGGTTCAATTTTAATCCAATTATCAAGTTAGAGCCCTCGGGCTTTGACTCGGGTTTTGTTTTGGTGTTTGTTCAGTTCACCCGTCATTTTAGGTGTTGAATTCCTTCGTAAAGCGATTTGTTGTAATCGGATGAAAGCTCAAATTATTTTCTACATAAACTTATACCGTCACTTAGGATGACTATGATGTTATTATCCTACAGTCATTAAGCTTGCAACATTGTTGACATATCAGGAGCTCATATTAAAGAATAATCACGGATTATATTCCTTATAAGACAGTAAAAGTTTACTTATAAACCAGGAAAGCTTAAAACAGTCTGTCAGAGGTACCTGTGTGTGTTACACAATGCCCCCCAAAGGACTGATGGGTTGTTTTCTTTCTTGCGCATTCTGCACATCATCATCATCATCAGCCTATAATGTTGCCACTGCAGGGACTCAGGACTTCTCTCTAGGATAGGGATGGGCTATAATCGACTACGCGGGCCTAGTGTGGGTTGGTATTTTTGCGCACATTCACTTGCAAATTCCAGGACTCGAACAAAAAACAGACGTAGTTAGTAACTTACTGGACAGAGAAGAAATCAATCGACACAAATCGATTCTAAATAAAAATACTTAATTTGAATAAGGTTCAGTTTAGAGGAATCGAGAAAATATCAGCGTACTTATACGTATGTACAACATAATATGCTTAGATTTATAGGTACCATCGTCTTGCATCTGTTTGTTGTCATAACAATGTGACATTCAAAACTCCGCTGTCTTATCTCATTCCCACAACCCATAATCAGCTTACCCAAATTCTGTTCTAAACGGAGTAAAAACCATAAAATTAATTAAAACTCTAAATTGAAGCAGAAAACAGTGTGTTGTAGACAAAGTGACAGCAATCAGGTAGCACATTAGTGGCGGGTTTAACAGGAATTACCCTTCCTCAGCGCGGAGGTCGCATGAGGACTGACAGCGATTTCAACATTAAAATGTGTCTCGAGATGTGGCAACAAATGTTTGTTTATCTTTGCGGTGTCGGAAATGTGGCGAAACAATCATTTGATTTGGAAATGATGTGGGATTTTTAACCTGGGAGATTCAAGTTAAATTTTATCGTTCTAAATTAATTAAAAAATGTCAATATTGATCAGAAAGGTTAGAAAGTAGCTAATAGTCATTGCGACTTCGGTTACGGCGGCCCATCTCAACGGAGACTAGCCATCGGCGCGGGAGATATTATAATGCACTTGTGCATGCGCAGGCACAAGTTTACACTCTGTTTCTTTACTCTATCTCCACTTCATGAGACAACGATTCGATTCGGAGAGAGATCAGGCGCAAGACTTTCCACTTAACTTTTTTTTCTACTTAACTTCTAACCTCAGGCTGCAACTATACATAACTTTCTAATGAAAAAACCCCACAGGACTATTTGCTCTATTCGGGAATCAAACTTATGGCCTCACGTCCAGCAGTTGCTCTTGTACGAAACCAACGGGTCAATTCACACTTCTAACACAGTTACGGTCATAGTTTAGCTCAACAATCGGCACCAGAAAAATAATATTTTTTAATTGGATACTTGTTTAAATTAAGAGATTGATTGGGGATGTTTTTTCCTTATGAAGTACCATGACACCGCAGCATAGAAACAATTTCATAAATGTTACAATCACAAATGACCAACAGAGAAAACATTCCCTCACCAGTACAATTTTAACAACAGCTGCACTATCCCCACCCAATTATACCCACATAAACAAGGCAGTCAGTCAAAAATAATAAGATGTCACTCCCCCTCCATCCCCCCCTTCCGCGCCCGCGGCAGATCCGCGCGTAATGAAATCCGCGGCAAGTCCGCCTTGAATAATAAACATCTGCCGGACTCTGATTTCCCTCGCCGCCGATGGTTCCAAACAAAATGTTGGTTAACTGAAGCATTAGTCTGTCAAGCAAATGAGTATAATACCGTATTGTAGCCAATTATCGCTGCGGTGGAACTTCAGCTGTTTCGTTTTACGAGGTACATCTCTGGGCGCTCGTTGTGAGGTGTACCTACGTACCGCGAAGACGATGCTATTTATTTAAACTGGCTGTGTGCTATTAACTTTAGCAGTATTTCAAACTTAGAATCAGACATTGTTGAAAATATAAGTGTAAATGTGCTGCGCCGACCCCAATTTTTTGGGGTCCGAGCAGCACGTCTTCTAATTCCATACTCGCCATCTCATCAGACACCCCCTTTCATGCCATATCTTCCTTTAAACAGTACATCAATCGCTTCTTTGGTCTTCTACTCTTAAACCCCTCCACATTCATACATTCCTATGAAATATTATACTATATTGTATTATACTCATATCAGTTGTCTAGTACCCAAAACACAAGCTCTGCTTAGCTTGGGACTAGATGGCGTTGTGTGATAGTTGTGGAATATTATTATTATTATTATTATTCCTCACTCCATTCCCCTCATTCCTCTGCATTACATGCCCATACCACGCAACCGTTTACCTTACAACTTTAATTAGGTGCGTTATTTTATGTCCATACAAAACTGGCCCAGTTTGATAAGGAACCGGAAAGGAATGCTGTGGTTTACTTCTACCTATTTTTTCAGGGTAGCTGGTTATTTTCTCCAAAACAGCATTCCATTTTTCGGTTTTTTTTCGGTATGTTTCTGCGACAAAGAAATACATTTTCTTTCTTTTCTCTCTTTTCTTTCTTTTCTTTCTTTTCTTTCTTTTCTTTCTTTTCTTTCTTTTCTTTCTTTCTTTTTTTCAGTTTTGTAATCGGAAGCCCACAGAACAATGTCAAAAAAACATTACTTAGTTGAACTTCACTCGTGTGAAATGAACAGTCGCGTAACATATGAATACAATGAAGCAACATTTTGTTAGATTCCTTTTAGATTTTCCTTATCCCAAATACATACATCATGTTTACTTTAAGGTAACGTAATAACAAGCTGCTTCCGCGGTCGACGTTTACGACTGCGAGACGTATATCTATGTCGACTGAGCACCTGCTACATCTCCTTGCTTTATATATTAGACGGAATAGCAATCGTATTATTGTCATATAGACATAATAATAGAATATCAGGTCACTGTTTTAACTGCCTCGTCACTAACAAGGCACAGTTTCGTCACCGACTGCAATGTCACTTCGCAGCGACAGGGCTGGTTCTAAAGCAAATCTACAATAATGACCCATTAAACAAATGTACACCTAGAAAGATAACAGCAATTGGATTCTACGGATTCTACGGCTTTACATTAAAAACTCCATTATAACGCATGCCTCTACAGTCATGAGCCGCTTAATCGGGATGTTCATTATGGATTAAAGTTCACTCGGAGCTCATTCCACGTTTAACTAGGTAGAGGCAATGTCTTAGAAACGTGTAGGAGATATGTAGTTGTTTACTTGATAATAAACTCTATGCATGCCCATTCATAAAGCAAACAGGACACAAGAAAATTTACCATTTTTTCATGAATAAAAATATTCACAAAGTTGTCACAAACAGCCCAACAACCTTCCAACAACTATTTCCATCCGTAAAAATGAACAAGGAATATTTTCTCATATTTAAGAACCAGTAATCAATTGATTGGATTACAAATTGTAGAAACGAAGTGGTAATCTTTCGCCAACCAACTTTGAATAAACATCGAATGGCCGCCAGAAAAAAAGAAAACGAACAGATTTGAAATTGGAATTTCTCTAATCGGCTCTTTGCGATTTATTCTTACCGGATAAAAATTCAATATACTTCATTTCCTGAATGGCGCTCGCTAAATCGGTTTCTTTAATTAATTTCTTTTTGTGCGACATCAAAGTCGCCTAGTTGTTTGTAAATTAAAAACGTGTTTTCTGCCGTACTCTGTAGATTTCCTCCATAAACAGACTCGATTAATTTTTGTAGAAGAAATAAATAGATTTTCTAAGAACAGTTTTCTTGCAAAAGAACAGCAATTTTAGGGTTTCGAAGTCAATATGGAACCCTTATAGTTTCGCCATGTCCGTCTGTCGGTCTGTCTGTCCGTCCGCACTATATCTCAGAGACTCTTAGTACCAGAAAGCTGTAATTTGGCAAGAATATACAAATAAGTTACGCCGACAAAGTGCAAAAGTAAAACATTGAAAATTATTTATTATTTTAAATCTCCAGTACCTACACATTAAAGTGGGGATGACTTTTTATTTCTCGCAAGTCCATTGTGTGGGATGTCGTTAGATAGGTCTTTTAAAAATATTGCGAGTTTGCTTAAACACTTTTTCGATTAAGGGATTCGTTTGTGAAATATTCAGCTTTAATGTGCAATTTTTTGTTAGACTCAACTGTGCCAACCTAAACCACATATACGGGATAAGTTTGGGACCGTGAAAAAAATCAGGGTAGTAGCAATCAGTTCAGTAAGTTCACATTATTTTGATAGGCAATTACAGAACCCTTCATTGTGCGTGGTCCGACATGCACTTGGCCGGTTTTTTAATTATTCATAATATTTATTGAACTCTGTTTCGGGGAAACCATTGGGTGAAAGGAAATTGAATTTGTGGAGGACGAGAAGTGCTTCTTACTGGGGCTTACAAGGTTTCTCAGAAGGATCGTGTTTTATTTCAAGACGTAATGTTTGCTGAGAATTACTTATAAGAGGTCGTGTGAGAAGTATTACAACTATTAGCGAGAGTGTGTATTGTTATAATAATGCTCGTAATAATCTAAAAATAAATCCCCTTGTTTTCCTTATTTATTTTACCTAGTTCAAAGCTATTCGTATCTTCTGTCCCCACTCCCATAATCTTATGGGTTTGTGAACGTTTATAGCGTGCCCCCTCCCTCACTGAGAGCAGGTACTCCATTACGATACGAGGGCGTTACGGTTTGTAACGATAAAAGTTCTATTAGAAAACGCTTAGCTATTTGAGATAATGCGCAAACAAATAACCGTAGGAGATAAGTTAACTAATTTTAACAATGTTTGTCGAGTTTTAAAACTCGTTTAAGAGTCTTGTTCACCTAAAAGGTTTTATCTACAAATTCTTTAATCAAATAATTTTCATGTTCTAATAAAATATAAACAAAGAATCTGAAATCCTAGTCATGCACGCGTTTTTATCAAGCTTATGTTTAAAAGTTTGCGGAGCTTCCTATGTTTTCTTAAAAATGGTCAGAAAGCTACTCATTTAATAATTATTCAAACACTGTAAAACTGAAAACAAGAAAAGATTTTCCAACAATTTTACGACTTACCAGCATAGAGGTTGCATACAAATACTTTAATCAAGACTACAAAGGGCCAAATAAGGTGCTATACACACAATACTACATTTCACCTCAAAAACTTGGTCAGGCGAACATCGTTATGTATGTAAAGCGAGCGGCAATAAGGAACATCTGGCAGGGCATTACGGCGGACGTCGACTTTCCGACTAATTAACTTTCCTCGGAGAAATGTTACAAAAACTCCACTTAACATTCTAATCACATTTTTTTTCATTTAGGAATAAATTTTGTTAAAGTTCAATAGAAAGTTGAAATGTGCGGTCAGTAAATTAAGACTGCTGAACTGAAGGTTTTTTTTTTACTTTACAATGACTTCGTAATGCCAGTTACGGAAATGTTTATTGTTCCTGCCAATTACATGAGTTTTCATAGAATAAGACAGTAATCAATCTGTAGCAATGATACCATTTCTAAGGGTTGGTTAATTTAACGGCAGCTTCTTTTTATTATTTTACGTTTCTAACAACTTAATCATCATTTGCTTTGCATTTTCCCATACTACGGTAGGACTGGCTTCCAGTCTAACCGGATGCAGCGATTACCCGTATTTTGCACGGAGTGAATGTATATCTGACTTCTATAAATTACTGGGTAAAACTATCTACTACTGGGTTTCTGAGTACTCATAAAAACTGTCGAAAATCTACCGCTAGGACCAAGGAATAACGTAGACACGGAGGAATCTCAGTATGGGATGGTCTGGTATACAAATCATGCATTAATTTTCCTCAATATACCTCACATTCAAAAGTTAATGATGTCGATGTCGAATCGATGAGTCCGTGTATAATGAGCCACAGAACACGAAGTATTGTCAAAATTCTTTTTAAACAGATTCGTTAACTTGTGCAAATTAATGTGTGGCCAGTTTATCAATGCCTGGTAAAGGCAACATTTTTGACCAAAGATACCAAGCATTTACTCGTAAATGCGCTGGGCAAGCGTGCTAGTTCTGTTGAATACATCTAAACTACTGCCAAAAAGGTAACTAACACGCTATTATTTACTCCAAGCATGATTATTACATTGTAATATCTACTATGCTGGGAATCACAAGGAATATTGTAGCATTAAACTATGCCAGAACCGTTTCCACTCTGCCTTAACATCTGGAATTTTTCCAATTTAACGATTTAAGTAGAAAAGTGTATTTGTAATATGGGATGAAATAAAACACTGTTTCTGAGAAATCGAGTTAGTTTACTGAACTTGTTCAATTGTCTTCTCTCTTGTAGGTAATAAGAAAATGATTTCAGCACTTAAATACAATTTTGGTATAATTGAACCTTGTTACAGAATTAGATCATTTTTGTTTTGATTTGACAGGTATGATTGTTAAACGCAATTTGCTATTACAAACAAATTAAACAAACACTGACTCTGCTGTTTAATTTGTTCATAAAACATTCCACACGCACATGACGCGACCCTCACGGAATTATCTACTGGTCTGTTTTCACAACTAGTATTTTCATCAAAGATTTGTTACACTACTACCTAACTTTACTACCTAACTCTCTATCCATATATTACCTTTCCCGAGGAAAACTAGGCCAGTCTCATTAAATCCTTACTCTCATACAATCACGAGATGACTTTTCATCCTCGCAGCCTCCATCTATACATTAGAGACATCGGGCTCAGCCCTTACGTGACAGTTGCTCAGTACTCTGCGCCCTTCAGCCCAGCGCGGAACAAAAGCCCTTTTTACCAAACAGCTCGAGGGCCATTAATTCCCCTCCCGGCAAGAGGACTTTTGGAAAACGCTTAACTTCATTTGTTTAGTCCCCGTTATAAAGCGGGATTATGTTTTGTGTAATTTCAATAACGTCCCAAGTTAAAGCGTTTTGATTTACTTCACTGTTATTTTTGAATATAATTTTGGTATAGCCTAAGATACCTACAAGAACGACCTTTACCGATCTGGTTAATGGATGAAAAGTATTTTATATGCCATTAAATATTGCAAATGGGTAGTCTAAAAAAATTCAGACCAGAATATGATTAATTAACAATTTTAAACTTTTTTTTTTAACATTGCACTGGTTTGATTAATAGACAAATTCCATACCAATCGAAATAATGAAGCCCATAGAATATGCAAGCATTAGGTTGACAATTTTTCCCGCCACAACTCTTGGGTAGGCGGGTATAAACAGGTAAGCCGATACTAGTAACTCCGGTCTGGTTAATGAATTAAAGTTAAATTAAAATCAAGATTATTTCATTACAAACTGATCTTTTAAATTAAAATATTTTTAATTAAATTTATTATAATTTAATTTTCAAAATTTATTCTGGACTGAAAATTTTTAGTCAACCCATTTGCAGTATATTTATCGACATATTTAATTGAATATAAAATAACTTTCATCCATTAACCATCTCGGTGAAGGTCGTTCTTCTAATATCTAATACTAGTACTCCAGTGTCGATAAAATTGTTCTTGAATATGGTTCAAGATCGTTCATTACGTTCAGCTCTGATGATAATTAAAATCTATTTATAGTATTCTATTTGCTTTATATTCGTTTTCTTATTTCGTTGCTACGTTTACCTACGACCTATAATTGGATTTCTAGATTGTTACATGAAGTTTGAACATTTTCTAAATAATGTCCGTGTTTGTTGAAGCAAGGACGGAATTAATTAAATTTTCTTAAACCTGTACAAAATTAAATCACAGCCAGACTCAGCACTCAACCTTTATACATTCAGAATAGGCGTCCACTTGTATAGCCACACGCGACAAAACAGCGTTCAATCTCCGATGCGGGCTGTAAAGCGGAGTTTACACCGTATCGCCATTGTGGGCCGCCATTGTTCGTGGCAAAAAGAGCCGTCAAGTGGCCGTCGAGATACCGCGAATGGCAAATCGGCTGATACAAGAGTCCCCGATAAGTGTAGCAAGAATGCTGACGTCGAAGATTGTGCCACCGGGTTTTTTGTAGATGCTGTTACGTGTGTGCTTACCCTAGCTGTGCGGGTTTTGAACACGGATCGGCAATTGAGTACGGAGGTAAACGTTTAAGCTATAATCAGTTGTAAGGTGTTCGGGGCTGCGGGATGTTGTAAGAGATACCGTTGCCTCGGCATAAAAGGCTAAGAAGGAACATGGGTGGTTTTTAGTCAGTAGAAGTCTGACTCTTCCTTTCGCTCTGCCCAAGAGCGGGAGGGGTATTTGATGATTTTCCACCCGCCAAAAAAAAGGTGTTCTGTTTGCGAAGTCGATTTATATACCACATCCGCCCACAGGGAGATAGCCATCAGTGTCCGCCGTGAGAACATTTGCTGATGATGTTTTCATATAAGACGAAAAAGGACTAGGAACTTTTACCTCTTTTTTATAAATTGAAAAGAAATTGAAAATAAAGTCAATAAGTGAAGTGGTTCTGTTGTACCTATACTTTCTAAAGTCTGTAACCACTTCAAGGATTGCCTTTTAAAGGCTTTTCAAGCTATGTTTTGTCGTGTTCTATTTATCTACTGGTTATTTTTTAATCTAATGTAATACTTCTAAGCAAACAGTATATAATATCAGTCATATAATAAATAAGAGCGAAAATATTTCATCCGACAAAATATTTATAAAGTTACTTCCACGTGGGTAAGGTTATGATCGCATTCAACAACATAAGCCATTACCTCCATCCCATCAACAAAAAATCTTCGAACCCGCATCTCGAAGCCGCCTAATTCCTATACCTTAACATCAAAAAAATCCCAGCGAAAATTGGACTTTCAAGAACCGTCCGTATTTCGCGGGCCTTATTCCATTAACTGACCTTTTTCGCGCCATGCACAAAGCGAGGATATTGAGGGGCACAGACCTCAATCTCAGAGGTTTACTGCGGCCCTCCAGACCTCCTCCATAAAGAATTGTATTTGCATTCCGAAGGCTGAGAGATTGATCCCGACTTTAGCATGTCAATACTGGAGGTCAAGGGCCGCAATTTACAGGGGAATTATAACCGTATTAGCTGGGGGTAAGGGTGGGATTTGAGTGGGAAGTGAGATGTAGGCCAGTGTTTGAGGATCATTTGTAGGCAGTGATTCCTAGGCCAATGGTTCGATGATAGAAGATCTTGACAGTAATTGTAGATAAATAAAACGATGGGGTCGAGTGAAGTCTTATAATATCTTTTTTAAATATTATCATGCCTAATAAAATACTTTTGGACATGAAATTCTGAATTTTCGCTATGAGTTGTCTCTATCAGTCCTGTTTTACTATGACGTAACACATTTAACAACTGGCTTCAACGCTTATACGCAAAACACACTAATAAACTTACAACTAAACTTCCTGTCGAACATCTTAAGCTAAACTTCAAAGAAAATCGTCGCCTATCAGCTTCTTCTACACAAACTTGCACTCCATACGACACTAACCACACAACTTTACTTCGACAAAGTTCCAATGACGACAAGAATCGTTCCGCAGTTCTCCTGAGATCGCTCCCGCGGTCCACAAGTCAGTTTTCATCTCTCCCGGGCGACTTCGTTTCACATTCGTGTCACACTCGGTCCCTTTCGACGTTAGATTGAATATAAGCATACAAGTCACGTAGAGACGTGTTTTTCTACATGACAAAGAAAGGTCCTAACCGTTTAGTGCACGTAATCAAATATATAAATTGAAGGGTGCTGATTCGATAATACGCGGGGATTGTGTCGCTTTTTATGGATCGTCTCATGGGACACTTATATGCGACATGGTTGTTCCTAAAAGCTAGGGGTGAGACTTCACCCCTTCTTATATTCTTTTTGGTTGTTGTAGTTTAGTGTTTTTGTTCTTTGGCATAATGAAATAATGTAGGTATGCAGTTCGAATTCATAGTTCAATAATAAAAGACAACACCACCTAAAACGTGTCATAACCAAAAACTATTCTTACACGTGAAAAAGATTACCGACAAGATTTCTAAATCAATAAATATGTAACCGTTGAATATTACACTTTCCAGACATTTTATGATATTCGTCCAGGTAACCTCTGCTCAGAATAAATATCTTAGAACTTCTGTAGGAACATTAGAAGCATTTTTACAACGCTTGCGTGAGCAGATTTACACAAAAACTTATAAGCAAACCTGTGTTAAATATTAAATTCTATTTCACAGTCCATTGCTGTTTTTATATTGGCAGCCATTATCGTTGAACTGGGTAGTGCGCAATGTAACGTTAAAAAAGTAACGAACTTATAGCGCTTTCAGCAACACGTTCTGAATACATTTGGATTTCTTCTAGTGTTTCAAACGGCTACGGCTATCGGAAATACTAAGGATTATTTTATAAAGAGTTTCACGCAGTTTTCTCTGCACTTAGGAACCGGTAAATTTAATTTAAACGTATTTAAATTATAAAAGAACTTGCCGTTTTTTGTTGCCTTCATTTAAGCTGGAATTAACAGGTGCATGCCTGTCGGCGAAATATGTAATACTTTGATATTATAAATTTTACACATGGTTTTACCACAATTTTTTGATAATTACACCAATTTTCAGAATATCGGAAATTCTTTGAAATGTTGGGAATTCTGAGACTTTCTGCTTTAATCTTTCTCCCTTAACTTGATTGACAGAAATTAAACAGAATAAACTTTTTCCTGAGAAACACAATTTACCAACGATGTGCCTCTTAACCTTGCTTAAGTGCTTATTGGGAGAAAAACGTCGCTAATGGAATAGAGAGTGACGTCACTATGGCACGGGGACATAGACTAAACAGATAGCAGGCAGAACGTCCATATTTTAAAGACGAACCTTCTATTGCGGATCAGGAATCATGCATGCACAGGCACCATTCGGGTAATATTGACTATGCAATTATAATTCGATTTCCAAAACGTCAATCGATCAATCACTGGTATACCTTTGGGAAACAATTAGTTGATTGACGCTGTCGAATGTTATAATTACAGAAGTAGTAAGCTTGTAGCATTCTGATTACCACTGGAAATGGGATTTTTTACTATGTTTAGTGTATGTTTTGGGTACCCGCTGTTTCTGTGTTGTTGCAAGGACCATGAATGAAATTATTGCGGGTGGTTGTAGTAACCGTTCACTCGCAAAACGTACCATTCTCAAAATGCACCTTACTCGAATTGCACCATTCGCATAACGTACCTTTTCTCTACATTAACTCGTTTACAGTGCTACAGGTATACTGTCAATGTAGATGACAGTCGTATATGTATTTTTTGTGCATTGTCTCTGTGGTCACCAAAATATTGTCATTCTTGAACAATAAGGTTTGTTTTTGCACTCTTCATAGGTATCATAAGACCACAAACCTAATAAACCTACAGACCGTTACTTTATATCAAATATGTTATAATCATTAGATTGATAGTATTAATGGAAGCTACTGACTCACGGGACAAAATTGTTTATAGCAGGCGTATTTTCACGACGACACCTTTTACTTAAACTTAAATATTTTACAAACTATAAACTTGTCACGTCTATAGAATAATCTGTGCTGGACGAGATTGTGCGAAGTATTCGGTGAGCGGTCGGCGTTGGATTTCGCGCGTTTCGGCGTGACAAGCGGACGGAAGGCGCGTGGAGTGCGGGAAACGGGCGTGAGGCGTGACAACAGATTAACTCCACAGAATCGTCTCAAGTATTCCCATTAACTGGACCCCGCACATATTTGGTGTTGTGTGTTATTTTCTAATATTGGGAAGAGGTCAGAGAAGGAATTGTGATGTTCGTATTTGAATAGCTTTATTGAATAAAGGCGTGACTTTCGTATTAAACGTATATAGGAGGATCGCAAATCAGAAAGTATCGGTCAAACTGGTGTGGACAGATTTCAAACCGGTTGCGGCCGGTACTTGCGAGAATCTCATCTGTATTGTTAGGGTTATCTCGTCGTTGACTACCCGGGGTAGTTTTTGTAGGAAAATAGTTAGGTTAGTCGAAACCACTGTTTTGTTCAATGGTTTAATTACGTTTAAGTTACATTTGTTTAGTTATCTGAGCCGCTCGTGATCGAATCGATCGAACCGCCTGTGACTGAGTTTTAGTGATTCCTGAATTTATGTTAGAATATAATTAATAAAGTACCTACGTTTAGCGTAATTCATTAGATACGTGCGCAGAAACGAACTTTTGCTATTTGAGCATTATTGGCCCATACATGTATTGTTTTATATTTAGTCTTCCAGAGACGGCTAATTCTTATAGCTAACCTTATCCAAATAGTAAAAAAAAACAAAAATAAACAAAGAGCTGTTGACCATTGAATAAAGCAGAATGAATCGCATAGCGGCGCACCGCAGCCGCAGCGCGACCTACATGCCTCTCTAAACGTGCCTGAATGATTTGTTGTAAACGGGCCGAATGTGGGCCATGCGCCTATCTCTGTGGTTGGCTTCTCTGACAATGCGGGTGGTTACGACGGAGGAGCAGGATATGGTAAGAAATCCTGTGAAACAAGTGGCAATCACTTTCAAAGCGTTTTGATTTTCTAGTTTCAACTGAATTGACATTTTATTATGCGCTTGTTGAAGCTTCCCTATACTCAGTCCCATTCGTTTTAAACTTCTCCATCATCGTTATTATTGATGCTATAATGGTATATTTCTAGTTCTTCTGCCATTCTATACTTGTCAATCGCTGATTTAATCCATCGATCTGTTTTAACTTTGTAAGCTAACGTTGAGATTAACCCTTTAATAGTAAAAAATGGTCTATGATTAATATCAGAGGTACGTGTTCATACGAGAAGAGTACATTGTCCTGATTTTCTGAAGTAAGTCAATATTATTTTCTTAAAATAAAAACCCAGATTTATCGAAATACTACATTACTGTAAAATACTTTACATTAGGTTCATTGTTGACTGACACAATGCGTAGATTATTTCTTTCGTGAAGCTCATTTTGCATAAAATAATTTCGTTAAAACGCGATTCGTCGGGGACTGTATTATTTATCAATTATTCATCAAAGCACTTTTAGTCAAAGGCTTGTTTGATCGAATTACATCAAAGGTTGATCAAAGGACTTGTGTGAAGCTTTTACTTGCTTTAAAATGACCCTTGCACTTGATCGTTCAGAAATATGTTTTCTTCGAATTTATGGTTTAAATTTTAATCTAAAGGGGCTGTGGCAGCGTCGATAGTCCCATCGACGCTGAATAATTATAATAGCCCAAATAGCAGTGCTACAATAACTGCTTTAGGCATCTAATAACCTTTATATTTTCCTATTCAGTCAGACATATTGTGTCTTTGTTGAAATATTTTTATAATAAATTTATTTTAATACGGAATACGATACATACGTATTCCATTTTCGCGAAACAGATTTCTTGCGTTACTGATATCTACTTCTAGAATTCTGTGGGGTAGAGATAAGCCGACTGATAACTGGTAAGTCTGTAGACAACACGTAGCTCGATAGCTATAATTAAATAATTCATCATCATCATCATCATCATCAGCCTATAATGTTCCCACTGCAGGGATTCAGGCCACCTCTCTAGGAGAGGGATGCTATAATCCACCACGCGGGCCCAGTGCGCCTTGGTAGATGTCACATGAATTCGACATGTGACTCGTTTTAAGTTATGCCGGTTTCCTCACGATGTTTTCCTTCACCGTTTTGAGAGCAGAAGTGATGAAATAAATTACACAAAGTAATGCACCTGAATGGGTTCGAACCTGCGACTCACTGTAGTGATCTGAAAAAAGCTCTGATTAAAGAATTACGTAGGATTAAAGGTTTGACTAAATGTAGATGAACCCTTGTCGCAGTGCAGTTGTGCGCACCGCACCGTCACGCGTTCATCCATAACACGATTTATGATGTACATATTGTCAACGTATTTTATATTTATGTGTTGTATACAAATATACACACATGGATATGTGTGTGTAATATACGAGGGTTGTGTTTTATGGTGACTGTAGATTATAAATCTCATCTGATTTACCGCGTTGAAATTAATTTATACGCCATTGACTAGATATTGCTCATCTAAGGTCTAATTAAATTCACTAGCGCAACTATGTAGACATCATTTTTTAGCTCGGGTGAGCTTTATCACAACTGTTTATCACAACTTTAGGTGTTGTTTTCCAGTTTGACTGCATGTAGATGAACACCAGTATTTTACATGAAGAAACCTGCCTATGTGACCTTGACGAGCTTGTTGCTGCTGGTCAACACGATATGCTTTTGGCGACTGGTTGAGCTGTTAGACTGGTTGATAGACTTGCGGGCTTCTGACCCACAACGACTCAATCGAGGACCTTCGATGACAGTCGAGATCAACAAACAAACGTAGTTTCCAAGGAAGAGTTCTTGGAGTTATTAATCGTCAAAGGCTTTCTCGTGCATCGCGGGTGCGTTTAAAAAAAAATTAACTCACAAACAAACAGTTAGACCTGAAACAACTATCTTTAGGCCATACGAATATGTTTTGTTCCGCTCGGGAATTGAACCTTAGCCACTGCGCTAACCGTGCCTTTAATTGATCACGGCTAGTGTTGCCTACCTTTAGAATTAACCCGTGCGACGTGCGTTATCCATGAGCTCTTCAAGTATTATCCCTAGCATAATAAATAATAATAGTCCGTAGTACACGTGTCGCGTTCATGCGTGTACTAACATATTGTTTATCTCAACGGAACACGTCGCTTGGCAACCGCAAACGTCACGCTACGAGAATGTCGCACGTCTGTGGTCGACGCGACGCGACGTCTGCTCACCGTACAGTCACGGTACTAATGTGACGGTTGCTAGCTAATCTATTGTTAGAAAATATAATTAAAGGCAACTAGACGCTGCCGCGCTGTTGTGAATTTATTTAACTTGATTTTAGTGACAACTGTCTCTCGTTTGTTTACAAATGGTGGCAACGAAGCTATGGTGTATTCAATAGCTGTAACTTTATAAGCTATGCGTGATACAAAATCCAGGGAAGGGATTACTTTTGATTGCGATAACCGACATTCACGTGGATGAAGCCGCTGGCATCACTTAGTATTCAAATAAAAAAAAACTAAATACCTGTATCAGGGCCTAGACATTCTATAATTAGATATATTTGTGCGAAGAAGACCCATCAATGAACGGACAGTCAAAGCAATGGCAAGTCGCCATACATCAAATTAGTACTCACAATTTAATTTAAGTACTTTCGTGTCACTAATAGCTTATTTAACGTACGTATGAATAAAATAAGCACAGTAATGAGCAGCAATAGCAAAGTGGTGGAGACCCTGACTGACTT